>QNTS01001884.1:311564-333789 GCA_003317085.1 Hucho hucho | reverse complement strand
CTCAACTCGTCGTGTTTGGAGGACAAAGAACACCATACCTACTGTGAAGCATGGGGGTGGAAACATCATGCTTTGGGGCTGTTTTTCTGCAAAGGGACCAGGACGACTGATCTGTGTAAAGGAAAGAATGAATGGGGCCATGTATCGTGAGATTTTGAGTGAAAACCTCCTTCCATCAGCAAGTGCATTGAAGATGAAACGTGGCTGGGTCTTTCAGCATGACAATAATCCCAAACACACTGCCCGGGAAACGAAGGAGTGGCTTCGTAAGAAGCATTTCAAGGTCCTGGAGTGGCCTAGCCAGTCTCCAGATCTCAACCCCATAGAAAATCTTTAGAGGGAGTTGAAAGTCCGTGTTGCCCAGCGACAGCCCCAAAACATCACTGCTCTAGAGGAGATCTGCATGGAGGAATGGGCCAAAATACCAGCAACAGTGTGTGAAAACCTTGTGAAGACTTACAGAAAACGTTTGACCTCTGTCATTGCCAACAAAGGGTATATAACAAAGTATTGAGATAAACTTTTGTTATTGACCAAATACTTATTTTCCACCATAATTTGCAAATAAATTCATTAAAAATCCTACAATGTGATTTTCTGGATTTTTTTCCTAATTTTGTCTGTCATAGTTGAAGTGTACCTATGATGAAAATTACAGGCCTCTCTCATCTTTTTAAGTGAGAGAACTTGCACAATTGGTGGCTGACTAAATACTTTTTTTCCCCACTGTACCTAGGCTAAATATAAGCCTTCCACAATCATAAGACCCACTAATAATGTCATTATTTGATCAAAATACTTAAACCAGCTTTTTTTGTTGTTGCAATAATCACTGATCTGGCTTTCAAGTCTCTGAAACCATGCGTAATGCACATTCACTAATAATGACTGACTGCATGTAGCAGGCATTATAGACAATTAACACAGGTCTCATCAACATCCAGCTAATCTTTTATATTTCTAGTTTAGTCCATTTCAGATCTATTTGCTAGCTAACAAGGCAGAACAGTTGAATTATGAACACACCCTTCTGTCCGTCTCTAACTGTTTGATCAGCATGCTAGCCTGTCCACTTTGTTCACATGTTGAAATCAAATTGCCTGCCTTATTTCTCAGAATGACAACGGCTTTCCCAATTCCTTATAGAGTTGTGTTTTATGCTTATTGCACAAGTGGAGCGTGAGGAGCACTGTTCACAAACCCATAAAATTCCTGGTTTTAAAGAATAGAAAAAAACACCATTGTCTAAATGTACATGACAACATCAAGAGCACTTAGATGTCAAAATGTCAGGAATGAGGCTATGAAATATTTAAATCTAATGTTGAAGACTTGGATTGGGACACTGTCCCGTAGTCAAGTTTTCATATGATGCCCCACTGGTATCATATCACTAGCAATGCATATGCTTATTGAGTTACTGTTGCAAAACATTTCCCGGCTAGCAGGCAGTGTCATTGTGTGTGTCATTGTGTGTGTGTGTGTGTGTGTGTGTGTGTGTGTGTGTGTGTGTGTGTGTGTAGTCTCGTAGCACAATGGGGGAATACGGCTCTTCTGTCGCCACCAGAGGTCTTCTACACTCCAACTCTGGTCACGTGGCTGGCGGCTTCAGACCCCTACACAAACCCAACTGGCTATTGGTCAACAAGAAGGTGACTTTAACATGCACATGCACACACACACAAGTGCATAAGCTAAGCGCACACAAACACTTATGTACACACACGCGCATGCTTACTCAGTCACTCACGCAAAAATATTCAGGCACAAGCTCAAACCCAACTTGCTACTGGTCAAGATAAGGTGAAAGGTCAGAAGGTTATGAAGGAAACACTTTCACACACCCATTGGGGTTCATACCAGTAACATGAGGGGACTTTCTGAAGTCTTAATATGTGTGTGTGTGTTATTTCAGTACCGCGAGAACTGCCAGGCTGCCCAGTCCCTCTTCATCAGTTTCTGCCTGACATCTGTTAGTCTCCAGACAGAGCTACTTCCTTACCTCGCCCAGCTCAGCAACCCCTTGAGGAATCCAGGTTAGACACACACGTGACCTGCATTGCCCTACAACCTTAGAATTAAAGATTACACACACACACACACAAAATCAAAGATTATAGAAATAGATTACCATAACAGAAACATCCTCATCTTTATTGAATCTTTTATTTGATCGTTTCCACATTAGCCCTGTGTTCACACATCTATATACACACATCTATATATCTATATACACACGTCTATATACACACATCTATATATCTATATACACACGTCTATATATCTATATACACACGTCTATATACACACACGTCTATATACACACATCTATATATCTATATACACACGTCTATATACACACATCTATATATCTATATACACACGTCTATATACACACATCTATATATCTATATACACACATCTATATATCTATATACACACATCTATATACACACACGTCTATATACACACATCTATATACACACATCTATATATCTATATACACACGTCTATATACACACATCTATATACACACATCTATATTCACACATCTATATATCTATATACACACGTCTATATACACACGTCTATATACACACACGTCTATATTCACACCTCTATATTCACACATCTATATGTCTATATACACACATCTATATACACACATCTATATATCTATATACACACGTCTATATACACACATCTATATACACACATCTATATATCTATATACACACGTCTATACACACGTCTATATACACACATCTATATACACACATCTATATATCTATATTCACACGTCTATATACACACGTCTATATTCACACATCTATATATCTATATACACACATTTATATATATCTATATACACACGTCTATATTCACACATCTATATTCACACATCTATATACACACATCTATATATCTATATACACACGTCTATATACACACACGTCTATATTCACACATCTATATATCTATATACACACATTTATATATCTATATACACACGTCTATATTCACACATCTATATTCACACGTCTATATTCACACCTCTATATACACACATCTATATATCTATATACACACGTCTATATACACACGTCTATATACACACATCTATATTCACACATCTATATATCTATATACACACGTCTATATACACACATCTATATACACACATCTATATATCTATATACACACGTCTATATTCACACGTCTATATTCACACATCTATATTCACACATCTATATTCACACGTCTGTATACACACATCTATATACACACGTCTGTATACACACATCTATATCAAATCAAAACAATGCCATTTATATAATGTTTACATATCCTACATTACTCATCTCATATGTGTATATACTGTACTCCATACCATCTACTGCATCTTGCCTATGCCGGTCAGCCATCGCTCATCCATATATTTATATGTACATACTCGTATTCATTCCTTTACTCTTGTGTGTATAAGGTAGTTGTTGTGAAATTGTTAGATTACTTGTTAGATACTACTGCATGGTCAGAACTAGAAGCACAAGCATTTCACTAGACTCGCATTAACATCTGCTAACCATGTGTATGTGACAAATAAAATTTGATACATCTATATACACACATCTATATATACACGTCTATATTCACATCTATACACGTCTATATTCACATCTATACACGTCTATATTCACACATCTATATTCACATCTATACACATCTACATTCACATCTATACACATCTATATTCACGTCAGTACACGTAGCGCAAAACACAATCACAGAAAACAAACCCATTCTTCAGTAAAAAGGTCCTCAGTCAACCATCTGAATTTCCCTACGGCAGGTAGGCAACTAGATTCAGCCACGGCCTGTTCTTTTTTTTGTCGGAGCGGATGGTCAGGGGCTGCAACATAATTCTAATAATTTGTACAACGCAAATTGACCAACTAAACCTCAAAAAGAGATTGTATTTGAAAAGAACACGATTATGATCCAAGTTTTTTTGTTGATGTAATTATCTGTGATAAAAATAAAATATTTTCAGGTGCCAGCACGCATTGTTCAATCGAATGCGAGGTGCTACATTTTGTAAATATCTGAAGAGAAGAACGGGCTGTACGCTGATCCTGCTGCTCTGATTGGATAGAGCAAAGCTTTATTTCTCTGTCCACTCCAGGGCCTAAAGTTAACTTTTTGGTCCACCAGCCATTGTGGCAGGTAGATAACAAATCTACCCGCTAATCAGTTTTTTTTTTTTTTTTTTTTTACCAGACAAAATATTATTTCTGTGGGGCGAAATTGCACCAACAAAACACCAAAAAACAGATGAGCAAGCTTTGTAATGTTTCTAAAATAATGTTTTACTACACTGAACAAAAATATAAACGCAACAATTTCAACGATTTTTACTGAGTTACAGTTCATTTAAGGAAATCGATCGATTTAAATAAATTAATTTGGTCCTTATCTATGGATGACTGGGAATACATTTTTAAAAAGTAGGGGTGTGTATCAGAACTAATCAGTATCTGGTATGACCATAATTTGCCTCATGCAGAGCGACACATCTCCTTCACGTAGAGTTGATCAGGCTGTTGATTGTGGCCTGTGGAATGTTGTCCCACTCCTCTTCAATGGCTGTGCGAAGTTGCACCTGGTCTGGGGGTTTGAGGCTGGATGGACGTTCTGCCAAATTCTAGCTTATAGTAGAGAAATTAACATAAAATTATATGGCAACAGCTCTGGTGGACATTAATGCAGCCAGCATGCCAATTGCACACTCCCTCAACTTGAGACATTTTTGGCATTGTGTTGTGACATAACTGCACATTTTAGTGGTCTTTTATTGTCCCCAGCACAAGCTGCACCTGTGTAATGATCATGCTGTTCAATCATCTTCTTGATATGCCATACCTTTCAGGTGGATGGATTATCTTGGCAAAGGAAAAATGCACACTAACATGGATGTAAACAAATTTGTGCACAAAATCTGAGAGAAATAAGCTTTTTGTGTATATGGAACATTTCTGGGATCTTTTTATATTTTATGTTCAATATAGTAAGAAGTAATGTGGTATATTGTTTCATTGCATTTTTTTGTGACCTGAGTCTTAACCAAATATCACAGATGAGACCAATTTTCACCTGCCCTTTTTACGGGTTGAAGGTTACCTGTAACGCGACTCGATTCATGTTCGTGCCTGTGAGATTGAGTCTGACAAGTAACAGCGTTGTGTTCTCTTCCCTAGCAGTTGAAACTTAAACATTGAAAAACAACACAGCTTGTGAACAAAACAAGGTAAAATAGACAGAATCACAAGGACAAAGTTTCACTTCGGTAGACTTTAGTTTCAAGTAAATTAGTCCAACTTTTATGCCTGTAAGCAGCGCTTCTAAAATGTAACGTTATATTTCATTCCGCTCTTCACGTGCGCACAGCCCCCAGCCAGGCAGTGTTGCAGCGGAAGGTCAGATAGGCTAAAGGATTCGTAGTTCTTTGTGAGATTTTTAATTGACCAGCTATGAAACAAAACAGCCACTGCAGCATTTATTTTACTATGAATGTGATCGTTTCATTAGCTTGCATGCTACTAAGATAACCCACCTGTAGCATTTTATGCTAGTCTAGCTTGCTAAACTAATTGGAGTATTGTGTTAGAACAGTAGAGGGGTCTCCACCTAAGGTTCTGGAGAGCTATTGTGTGTGCAGGTTTTTGTTACAGCCCAGTACTAACATGTCGGACTCCCTCTATCCTTCCATGTCTCTCCCATACAGCTCAGATAGCCTTCATTCAGGACGTGGGTTGTCTTTCCCGCAGAAAGTTGCCTGGCAGGTACATCACCTATAAGTGATCTTTTACTATATTTGCACCATAGTGGGAAGTTGTCTTCCATATTTTCTATGCCACTGACCTCCCTTTTTGTATTCCTCTCTCTCTCTCTGCATCTTTCCAGGTTGAAACTAGAGGCTCTGACAGACAAAGACCCAGGGCTGCTGGAGTTGGACAGTGAGGAAGAGGGGGGGCTCGTGTCTTCATCCGTCGACCCAACCTCAGGCACCCTCTCTGGGGAGACAGGAGACCAGGGGGATCCCTCCCTGGAGCCTCTCTTACCAGGCAGCCAGGGACCAGTTGGAGACCTCCCTGCCTCCCAGCCTCAGCCCACTACCACCTCAGCCCTTCTGGAGGAAGAGGACGTAGTCATAGAGGAATACGACAGTGATTTCTGATTGACAGAGCTGACACACTAATCACAGTACAGAGACTTCTGATACATTCACCTCCCGCTTTTGTGATTGACAGAGCCGACGTTCCAATAACAACACTTCTAACATTGTCCGGCCTTCCTGCCTTACTTAAAAACTGTGATCACTTACAGGACAGAACAGAAGAAGTTTGCGTTCGTTGATATTATATTGCTTACTGTCACTGTATCTGTTATTGTTTCTTATGGTAATGACTGTAGTTTTCATATCAATGAATTTCTGGTATTATTCATTAGTGTTTTGCCTCAGTGAGTTTGGGCAAATTCCATCCCAATTCCTGTCCGATTCCATATCTGAACAAGTTACTTAAATTGAAATGGAATTGGACCTGACACACTAATTTATTTGATACATTTATTAGCAAAACACACATGACAGATGTTGTGGCTAGCTTTATTGCAGACTTTGTGTGTTTGTTACAGTTTATTTATTTGTGTGTTTAAAGCACTTATCTTCGAATATCTTTTGTTTGGCTTTAGAACTGTTGAGAACTTGGAGATGTGTACAGTGGTAGGTAGGCTTAATATACCTGCCTGGCTTTTCAATTTGATTTTTTCCTTGTCTTTTTGTAAATGACCATGCCTAAAGTGCTTGGCAGTGAAAGGTTAACATTCACCTCTCTCTAGCTTCCACTGAATCTTGTAGAAAAGATTACTGAAAGTTGTGGCCTCCATCTTAACTCAACGGAAGTGTAAAACAGAAAGTGAAATAAAGTATTTTGTTAAAATTTTGTGTTTCTTCTGAGTGCAGAAATAATGTCATCCAAGTCTCTTCCATTTATGGGCATCATATCAGAGAACCCCAATATGGCATAACAATTTTCTTCAAGATGCATATAGAACTACAGCAAGCAAAGCAGTAAATAAAGGTAATCATTTTAAATAACTATCACTAAATGTTTTATGTTGAGATAGTAGATCATTTTTTAAATTTAACTAGGCAAGTCGGTTAAGAAAAAAACTCTTATTTACAATGACGGCCTACCGGGGAACAGTGGGTTAACTGCCTTGTTCAGGGGCAGAACTCACTTTGTCAGCTCGGGGATTCGATCTAGCAACCTTTCAGTTACTGGCCCACTGCTCTAACCACTAGGCTACCTGTCGCCCCGAATCATACTAGGGTGACCACATTTTAAAATAATGCGGGACAACACAATGATTTTGCGGGACAGTGTAGCCTACATTAATACAAATATTTGGCACGGCAGCCCCCCCCCCCCCACACACAGACACAAACAAAAATCCCCTTCTGCTCATGGTGTAGTGCAAATTGTTTAGGTGCCAGAGAGCAATAAAAATCATGTAATTATTCAATGTTTGTCCCTGTCAATCCTGAATGATAATTCATCAAGTTTTGCCAGAGAAATTTCAAAACCACATCTGCATACCAATCATTTGATCTCAATCAGATTCATGGAAATATGCATTTAGATATTTTTGAATGACTGTTTTGTGAGAACGTGAGAGCAGTTAAATAACTACAGTGTATATAGCCTTCCTGTATTGTGTTTACATCAAAGCAGGTTCTGCTTAGTGGCACAGTTTTGGCCGCATTATAAATTTTTCGGACTATTCAGTTACCCATCCTAAAGGGGCGGCAACTTTCACTGGTGACGGGGAGGGGGGGTCAGGATTTGCTGGCAGAGACAAATGAGTAATCAATACTTATTGAAAATGAAAAGGGGCAATGCTCAATCACCATAGTAGCCTAACCTATGTGCGCTTTGAGTCTTTTTCTTTTCAATTAGGATTACATTTTTTATTGTACTTCGACTTACGTTGGTTGAGCGTCCTCCACTTCTTTCCATGATCAATATTTATTTACAGACTCTGTAGTAAACTTACAGTCTAATCATATTTAAGTTTTATTTTATATTCAAGTTAACTGCTACGTGATTCTCCGCTCATGTAGACAGCCTAGTCTATTTCAATGAGAACACCCATACTAGGCGCACTTGAACTCTCATGTCCAACTAGGAGAGGTAGGGCTACTGAAGTTGAAGCAGCGAATTCTGAGTGTGTGAATAATGTGAACAATATGTGTTTTTAATACAGTAGGTAGGCTAACGCACACAAAGCAGAAAGAGGACCATTTCCAAATAATCTGTGGAACAACAAAAATATTTTCATCCCAAAGTTGTCTGTCTGACCGTCCGCTCCCGCCCACAGCATAAAAAAGGCATGCATCCTGTGGGAATGCAGCCCTCTAGTGCAGTCAGTACACACCACTATGCTCATCATGTTTTAGCAGGATCAGATGGTGACGGGTCCCAGTAGGGTCAGACAGCCAGGGAAGACCAGTCTACGGAGCTCAGATGAATTTTGCAGTATATTAACAATATCATTGAATGATACAGAGTTCCTTCTTGAATTGATGGGTAGACCTACAGTAGCTACAGGACAGCAGCTTAAGCTTAAATCTACAGTCTGGGATCTGGGAATAATGGTCATTTCAATTATTGAACCATTGATTATATTCTCAGATAATATAATGTATAAATGTACACCAAGGTCATTCTTTGTCATGCCTCATCTTATGAGGATCAGATGGTGACGGGACTCAGCAGGGTCAGGCAGCCAGGGAAGACCAGTCTGTGACGGAGGTGAGGTCAGGCAGTCAGGGAAGACCAGTCTGTGACGGAGGTGAGGTCAGGCAGCCAGGGAAGACCAGTCTGTGATGGAGAAGAGGTGAATTTTTGCAGATACAACACTTTATTCTCTCTGTGCAGCAAACACTGGACAAGCCAGATGCTATTTTAAGGCCGTCTGACAAACCTCCAAAGTTGATTTCCAAACTGTATCAAGGGTTGATATAGGCTTTTTCCCAATGACACAAAACATGTAAAACAAATAGAGTGAGGGAAAAAAGTATTTGATCCCCTGCTGATTTTGTACATTTGCCCACTGACAAAGAAATGATCAGTCTATAATTTTAATGGTAGGTTTATTTGAACAGTGAGAGACAGAATAACAACAAAAAAATCCAGAAAAACGCATGTGAAAAATGTTATAAATTGATTTGCATTTTAATGAGGGAAATAAGTATTTAACCCCCTCTCAATCAGAAAGATTTCTGGCTCCCAGGTGTCTTTTATACAGGTAACGAGCTGAGATTAGGAGCACACTCTTAAAGGGAGTGCTCCTAATCTCAGTTTGTTACCTGTATAAAAGACACCTGTCCACAGAAGCAATCAATCAATCAGATTCCAAACTCTCCACCATGGCCAAGACCAAAGAGCTCTCCAAGGATGTCAGGGACAAGATTGTAGACCTACANGCATCAAAGGGACGATGGACGGGGCCATGTACCGTCAAATCTTGGGTGAGAACCTCCTTCCCTCAGCCAGGGCATTGAAAATGGGTCGTGGATGGGTATTCCAGCATGACAATGACCCAAAACACACGGCCAAGGCAACAAAGGAGTGGCTCAAGAAGAAGCACATTAAGGTCCTGGAGTGGCCTAGCCAGTCTCCAGACCTTAATCCCATAGAAAATCTGTGGAGGGAGCTAAAGGTTTGAGTTGCCAAACGTCAGCCTCGAAACCTTAATGACTTGGAGAAGATCTGCAAAGAGGAGTGGGATAAAATCTCTACAAGAAACGTCTGACCTCTGTGATTGCCAACAAGGGTTTTGCCACCAAGTACTAAGTCATGTTTTGCAGTGGGGTCAAATACTTATTTCCCTCATTAAAATGCAATTCTATTTATAACATTTTTCACATGCGTTTTTCTGGATTTTTTGGTTGTTATTCTGTCTCTCACTGTTCAAATAAACCTACCATTAAAATTATAGACTGATCATTTCTTTGTCAGTGGGCAAACGTACAAAATCAGCAGGGGATCAAATACTTTTTTCCCTCACTGTATGTGAGGAAGACCTGGTCGAAGCTATTGATGATAATGAATGGATACAGATATGTTTGAATGCCCAGTCATGTTCATATAATCTCAGACACAAATGACTGCACTGGCATATAGAACATCCTATATGCCAGTGAAACTAAATATCATGCACTCAGAAATGTCCTTCCTCTGCTGGAGGTGTAAAACACAAAAGGGGACATAGTTGCATATGTTCTGGTGTGGTGAAGGCTGTGTGAATTCTGGCAAAGAGTATATTCTTTTATCTCAGCATGTCTAAAGATTATACCTTCTCCCTGTTTTTGTTTGCATGGAAATGTTGATACTGGAGACTGTTATCTGAAGAAACTGTGTAACCTATTATTTATAGCGGCTAAAAAATGCTTTGCCATTTAATTGTAAGATTGGTTATCCTCCCACAATGTCAAGTTATGTATCACTAGATTTGATTCATTACCAGATTAAGGGTATACTGGGCAACTTTCATAAGGTCTGGATGTGTTATATGGAATACAGTACGGCTAAAGGAGTCTGTATTGAAAACATGCCCACGTCAGGGAAGATACCTAGTCAGTTGTACAACTGAATGCCTTCAACTGTGTCTTCCGTATGTAACGCAACCCCTCTGAATCAGAGAGGACTGCCTTGCTCGTTCTGCCTTTCTCAGGGGCAGAACGACAGATTTTTACCTTGTGAGCTAAGGGATTCGATCCAGCAACCTTTTGGTTACCAACCCAACCACTAGGCTACCCACCACCCCTTATTTAGGCAATCCCTAGCTGCTGGGCTGCTCAGTCCTGGCCCTAAGGGTCTGCCATCCTGTGGGTTGTCACTCTGGCCTTGGCCTTACACAACCAAAACCAATAATTAATGTTTCACTAAGATCTTAAAGCTGAGTGGAGTGTGTTGGGGCGCTGCAGGGTGATGGACACCTAGGGACAGGACAGGGGGTTGACCCAGCTATATTGTGTGCAAGTAAAAATAGCTCTACAGTACTATTAGTCCCATGAGATTAATTATATGGAGGAAGTTGCTGTTTCTGTGTGTTAATGTATATTTGAGGTGTGTGTGTTTTTTGTTGTTGTTTCCAAACCTTTCTCTTGGAAAAGAAAAAAAATCAAGGTGTGAACTGGGAAGGAAATTGTGTCGGGAGAGAGTTGAGTTATTGACTAGACTGGTGAGGGTCGGGCGTGCAGTCGGTTCGGGCTGGCTGGTTGATCTGGCTGGCTGGTCGATCTGGCTGGCTGGTCGATCTGGCTGGCTGGTTGATCAGGCTGGAATTTGATATACAGGATCTTAATAAAGACAATCATAAGTCTTTGCATTTTATTAAGAGTTGTTAATTTGTTAGGCTATTGGTTAAACGTGCAAGACAATATTTATTATTGAATTACCTTTGATCCAGTTATTAATCACTTAAACATTTTTTATAATAATCTCTTACCTAGCTTGATGACTGTCGGCATTTTTGCTTACATTTTTGTTCTAACTAGAGATGGCATATTGGATTGTGTAAAAATTCAGGAAATTAGCTTTAGATGCCCCATAAAATTCTGTCCGAGATCCCCCAAACCCCCTGCCATGTTATGCCCCCCCACTTCTAAACCCAAATTGGCGCCCATCCTAAAATGTCATAAGACCATATAAAACCGTTTAACAGCTGATTTATTACTATGTCATACCCCACAACTTGAGTCCGGAGTTTTACCTGGTTAGGTTAGCCCAATGTTGCACATTAACAGTGGTGTGTATTCGTGGATGCCAAGGGAAGCTTACAAAGAAATGGACCAAGAAAAAAGAATTAAAAACCAAATTCTTTTAGACTTTTACTCAAGTAGTATTTTACTGGGTGACTTTCACTTTTACTTAAGTCATTTTCTATTAAGGTATCTTTACTTTTACTCAAGTAGTATTTTACTGGGTGACTTTCACTTTTACTTAAGTCATTTTCTATTAAAGTATCTTTACTTTTACTCAAGTAGTATTTTACTGGGTGACTTTCACTTTTACTTAAGTCATTTTCTATTAAGGTATCTTTACTTTTACTCAAGTAGTATTTTACTGGGTGACTTTCACTTTTACTTAAGTCATTTTCTATTAAGGTATCTTTACTTTTACTCAAGTATGACAATTGGGTACTTTTTCCACCACTGGGGATTTTACTGAATTCTCTGTACTGGCCAATGATTATAACAGTGATTCTGATCCAACCATTAATTCATACATTGTTGTGGCCCTGGCCTGAGAGGATGGACCTTCAATATGNGTATCTTTACTTTTACTCAAGTAGTATTTTACTGGGTGACTTTCACTTTTACTTAAGTCATTTTCTATTAAAGTATCTTTACTTTTACTCAAGTAGTATTTTACTGGGTGACTTTCACTTTTACTTAAGTCATTTTCTATTAAGGTATCTTTACTTTTACTCAAGTAGTATTTTACTGGGTGACTTTCACTTTTACTTAAGTCATTTTCTATTAAAGTATCTTTACTTTTACTCAAGTAGTATATTACTGCGTGACTTTCACTTTTACTTAAGTCATTTTCTATTAAAGTATCTTTACTTTTACTCAAGTAGTATTTTACTGGGTGACTTTCACTTTTACTTAAGTCATTTTCTATTAAAGTATCTTTACTTTTACTCAAGTAGTATTTTACTGGGTGACTTTCACTTTTACTTAAGTCATTTTCTATTAAAGTATCTTTACTTTTACTCAAGTAGTATTTTACTGGGTGACTTTCACTTTTACTTAAGTCATTTTCTATTAAGGTATCTTTACTTTTACTCAAGTATGACAATTGGGTACTTTTTCCACCACTGGGGATTTTACTGAATTCTCTGTACTGGCCAATGATTATAACAGTGATTCTGATCCAACCATTAATTCATACATTGTTGTGGCCCTGGCCTGAGAGGATGGACCTTCAATATGTAGCTAGATGTAGTAGGCTAATGTTAACTAGCTACAGTAACATTGTCAATGAATGAAAGGTAGGCTAGCGAGCAAGCATTTTAGCCAAGTAGCCTGGCACAACAAAAAGCGTGTACTGTGTATGACAGAGTGATAGACCGTTTGGTCAACATGAACGAGAGGAGGATGGCATTGGTGTTTCTCTACAAGTAGGATGAGTCAACTTGCACCAACGTGCACGCACGTACGCGCACACACACAGAACCATGGACATCCGGTCATATTTAGCTTATGTTGATTGGACTAAACTGTTTTTGCTATCGTTTAGTTGTTACTGTAGACTAAGCAGAGGTGATTTGATGATGTTGAAATGGTGTTGGAATAGTCGAGGCAGCTCCTGGTTTCTTTGCGTCTTGCGGTAACTCTCTGTGGTTCTATAGTTGTTTAGTGGTCCGAAAATGTCGGAAACTTGCTTGACCATGCTGTGTGTCATGTAACTGTCTGTTACTGTACATGCAATATGCTTTGTGGACTTCACTGGACAGAGGTTGCTATTCGGTTTTGTGAGAAAACAAATGTGTGGTTAAATGTATTCTGCCACTGTGTCTTCTTACAGTCTCGGCCTTTAGACCTATATATCACTGTCGCAAGGCATATTAATTAAGAGGTTATAGAGCAAACAACGCAATTATCACAACACAGGTTGTAATATGGCTTTTTTGGGGGGGGGGACTCCAGTGATTTTACCTACGCACCGCTACTGCAAAGTAAGAAACATATCCTATAGGTATCTACTATATCGAAATGTTGAAATACTTTCTCGAAATGTCGACTTTAGTATCTCAACATGTTGACTTCCTGGCAACCCGGTGTAGAGCGCTGCGCGCGTTGTAAAGTACAACTGCACCGTTTTATCGTCGAGGTGCACGTTCACGCTGATGCTGGTGCCACGTTGGTCGGACGGTTGTGTCGGTTGAAATCGATACGAACAAACCCGTATCACATTGACACAGTCGTCGGGGTGTAAGGAGGTAGGCCTATTTCAAGTTCTTGCCATACTTTTGTCTGATTTGTGAACGGGAACATACCGCTTCTAGTTTCCTCAAACTTTCAGGTGGGCTGCCGCACTGTCATTCCCAAGTTCCCGAAGGTCTACACTACAAAAGTATTTCGACGAAAGGTTAGAGTAGCCTTAGACAATGTGAAGAGTTAGATACTACTATCCTATTGTATTTGTTGCTGTGTCACCTCCACGAGGGGAAAAACGTGACCTGCCTGATCACAAGTTTGGTGTGGGAGGGTCATGGTCATAGTTTTTGTAATGTATTCAACACAAATATATTTTAACTGGCATCTGCTTGTCTTTTTTAAAATGTTTTTTTTTTTATCTAACCTTTATTTAACTAGGCAAGTCAATTAAGAACAAATTATTATTTACAATGACGCCTAATGTACCCTGTCGGAAGACTGCTCATGACATTTCACTGAGTACCCACACACATTACAGTGTGGGTTGCTGTAGAGACTGTGACTGGCTGCACTGTACCTAGATCTGCAAAGGTCACAGATCCTGGTGACAGACAGCTTGCTGTGTGTCTGTCTGTCTGTTTCTGTCTGTCACTCTAACGTGTGTGTCTGTGTGATGTCATCAGGATGCAGGGCGGCAACAGAGATCCAGCCACAGGGCCCGAGGCTTCTCAGTCCGAGGGCGGCCCCAGCCCCAGTGAAGATGACATGGCAGAGGGGGACCTGGGGGACGGGATGGGCAACAGACCAGACTCCACTATCAGGTGAAAGGAGAGATCTCTTATCCTCTTGCGTGAATAAATTAAATGGGTATGTGGATCCAGCCACAACAGTTGATCACATCAAAAATGAACAAATGAAATCAACAAATTAACGTAAAATGTCACTTTGGATAAAATTGTTTGCTAAATGTCATATATTACCTGAAGATCTGCACCCACTTTAATATAAGTTGCAGTTGAACCGTTGTTTTAATTCTATTTTTTTTATTCAAACCACATGTCTCAGTAGACCACACATTGCCATACGTTTCGGCTTAATTGCGCCCTCCTTCCCCCTACTACCAGAAAGAAGCTCCAGAGCCGGAGTGGCAGCAGGGGGCATGCTGAGGAGCTGCTGCCCAGGACGGGGTTCCTGAAAAGGGGCAGCGAGGGAGGGGAGGCAGCCTTCATCTGGACGTCCTGCAGTGGGCTGTACACAGTGTTCAGACAGGAGCTGGAGGTGGAGCAGGCGTCACCGCAATGGAGGGTCAGGGGGACAGGTAAGCACGGTTTGAAATATACATTCATTATAGTGGGTATTGATATTAATTGTTATGGTGGGACTAGCCCCACTGTAGTTGGAACCCTACAGGTGAGGGTGTGTACATCACCTACCGCATGGTGTCTGGCTAAACAGGCTTCTTACACAAGTGATTTACATCTGTACACTCTTGTTGTGTAGTCATGCACAACTGTCAAAGGCATGCCTGAAGAAAGATGTTGTTCGAAACTTACTGTATTGTTCAAAACGTGCTTCTCCTTCTGCAGTTTTGAGGCCTGCGCTTCTATAGTTCCTCATAGTCACGACGGAGGAACATTCAGATCCGTAACTGGCTGCGCACCGGTTCTCCACCTTTTTCCCCAAACTGTGCACTTGCACACTTGTTATCATGGGATATAGCAATGGTGGAAATTCCCTCTAGCCAATGATTACACGAATCCAATGCTTTTAAATCCATGACTGGAAATGTGCAAGGACTCACTTTAGGAGAAGGATGTAGAATCTTTCTCCAACAGGTTTAACCTCTGAAGTCACATGACCATTCTAATGATCATGCTGTAGTCAACATTAACTCTGTACTGGATAATGATTTGTGCTAAGTGCCTTCCCAGAAGGGCTGAAGGTAAACACAATGAAAGACTGTTCTATGGCCTCAGGGAGTCCATTACATGGAGGTTAATCAGTGTGTGCTGGGTCGTATACCTTAGGCACCAAACGTGTTAAAATGGTTGCGTCCCAATGATCACTCCTTCCTCCTGAAGTGTGCACTCGTTCTCTACTCTGCACACATTTGTGAAAGCATTGGATTGGTGTTGGCATGGGCCTGAAGGGAAGTGAACAAGTGCACACTTCAGGAAAAGTGAGATATTATTGGGACAGAACCAATGTTTTCCATTTGGTTCCCTAATGAACACGACCCTTCTGGTGTGAGCCCTGTGGCTGAATCGTTAATGGCACCCTATTCCCTATGTAGTGCACTATTATAGACCAGGGCACATTGGGTGTAGTGCACTACTTTTGACCAGGGCCCATTGGGTGTAGTGCACTACTTTTGACCAGGACCCATAGGGCTTTATATAGGCGATAGGGTACTATTTGGGACAGAACCTGTCGTTCCTGTTCCTATGATGGACTGTCTCTCTCTCTGTGCTCTGTCTATGTTTACCATCTCTGTTTGATTTTGGTGGGAGAGAGAGGTGAGGTGACGACAGGAGACCAGGACTAACATCTGTCACCTTCCCTCACTGAGTGCCAGTTAGACAGTCTATTAGTGTCTAATACACACACACACACACTCCTGACTCAGTTTTCTCTGTGATTCGTATAGTACATGAAGTGTTTCCCTCTGCTCTAGAATCCCTGAGCGATCTGTCCACTGAGGAGCTGAGAGAGAGGCTACAGGAAGTGACCGAGGTGAGGACAGGAAGAAGGATGACATATGATATGGGGTTTTCCATGGTGCAGCTGATTATTATCCTTAATGAGGAAATGTGTTGTGCAGCAGCAAAAACAATCAATATTAAAATCACATGCATTAAAACACACACACACACCACATTTAGAGAGGGTTGCTCGTAATACTTTCTTTGCCATCATTGGTGAATGTTGGTGTCCTGTTCTAACAGGAGGCAGAGCTACTGCGCTGTGAGTTGGAGGTCACCAGTCGTCACCTGGAGGGAAAACACGAAGCACTGAAGATTCTACAGGGACAGGTAAATACAGACAGACACTCACTAACTCTCGTCTCTCTTAACACTCCCTTTTCATTTGTTTAAAATACACTTACCCTCGTTTTCTTCCAGAGTATTCTAGACAGGGCAACCTCTCACACTAAGATTCTACTCCAGAAGAGTGAGGAGAGGACCAAGGCTCTGGAAAAGGTGAATGTTGTTTGTTTCTGGCCTGTTATGTTAAAAGGCCACAGGAAGGTAGTTCAAATAAAGGATTGGTTTGTTTACTTTCACATACTATAAGAATCAGTCACCTAGCTAATGAATTTCTGGCTTATGTGGCTTCCACCGGAATTTACCTGGTATTTACTAGTGCAGTGTTTCCCAACTCCAGTCCTCTAGTACCCCCAACAGCCCAACTCCAGTCCTCCAGTACCCCCAACAGCCCAACTCCAGTCCTCCAGTACCCCCAACAGCCCAACTATAGTCCTCCAGTACCCCCAACAGCCCAACTATAGTCGGTTGGGCTGTTGGGGGTACTGGAGGACTGGAGTTGGGCTGTTGGGGGTACTGGAGGACTATAGTTGGGCTGTTGGGGGTACTGGAGGACTGGAGTTGGGCTGTTGGGGGTACTGGAGGACTGAAGCTGGGAAACACTGCAGTAAATGATAACAATGGTAACAATGGGAGCTTTCTGGTACTTTCAAAGAACTCTACTTGTTTTAATACATCCTAAATATGCAGTATTTCCTACAGGTTATTACAGTGTACTTCCAGTTTGAACATGTATTTAATGACCTCTGTCACAGGAAGTGAATGGCCTGCAGTGGGAGATCACTTATAACCAGATGCACTTCAAGAACTTTGAGCAGTCCTGGGAGCAGAAATATGTCAGGTGAAGGCAGGGTTTTTTTCAGTTTTGATTGGTTGGTGTGTGCTTATGGGTAGGGTTTGCAGTTTTTGATTGGTCGGTGTGTATGTGTGGGCAGGGTTTGCAGTGAGAAAAAGGCCCTGAGTGACAGCCTGGGAGACAGGGTAAGGGAGGTACAGGAGCTGAGGACAGAGAACACTGGTAGGTACCTAGTCCTTCTGCTCAATCAACAACTATACTTTTGAGTCGCTGTCTTGCAATGTATTTGAGAAAGAGTGTATGTGCTTCTCTCTCTTGTGCCTGTGTGTGTGCCCTTGTGTGTTTGCACGTGCATGCGCGTTGCGTGTGTTTATGTGTGTTTGTGTGTGTGTGTGTGTGTGTGTGTGTGCACGTGTAGCTGTGAGTCAGCAGTGTCTGGAACTCCTAGCCATGCTGAATGTCCGGGAACAGAGAGCCTTCCAGGGGACCAAGAGTTCATGCACCCAGGGGATAGAGGAGGACCAGGGGACCGTGCTGGAGGTGAGAGGGAAACAGAGAGAGGGAGACAGAGAGCGAGCGACAGAGAAAAAGGGCAGGAGGAAGCAGAGAGAGAGAGACAGAGATCAAGGGAACAGGAGGAGAGAGAGAGGCAGGAGGACAAAGAGAGAGACAGAGGGAACAGGAGGAGCTAGAGAGGGCAGGAGGAGCCAGAGAGGGAGACGGAGACAGAGGGAACAGGTGGAGAGTGAGAGAAATACCACAGTGTGCCATCACTTCAGCAAGAATTGTGACCTGTTGCCACAAGAAAAGGGCAACCAGTGAAAAACAAACACCATTGTAAATACAACCCATATTTATGTTTATTCATTTCCCCTTTGTACTTTAACCATTTGAACATCGTTACAACACTGTATATATACATAATACGACATTTGTAATGTCTTTATTCTTTTGGAACTTCTGTGAGTGTAATGTTTACTGTTCATTTTTGTTTATTTAACTTTTGTATATTATCTACTTCACTTGCTTTGGCAATGTTAGCATATGTTTCCCATGCCAATAAAGCCCCTTGAATTGAATTGAAATTGAATTGAGAGGGCAGGAGGACCAGAGAGAGACAGAGACAGAGGGAACAGGAGGAGAGAGGGAGAGGGAGGGAACAGGGGGAGAGAGAGAAACGGAGACAGAGGGAACATGCGGGCAGGAAGAACCAGAGAGAGACAGAGGGAACAGGAGGAGAGAGAGACCGAGGGAACAGGAGGAGAGGGAGGGAACAGGAGGAGAGGGAGAGAGGGAACAGGAGGAGAGAGAGAGAGACGGAGACAGAGGGAACATGTGGGCAGGAAGAACCAGAGAGAGACCGAGGGAACAGGAGGAGAGAGAGAGAGACTGAGGGAACAGGGAGAGAGAGAGACAGAGGGAACAGGGAGAGAGGGANATACAGTGGGGAAAAAAAGTATTTAGTCAGCCACCAATTGTGCAAGTTCTCTCACTTAAAAAGATGAGAGAGGCCTGTAATTTTCATCATAGGTACACTTCAACTATGACAGACAAAATGAAGAAAAAAAATCCAGAAAATCACATTGTAGGATTTTTAATGAATTTATTTGCAAATTATGGTGGAAAATAAGTATTTGGTCACATACAAACAAGCAAGATTTCTGGCTCTCACAGACCTGTAACTTCTTCTTTAAGAGGCTCCTCTGTCCTCCACTCGTTACCTGTATTAATGGCACCTGTTTGAACTTGTTATCAGTATAAAAGACACCTGTCCACAACCTCAAACAGTCACACTCCAAACTCCACTATGGCCAAGACCAAAGAGCTGTCAAAGGACACCAGAAACAAAATTGTAGACCTGCACCAGGTTGGGAAGACTGAATCTGCAATAGGTAAGCAGCTTGGTTTGAAGAAATCAACTGTGGGAGCAATTATTAGGAAATGGAAGACATACAAGACCACTGATAATCTTCCTCGATCTGGGGCTCCACGCAAGATCTCACCCCGTGGGGTCAAAATGATCACAAGAACGGTGAGCAAAAATCCCAGAACCACACGGGGGGACCTAGTGAATGACCTGCAGAGAGCTGGGACCAAAGTAACAAAGCCTACCATCAGTAACACACTACGCCGCCAGGGACTCAAATCCTGCAGTGACAGACGTGTCCCCCTGCTTAAGCCAGTACATGTTCAGGCCCGTCTGAAGTTTGCTAGAGAGCATTTGGATGATCCAGATGAGGATTGGGAGAATGTCATATGGTCAGATGAAACCAAAATATAACTTTTTGGTAAAAACTCAACTCGTCGTGTTTGGAGGACAAAGAACACCATACCTACTGTGAAGCATGGGGGTGGAAACATCATGCTTTGGGGCTGTTTTTCTGCAAAGGGACCAGGACGACTGATCTGTGTAAAGGAAAGAATGAATGGGGCCATGTATCGTGAGATTTTGAGTGAAAACCTCCTTCCATCAGCAAGTGCATTGAAGATGAAACGTGGCTGGGTCTTTCAGCATGACAATAATCCCAAACACACCGCCCGGGCAACGAAGGAGTGGCTTCGTAAGAAGCATTTCAAGGTCCTGGAGTGGCCTAGCCAGTCTCCAGATCTCAACCCCATAGAAAATCTTTAGAGGGAGTTGAAAGTCCGTGTTGCCCAGCGACAGCCCCAAAACATCACTGCTCTAGAGGAGATCTGCATGGAGGAATGGGCCAAAATACCAGCAACAGTGTGTGAAAACCTTGTGAAGACTTACAGAAAACGTTTGACCTCTGTCATTGCCAACAAAGGGTATATAACAAAGTATTGAGATAAACTTTTGTTATTGACCAAATACTTATTTTCCACCATAATTTGCAAATAAATTCATTAAAAATCCTACAATGTGATTTTCTGGATTTCTTTTCCTCATTTTGTCTATCATAGATGAAGTGTACCTATGATGAAAATTACAGGCCTCTCTCATCTTTTTAAGTGAGAGAACTTGCACAATTGGTGGCTGACTAAATACTTTTTTTCCCCACTGTATGCCTGCCCATATACCATAACCCCACCGCCACCATGGGGCACTCTGTTTACAACGTTGACATCACCAAACCGCTCGCCCACACAACGCCATAACCAACTGCCATATGCCCGGTACAGTTGAAACCGGGATTCATCCATGAAGAGCACACTTCTCCAGCGTGCCAGTGGCCATCAAAGGTGAGCATTTGCCCACTGAAGTTGGTTACGACGCTGAACTGCACTCAGGTCAAGACCCTGGTGTCGACGACGAGCACGCAGATGAGATGAGCTGACAGTTTTCCCAGAAATTCTTTGGTTGTGCAAAACCACAGCTTGATCAGCTGTCCGGGTGGCTGGTCTCAAATGAACCCGCAGGGGAAGAAGCCAGATGTGGAGATCCTGGGCTGGCAGCCAGATGTGGAGGTCCTGGGCTGGCAGCCAGATGTGGAGGTCCTGGGCTGGCAGCCAGATGTGGAGGTCCTGGGCTGGCATTGTTAGAAGTGGTCGTTTGGACGTTGTGCGGCCGTTTGGACGTACTGCCAAATTCTCTAAAAAGATGTTGGAGGTGGCTTATGGTAGAGAAATGAACATAAAATTCTCTGGCAACAGCTCTGGTGGACATTGCTGCAGTCAGCATGCCAATTGCACGCTCCCTCAAAACTTGAGACATCTGTGGAGTTATGTTATGTGTCAAAACTGCACAAGGTGCACCTGTGTAATGATCATACTGTTAAATCATCTTTTTGATATGCCACACCTGTCAGGTGGACGGATTATCTTGGCAAAGGAGAAATGCTCACTAACAGGGATGTAAACACATTTGTGCACAACATTTGAGAGAATTAAGCTTTTTGTGCATTTGGAACATTTCTGGGATCTTTTATTTCAGCTCATGAAACATGGGACCAACACTTTACATGTTGTGTTCATATTTTTTGTTCAGTATAATTCTCTGTCTGTGTTGTAGATGGCTGTGTTCTAATTCTGTGTCTGTGTTGTAGTTGGCTGTGTTCTAATTCTCTGTCTGTTCCCTGTAGCTGGCTGTGTTGGGTGCGTGCCAGTGTCCCAATGTAAGGGAGGCCTGCCCGTGTGCCAGGAGTGCTGCTGCCAGCCGAAAACAGGTTCTCCAGCTCAGACAAGAGGTAGGGTACCCACCTAAACCACTAAGACAAGAGGTAGAGTACCCACCTAAACCACTAAGACAAGAGGTAGGGTACCCACCTAAACCACTAAGACAAGAGGTAGGGTACCCACCTAAACCACTAATACAAGAGGTAGGGTACCCACCTAAACCACTAAGACAAGAGGTAGAGTACCCACCTAAACCACTAAGACAAGAGGTAGAGTACCCACCTAAACCACTAA
>QNTS01001884.1:283600-309129 GCA_003317085.1 Hucho hucho | reverse complement strand
CCTGTCAACATGCTAGAGACTATTAGTGAACATGCAACAATAGCAAGCCTATCATCTTCCTGTCAACATGCTAGAGACTATTAGTGAACATACAACAATAGCAAGCCTATCATCTTCCTGTCAACATGCTAGAGACTATTAGTGAACATACAACAATAGCAAGCCTATCGTATTACTGTCAACATGCTAGAGACTATTAGTGAACATACAACAATAGCAAGCCTATCGTATTACTGTCAAAATGCTAGAGACTATTAGTGAACATGCAACAATAGCAAGCCTGTCGTATTACTGTCAACATGCTAGAGACTATTAGTGAACATACAACAATAGCAAGCCTATCGTATTACTGTCAACATGCTAGAGACTATTAGTGAACATACAACAATAGCAAGCCTATCGTATTACTGTCAACATGCTAGAGACTATTAGTGAACATGCAACAATAGCAAGCCTATCGTATTACTGTCAACATGCTAGAGACTATTAGTGAACATGCAACAATAGCAAGCCTATCGTATTACTGTCAACATGCTAGAGACTATTAGTGAACATGCAACAATAGCAAGCCTATCGTAATACTGTCAACATGCTAGAGACTATTAGTGAACATACAACAATAGCAAGCCTATCATCTTCCTGTCAACATGCTAGAGACTATTAGTGAACATGCAACAATAGCAAGCCTATCATCTTCCTGTCAACATGCTAGAGACTATTAGTGAACATGCAACAATAGCAAGCCTATCGTATTACTGTCAACATGCTAGAGACTATTAGTGAACATGCAACTCATGTAATGAAGCAGCTAATAAACCATAATTTACCATAATGCAATTCACAGGAAACACTGTTCTAAACTGCGCACCTGATGAGAGCAGTTCCATATTTTTATTTTATTTATTTATTTATTTTACCTTTTATTTAAGTAGGCAAATCAGTTAAGAACAAATTCTTATTTACAATGACGGCCTACCAAAAGGTAAAAGGCTTCCTGCGGGGACGGGGACTGGGATTAAAAATAAATAATAAATAAAATATAAATATAGGACAAAACACACATCACGACGAGAGACAACACAACACTACAGAAAGACAAACCTAAGACAACATCATAGCAAGGCAGCAACACATGACAACACAGCAATGGTAACAACACAACATGACAACAACATGGTAGCTGCACAAAACATGGTACCAACATTATTGGGCACAGACAACAGCACAAAGGGCAAGAAGGTAGAGACAACAATACATCACGCAAAGCAGCCACAACTGCATTGGTGGCAAATCTGATGGCCGAATGGTAAAGAACATCTAGCCGCTCAAGACCACCCATTCCTGCCGATCTATAAATGATGTATCCGTAATCTAGCATGGGTAAGATTGTCATCTGAATCAGGGTTAGTTTGGCAGCTGAGGTGAAAGAGGAGCGATTATGATATTTTTTTTTTTATTATTTTTATTTGACCTTTATTTAACCAGGTAGGCTAGTTGAGAACAAGTTCTCATTTACAACTGCGACCTGGCCAAGATAAAGCAAAGCAGTGTGACACACAACAACAGAGTTACACATGGAATAAACAAACATACAGTCAATAATACAATAGAAAAAGTATATATACAGTGTGTGCAAATGAGGTAGGATAAGGGAGGTAAGGCTATAAATAGGCCATAGTGGCGATATAATTACAATTTGTTGTTAGGTTCTTATTTTTCAGAGTAAATAACCCACGGACACTAGAGAAGCTTTAACCAAGTTTAATTCTTCCCAAAGGTTCTGTACAGCTGTAATTCAGACTGCAAAACATTTCTCTCCATCACAGTTATATACATCCTACTTAAGACCCGCCTTCTCTCCAATCCTTAAATGTTATGGTCCTACAGGAAGAGAGTCAAAAGGGTAACAGGATACCAAACCTTTATTACTCCCTGATGAGAATCTGTCCTCACCTCCTGACCTCAACCCCTCTTTCATCTAATCCACAGATGACCATCTGTCTTTCCTGTATCAACATGTCGCTCTCCTCTCCTCCATCAAACACATTTCAAAGCCTTCTGGCTTTCTACAGAGAACCCTTAACTTCTGACATAAAACCCAGTCGTCTCTTTCACTCTTTCTATTCAAGGCTTCTTCTCTATCATTTATTTAATATCTCAATGTTCAAAGTTTAGCCGATTCCAACAGTAGCAATAAACACTGATAGAGTGATAGATGTGATATATGTGCAGAAGATGAGTGTGCGAGTAGAAATACTGGTATGCAAAGGAGCAAAATAAATAAAATAAATAACAGTATGGGGATGAGGTAGTTGGATGGGCTATTTACAGATGGGCTATTTACAGATGGGCTATGTACAGGTGCAGTGATCTGTGAGCTGCTCTGACAGCTGGTGCTTAAAGCTAGTGAGGGAGATATGAGTCTCCAGCTTCAGTGATTTTTGCAGTTCGTTCCAGTCATTGGCAGCAGAGAACTGGAAGGAAAGGTGGCCGAAGGAGGAATTGGCTTTGGGGGTGACCAGTGAAATATACCTGCTGGAGCGCGTGCTACGGGTGGGTGCTGCTATGGTGACCAGTGAGCTGAGATTAGGCGGGGCTTTACCTAGCAGGGACTTGTAGATGACCTGGAGCCAGTGGGTTTGGTGACGAATATGAAGCGAGGGCCAACCAACGAGAGCATACAGGTCGCAGTGGTGGGTAGTATATGGGGCTTTGGTGACAAAACGGATGGCACTGTGATAGACTGCATCCAATTTGCTGAGTAGAGTGTTGGAGGCTATTTTGTAAATGACATCACCGAAGTCAAGGATCAGTAGAATAGTCCGTTTTACGAGGGTATGTTTGGCAGCATGAGTGAAGGATGCTTTGTTGCGAAATAGGAAACCAAGTCTAGATTTAACTTTAGCCTGTGGCTTTGATATGTGCTGAGAGAAGGACAGTGTACCGTCTAGCCATACTCCCAAGTACTTCTATGAGGTGACTACCTCAAGCTCTAAACCCTCAGAGGTAGTAATCACACCTGTGGGCAGAGGGGCATTCTTCTTACCAAACCACATGATCTTTGTTTTGGAGGTGTTCAGAACAAGGTTAAGGGTAGAGCAAGCTTGTTGGACACTAAGGGGATCAAGCTGATTCTATACCATTTTACAGAGGCCAGTTCATGAAGGAAGGCTTGCTCATTAAAGTTTTTTAGCAGGTGTCTATGACAAATCAGGACAGGTTGTTTCACTGAGCAGCCATTACGAACACAGGCTGTAAAACAGTGATCACTATGGTCATTACAGAAAACACCAGACTGATACCTATCAGGATTATTTGTGAGGATAACATCGAGGAGAGTAGCCTTTTCTGGGTGTTTGGAGTCATACCTTGTGGAATTTGTAATAATCTGAGAAAGATTTAGGGAGTCCTATTGCTTTAGGACTTGGTCAGGTGGTTTAAGCATGTCCCAGTTTAGGTCACCTAGCAGGACAAATTCAGACTTAATGTAAGGGGCTAGGAGAGAGCTTAGGACAGGTACGGTACAGGCCGGTTTTGATGGAGGAAGATACCACCCAGCAACAGTCAGCAAAGAGCTATTTGAAAGTTTAATAATTAAAGCCAGCAAATCAAATTGTTTGGGGGACAGACTTGGTGGAGACAACTGAGCACTGAAGGTGTTCCTTCGTAAAGATTGCCACTCCACCAGCTTTGGAAGATCTGTCTTTCTGAAAAAGGTTATAACCAGAAAGGTTAACATCAGTGTTCAAAGCACTCTTCCTGAACCACGTCTCAGTAATGACCAACACATCTGGATTGGAGATGTGAACCCACACTTTCAATTGATCCATTTTAGGTAATAAGCTTCTAGTGTTAACGTGCAGAAATGTTACAGATGAAAATTTTGATAAAGGAGGAATCTAATAGCAACTACTATGATGGATACTTAATATGAAGAGGATTGTGCCTTTGGCTTCTGGACAACGAAAGAAAGTTGATATGAAAACCAATAGAACAGGAGAGAAATGCTGGTTAATGGCATGAGGAAGTCTTTAGAAAATAATTGCCTCCACGTTTCTATGGATGGATTTTGGCTCGGCTACTTTGAAGCAATGTAAGACATGCGGTCATTATTTCAAGGAAAGTGAAACTTTCATGTTTAAAACAATTCTACTGCCTCAAGCTCCCATTGTAAGGTGGTGGGTGACGCGCTGATAGTCAACGGTAGGAAGGCTACAGCCTATGCATCCGAATGGCGAATTGGAGGCGCGCTTTACGAGTTTAGATTGATAAATAAAATTTTATCTTGTCTTTAATACGCGATCGCATTAAGAATTGTTATTTGTTGGGCAATGACTGAGCTTACAACAGCAGGTTTCACTCCAGTAGTTTACAGGCTTTTTTAGAGGAGCTACTCGCGCAGGTTGTAGGATATTCCTCTCCTCTAACTAGTCTCTGTATGCAGTGTGATAAATAAAATGTATGACTACTAACGAAAATACACACGCGCCAATTGAATTCCACACAATTATGCAAATGAACCTATAGACCGATAAGCATGGCAGTCAAATGTATTTCCAGCAGCTAACCGATTAATTGTTAACCGTTAACATCCCTAACTTGAGTAAAATTATCTGGTTTTAAATGTACTTAAGTACAGCGGTGGAAAAAGTACAACATGTACAAAGTAAAAGTCAATGCTGTATATCAAATTCCTTATGTTACGCAAACTGCACAATTGCTTGTATTTATTCTTACGGACAGACAGTGGCACACTCCAACACTCGTCATCCACAAACACAGTATTTGTGTTTAGTGATTCCGCCAGATCAGAGGCAGTAAGGATGACAATGTGTTATATTGATAGGTGCGTGAATTGGACCATAATTCCGTCCTGCCTGAGCATTCTAAATGTAACGAGTATTTGTTTGCGGTCAGGGAAATGTATAGGACTAAAAAGTAAATATTTTCTTTAGGAATGCAGTGAAGTAAAAGTAGTTTGTGTGTGTGTAGCTGGAGGGTCATGGCAGGAGGATGGAGGAGGCGTTACTGATGGCGGACGCATTTCGTATCGCCTTCGAACAGCAGCTCAGGAGGCGCAGCGACCACTTCCTGCTCCTTGCCGAGACAGACAGGAACAAGTCCCGCCCACTAAGGCCAGAAGGTATACTGGATTGAAATATACTGGATTGAAATATACTGGATTGTCCTCACTTCAACAAGACACAGAAACATGGAAGTTAATGTTCTGTAAATTTGAGTGTATCACAGATAATGATGTATATAAATATCTATATAGTATTGATATACAGTGCATTCGGAAAGTATTCAGACCCCTTGACTTTTTCTACATTTTGTTACATTACAGTCTTATTCAATCTACACACAATACCTCATAATGACAAAGCGAAAACAGGTTTTTAGAAATGTTTGCAAATGTATTAAAAGTTTAAAAAAATGTTTTAACCTTATTTACATAATTATTCAGACCTTTTGCTATGAGACTCGAAATTGAGATCAGGTGCATCCTGTTTCCATTGATCATCCTTGAGATGTTTCTACAACTTGATTAGAGTCCTGTTGTAAATTCAATTGATTTGATATGATTTGGGAAGGCACACACTGTCTATATAAGATCCCACAGTTGACAGTGCATGTCAGAGCAAAAACCAACCCATGAAGTCGAAGGAATTGTCCATTAAGCTCAGAGACAAGATTGTGTGGAGGCACAGATCTGGGGAAGGGTACCAAATGTCTGCAGCATTGAAGGTCCCCAAGAACTCAGTGGCCTCGTCTGGAGGAATCCTAGCACCATTCCTACGGTGAATCATGGTGGTGGCATTCTGTGGGGATGTTTTTCAGCGGCAGGGACTGGGAGACTAGTCAGGATCGAGGCAAAGATGAACGGAACAAAGTACAGAGAGATCCTTGATGAAAACCTGCTCTAGAGCGCTCAGGACCAGGAAGGTTCACCTTCCAACAGGACAACGACCCTAAGGACGTAGCCAAGACAATGCAGGAGTGACTTCGGGACAAGTTTCTGAATGTCCTTGAGGGGCCCAGCCAGACCCCGGACTTGAACCCAATCGAACATCTCTGTAGAGACCTGAAAATAGCTGTGCAGCGACGCACCCCATCCAACCTGACAGAGCTTGAGAGGATCTGCAGAGAAGAATGGGAGAAACTCCCCAAATACATGTGTGCCAAGCTTGTAGAGTCATACCCAAGAAGACTCGAGGCTGTAATCGCTGCCAAAAAGACTGAGTAGATGGTCTGAATATTTATGTAAATGTGATATTTCCATTTTTGCTTTGTCATTATGGGGTTTTTTAAATCCATAAGGCTGTAACGTAACAAAATGTGGAAAAAGTCAAGGGGTCTGAATACTTTCCGAAGGCACTGATACATCATTGATATCATTGTGTTTTTAAGACAACAGAAGTGAGGCTGTTTGTACAGTATGAATCAATGAATGACTGACTGACTGACTGACTATATCTGTGTATTGCAGGCAAGGATAAGACAGCATCTCTCAGTGTGGCTCAGAGACTTAGAGGACTGCTGCCGTCCAGCACAGAGATCACAGACGACCCCACAGAGACTCTGCACAAACTCCTCGACCTGGTCTGTACTGTACTGTAATACAGTATACTGTACACCATAATACAGTATACTGTACCCACACCTACACCCTAATACAGTATTTTGTACCCACACCTTAATACAGTATACTGTACCCACACCCTAATACAGTATACTGTACCCACACCCTAATGCAGTGTACTGTACCCACACCCTAATACAGTGTACTGTACCCACACCCTAATACAGTATACAGTACCCACACCCTAATACAGTGTACTATACCCACACCCACACCCTAATACAGTGTACTGTACCCACACCCTAATACAGTGTACTGTACCCACACCCTAATACAGTGTACTGTACCCACACCCTAATACAGTGTACTGTACCCACACCCACACCCTAATACAGTGTACAGTACCCACACCCTAATACAGTGTACTGTACCCACACCCTAATACAGTGTACTGTACCCACACCCTAATACAGTGAACTGTACCCACACCCTAATACAGTATACTGTACCCACACCCTAATACAGTATACTGTACCCACACCCTAATACAGTGCACTGTACCCACACCCTAATACAGTGCACTGTACCCACACCCTAATACAGTGTACTGTACCCACACCCTAATACAGTGTACTGTACCCACACCCTAATACAGTGTACTTAGGGCCTTGAATGTTTCCTGTACATGTGGATAAATACATTTGAATAGGGGTTTATATTTATAGAAGTTCAAGTAATATTTGAAACGTATTTCTCTCTTAATTCAATTCAATTTAAGGAATTTATTGCCATGGGAAACATATGTTAACATTGCCAAAGCAAGTGAAGTAGATAATAAACAAAAGTGAAATAAAAATTCACAGTAAACATTACACTGACAGAAGTTACAAAATAATAGACATTTCAAATGTCATATTATGTATATATACAGTGTTGCAATGATGTGCAAATAGTTAAAGTACAAAGGGGAAAATAAATAAACATAAATATGGGTTGCATTTACAATGGTGTTTGTTCTTCACTGGTTGCCCTTTTCTTGTGGCAACAGGTCACAAATAATGCTGCTGTGATGGCACACTGTGGTATTTCACCCAGTAGATATGGGAGTTGATCAAAATTGGGTTTGTTTTCAAATTCATTGTGGGTCTGTGTAATCTGAGGAAAATATGTGTCTCTAATATGGTCATACATTTGGCAGGAGGTTAGGAAGTGCAGCTCAGTTTCCACCTCATTTTGTGGGCAGTGTGCACATAGCCTGTCTTCTCTTGAGAGCCAGGTCTGCCTACGGTAGTCTTTCTCAAGAGAAAGGCTATGCTCACTGAGTCTGTACATAGTCAAAGTTTTCCTTAAATTGGGGTCAGTCACAGTGGTCAGGTATTCAGCCACTGTGCACTCTCTGTTAAAGGGCCAAATAGCATTCTAGTTTGCTCAGTTTTTTTGTTAATTCTTTCCTATGTGTCAAGTAATTATCTTTTTGGTTTCTCTCTCTGTCTCCATCTCTCTCTCTCTTTCTCTCCCTCTCTCCGTCCCATCCTCCTTATCGCTCCCTGTGTAGCTGAGTGATAAGGAAGAAGCTCTAGCTCACCAGAGGAAGGTTAGCTTCATGCTAGCCCGCAACACAGAGGAACTAGAGAGACGGTTGAAGACAGACTATATGCTGCAGACACAGGTCACATCACCACCACACCGTTCTTCAGAGACAGACACATGCACGTCCAACCATGCAGGCACAAGCATCTGCAGTTCCAACCATGTCCAGGAGAGGGCAGGAGTGGACCAGTGTCATGGTGGGGCGTCATCATCAGAATCAGACACCACAGACCTCCAGCCCTCCGAGATCCAAGAGGCTGAGACGGAAGCCACCGACCTCCAGATACAGGGCCTCTCTCTGGGGAAGTCACCCATGGAGAGAGGGGGAGTTGACGAGAGAGGTGGAAGAGAGGGCCATCTGGTCACCCTACTATGAATTGTCTGTCATCACAGTGATCCTGCCTGCCTTTCTTATTGCGGTGCTGTGCTTGAAGTGGAATGAAATGTGTGCCAGCACTCATTTTGGGTGCCGATACTCATGATATTTAGGTGAAAGGTATTCATTATATATTAAATGCAAAGTTCTGTAAGAGGTCCCGGTACTCTAGGACAAAATTAGAGGTGCCTGCACTCCGTACCGATGTGCACCGGCCCAATTCAAGCACTGCCGCTGTGCATCTGACTGTTCAAGCTCATAAAAGCAGGAATCTTAGTTATCAAATCCCACAATCCAATGCAACCAAACACGGACAGCTGTGTGTAAGATGGGGAGATTCCTAGATTTGAGAAGTGTGCAGGAGGGCATGAGACAAAGGATTGTGTAGTATCGGTGAGGAAAGATGTGTGTGTTAACTGTAGGGCTACCCATGGTGCTGGAGATCAGTAGTGTCCGGCCAAATGGAAAGGCCAAATGTATGACCACAGAGACATATTTCCCACAGATCACACGTACCCACAAAGACTTTGAAAACAAATCAAACATTGATAAACTCCAATATCTGTTAGGCAAAATACTGCAGTGTGTAATCACAGCAGCAACATTTGTGGCCCAGCGGAGCTCAAACAACATTAGACAGTGCATTCGGAAAGTATTCAGACCCCTTGACGTTTTCCACATTTGTTACATTACAGCCTTATTCTAAAATAGATGAAATAGTTTTTTCCCCACCCATCAATCTACACACAATACCCCACAATGACATCACAATACCCCATAATGACATCACAATACACCATAATGACATTACAATACCCCATAATGACATCACAATACCCCATAATGACGAAGCAAAAACAGGTTTAGACATTTTTGCTAATACATAAAAAATAAAAAACGGAAATATTATATTTACATAAGTATTCAGACCCTTTACTTAGTACTTTGTTGAAGCACCTTTGGCAGCAATTACAGCCTTGAGTCTTCTTGGGTATGACGCTACAAGCTTGGCACACCTGTATTTGGGGAGTTTCTCCCATTCTTCTCTGCAGATCCTCTCAACCTCTGTCAGGTTAGATGGGAAGTGTTGCTGTGCAGCTATTTTCAGGTCTCTCCAGAGATGTTCGATCGGGTTCAAGTCCGGGCTCTGTCTGGGCCACTCAAGGACATTCAGAGACTTGTCCCGAAGCCACTCCTGTGCTGTCTTACCTGTGTGCTTAGGGTCGTTGTCCTGTTGGAAGGTGAACCTTCGCCCTGTCTGAGGTCCTGAGCGCTCTGGAGCAGATTTTCATCATCTCTCTGTACTTTGCTCCGTTCATCTTTCCCTCGATCCTAACTAGTCTCCCAGTCCCAGCAGCTGAAAAACATCCCCACAGCATGATTCTGCCACCACCATGCTTCACCGTAGTGATGGTGCCAGGTTTCCTCCAGACGTGACGCTTGGCATTCAGGGCAAAGAGTTCAATCTTGGTCTTATCAGACCAGAGAATCTTGTTTTGCATGGTCTGAGAGTCCTTTAGGTGCCTTTTTGGCAAACTCCAAGTGGGCTGTCGTGCCTTTTACTGAGGAGTGGCATCCAGCTGGCCACTCTACCATAAAGGCCTGATTGGTGGTGCTGCAGAGATGGTTGTCCTTCTGGAAGGTTCTCCCATCTCCACAGAGGAACTCTGGAGCTCTGTCAGAGTGACCATCAGGTTGTTGGTCACCTCAATGACCAAGGCCATTGCTCAGTTTGGCTGGGTGACCAGGAAGAGTCTTGGTGTTTCCAAACTTCTTTTTAAGAATGATGGAGGCCACTGTGTTCTTGGGGACCTTCAATGCTGCAGACATATTTTGGTACCCTTCCCCAGATCTGTGCCTCAACACGATCTTGTCTCTGAGCTCTACAGACAATTCCTTCGACCTCATGGCTTGGTTTTTGCTCTGACATGCACTGTCAACTGTGGGACCTTATATAGACAGGTGTGTGCCTTTCCAAATCATGTCCAATCAACTGAATTTACCACAGGTGGACTCCAACCAAGTTGTAGAAACATCTCAAGGATGATCAATGGAAACAGGATGCACCTGAGCTCAATTTCGAGTCTCATAACAAACAGTCTGAATACTTATGTAAATGTTATTTCAGTTTTGTATTTTATATACATTTGCACATAAAAATCTAAAATCCTGTTTTGCTTTGTCATTATGGGGTATTGTGTGTAGATTGATGAGGAATTTTTTTTATTTAATTCATTTTAGAATAAGGCTGTAATGTAACAAAATGTGGAAAAAGCTAAGGGGTCTGAATACTGTCCGAATGAACTGTAAATACTTTGTGTATATATATATATATATATATATATATGTACACACTACTGTTAAAAAGTTTGGGGTCACTTAGAAATGTCCTTGTTTTTGAAAGAAAAGCACATTTTTTGTCCATTAAAATAACATCAAATTGATCATAAATACAGTGCAGACATTGTTAATGTTGTAAATGACTATTGTAGCTGTAAACGGATGATTTCTTATGTAATATCTACATAGGCGTACAGAGGCCCATTATCAGCAACCATCACTCCTGTGTTCCAATGGCACGTTGTGTTAGGTAATCCAAGTTTATCATTTTAAAAGGCTAATTGATCATTAGAAAATCCTTTTGCAATTATGTTAGCACAGCTGAAAACTGTTGTTCTGATTAAAGAAGCAATAAAACTGGCCTCCTTTAGACTAGTTAAGTATCTGGAGCATCAGCATTTGTGGGTTCGATTACAGGCTCAAAATGGCCAGAAACAAAGGTCTTTCTTCTGAAACTCATCAGTCTATTCTTGTTCTGAGAAATGAAGGCTATTCCATGCAAGAAATTGCCAAAAAACTGAAGATCTCGTACAACGCTGTGTACTACTCCCTTCACAGAACAGCGCAAACTGGCTCTAACCAGAACAGAAAGAGGAGTGGGAGGTCCCGGTGCACAACTGAGCAAGAGGACAAGTACATTAGTGTCTAGTTTGAGAAACAGACACCTCACAAGTCCTCAACTGGCAGCTTCATTACATAGTACCCGCAAAACACCAGTCTCAACGTCAACAGTGAAGAGGCGACTCCGGGATGCTGGCCTTCTAGGCAGAGTTGCAAAGAAAAAGCCATATCTCAGACTGGCTAATAAAAAGAGAAGATTAAGATGGGCAAAAGAACACAGACACTGGACAGAGGAACTCTGCCTAGAAGGCCAGCATCCCGGAGTCGCCTCTTCACTGTTGACGTTGAGACTGGTGTTTTGCACACAACTGCATTTTATCAATGGCAATTTGAATGCACAGAGTTACCGTGACGCGATCCTGAGACCCATTGCCATTCATCCGCCGCCATCACCTCATGTTTCAGCATGATAATGCACAGCCCCATGTCGCAAGAATCTGTACACAATTCCTGGAAGGTGAAAATGTCCCAGTTCTTCCATGGCCTGCATGCTCAGCAGACATGTCACTCATTGAGCATGTTTGGGATGCTCTGGATCGACGTGTACGACAGCGTGTTCCAGTTTCCGACAATATCCAGCAACTTTGAACAGCCATTGAAGAGGTGTGGGGCAACAGTCCACAGGCCACAATCAACAGCCTGATCAACTCTATGTGAAGCAGATGTGTCGCGGTGCATGAGTCAAATGGTGGTCACACAGATACTGACTGGTTTTCTGATCCACACCCCTACTTTTTTTTGTTTTTATTATCTGTGACCAACAGATGCATATCTGTATTCCCAGTCATGTGAAATCCATAGATTAGGGCTTCATGAATTTATTTCAATTGACTGATTTTCATTATATGAACTGTAACTCAGTAAAATCTTTGACATTGTTGCATGTTGCGTTTATACTTTTGTTCAGTGTAAATCACAGAAAACAGATGTTGTGGTGGCAGCTGCAGATAATTAGTTGGGTGTATGAGCAGTGCCTGACTTGGACTGAAATAGGTTCCGGCACTCGTTTTGTGTGCCGGTACTGTTTATATTTAGGTGCAGGAGCTCCACAATACTTTTGAGCTAATATTCTATAGGAGGAACAGGAGCTCAAGCCGTAGAGCATTTGAGGTGCCGGTACTTGGCTCCGGTGAGCTCCTGCCCAAGTTAAGCACTATGAGATTTTACTGCAGTTACAAGGTGTGTTGACCGATTGTGTCCCATCTTCCCAGGCTGCCGGCCTGGTGTAGGATCAGCCAAGTAGTGGAATAGTGGTGAGGTTTTAATGGGTGTAGGGTTGGTTGGTAGGGCAATTTTTCTTCCCTTTTCCCGTCCTTTTAACTTGTATTTTGTGTCACAAAGTCAAATGAATTCACATGCCAGAACAGTGTCTTGGAAGATCACATCGTAAACAGATAAGAGATAAGAGAAATAGATGCCTCACACAATACTGAGCCGACAAGGTAAAAATCTGTTGTTCTGCCCCTGAACAAGGCAGTTAACCCACTGTTCCTAGGCCGTCATTGAAAATAAGAATTTGTTCTTAACTGACTTGCCTAGTTAAATAAAGGTAAAATAAAAAATATGTACCTTTCAATTGGTTGCGATCCGCCAATACAAATATAAAGAAGAAGAATACTAAACACGGAAGCGCAGCTCAATTGCACTTAGGACATTGTACTCATTACATCTGGTTGGCAAGCATGTGAATGTTTTGTGTCTGTAGTGTGTGGTCGATAAAGTGGTGGAGCATGTGGTGTTGTAAGTATGTTAAAGAGAGGGAAAGATTGAAGTGTAGGGTCATTGAGGTTGGATGGCGTTGGAAGGTATTTTGGGGGATGGGGGGATGGGGGTCTATTAGAAGTTAGTAGGGCTCTTTTATTTTCTCAGAAGTACTGAGTTAGGTAGGAGGATTTAGAAACGTAAACCGTGAATGACCACACACTCCAGCACAGTAGGTGGCGGCATGCACCTTTAACGTTGGTTTGCGGACCACCATCACATCATAGAAGAAGATGATCACGGAAGCGCACTTTTGAACAAAATCAGCTTTGCTACTGCAGTCTTTCACATGCATTTTGCAATATTTAATGGCTGTTTTAAATAGTCCAAGTTTAAGCCGTTTATTTCGTGCACGAGTTATTGTTCTTCTATTGACTTGCAGCTTTGTATTGTGTGTCGTCTGGAATTTGGAGCCTAAAACGCCAGAGATATCCACAGGTAGGCTAGCATGCTAACGTTCTCTAAACGCACTAACTCACTCTCTGACTACGATTGCACTTACTATAATTGCCAAGAGTCCAGCATTACTGTTACACAGGCGTATAACAGGCTAGTTTAATGTATTGTGCGTAACAGTAGTTAGCTATGTTAATAGCTGACAGCGGGAATAAACATATTGTATATAGAAGTATCAAATCACTAGAGCCAGCCAGTTATATCAAAGGTGTTGTATAACTAAGATTTTGTATGACCAAGATAGACCACAGCCTGTTGTTTCCGATTGGAGGAAATGAAGCAAGGTGGGTAGAGCCTATTGGCGCGTTCTAGGATGTATTTGCATATATCCGTTAGGGAACGCCTACTATGAAGTGCGCATGTGCAATAAATAAATTTGCCATTTGCTCTCCTAAACAATGCTATTTTTCAAAACTTTTGGCAAAAGGGTAAAGTCTACAAAACTTAGTCCACTCTTTTTTTTTTGTAACATTCAAGTTTTGGAAACAGAAAACTGTATTGAGATCAAATGCTTCATTGATTAGAGATTTTAAATTGATAAGAATGTTGGCCAAAATCCATCTCCCTCAATCTTCTCCCACTGCCAGCCACTGGGCTTCCTGGAAACGCCAACAGGATGCTTCACATTTATACATTAGGTGAAATATCTGTGTCATTGTTCTGTCTATTTCCGTCTCTTATTTCCGTCCCTAACAAGTTACCACAGCCACAAAGTCATAATTATGGCTAAACCCTGTCTAGTAAAAAAAAAAAGTATCTTCTTAAAATCAGATTTTTTTAAAACCTAACCTTAACCACACTGCTAACCTTATGCCTAACCCTAAGCTTAAATTTCAGACCTAAAAGCACATTTTGGTTTTCATGAATTTCTACGATATAGCCCATTTTAACTTTGTGGCTGTGCTAATTAGTGACAACCCTTATTTCCCGTCCATGTCTAGAACTGATGACTGACCAGACTCTGGAGTATTTTCTCAGCCAGGGGAAGATACAGGAGAAGGATGCAGCAGATATTGAATGGGCCCATGCTGCCAACAGCAAGAACAAAATCACAGAGGCACTACAAAGTAAGACCACCTTGGATGGAGAGACTTAACAAATAATTCAGAGTGGATATGGTTGTATTCATTATGTTGCCCTAAGCTGCCTGTCTTTACACAGGCCCATTATTCCTATAGTGATGTTATATAATTCTGTGGAAAGTTGGGCCTCTATTAGAAATACATAAGTGACTTTGTTCACAACGTAATCCAGGGAATTATCTGGTTGTGAATATGCAGTGCATCAATTCGATTTGCTCATTCTGTGTTTCCTATCCATACACCAAGGCTCCGTCCACATGATAGAGGCAGACATACTTCTGAGGAGTCACGACCCTAAAGAGCCAATCATGGCTCATCCTCCTGAGACCGACAGTGATGTCACGCTGCGTGATTGGCTGAAAGAGGTCAAGGCATCAGACAAAGGGATAAAGCTAGACTTCAAAAGGTGAATGATCTTTCTACAAATTATTGTTTAGTACTTGTTATACTTATTGTTATATTTAACTAGCTATAGCTGTACCCTCATTTGTGTATTACCTGTAAGTATGATAGAGTATCGTACAACAGTGCTTGAGGCGTCACTACAGATTCGGGTTCGATCCCGGTCTGTGTCGCAGCCGGCCGTGACCGGGAGAACCATGAGAAGACACACAATTGGCCCAGCGTTGCCTGGGTTAGGGGAGAGTTTGGCCGGCTGGGATGTCCTTGTCCCATCACGCTGTAGCGACTTCTGTGGCGGGCCGGGCGCATGCACGCTGACACGGTCGCCAGTTGGACGGTGTTTCCGCCCACATGTTGGTGCACAGAGCCTATTTTCTGGACTTCAAGCTGCTGATTATCAATAATCTGATTAAACAGTATGATAATTACACAGGTGCACCTTGTGCTGGGGACAATAAAAGGCCACTCTAAAATGTGCAGTTTTGTCACATAACACAATGCTGCAGATGACTCAAGTTTTGACAGAGCGTGCAATTGGCATGCTGACTGCAGGAATGTCCACCAGAGCTGTTGCCAGAAAATATAATGTTCATATCTCTACCATAAGCCTCCTCCAAGGTCGTTTTAGAAAATTTCGCAGTACGTCCAACCGCCGTCACACCCGTAAACCACGTGTATGGCGTTGTGTGGGAGAGCGGTTTGCTTATGTCAACGTTGTGGTATGGGCAGGCATAAGCTACGAACACAATTGCATTTTATCGATGGCAATTTGAATGCACAGAGATACCGTGACGAGATCCTGGGGCCTATTGTCGTGCCATTCATCTGCCGCCATCACCTCATGTTTCAGCATGATAATGCACATCCCCATGTCGCAAGGATCTGTACACAATTCCCGGAGGCTGAACATGTCCCAGTTCTTCCATGGCCTGCATACTCACCAGACATGTCACTCATTGAGCATGTTTGGGATGCTCTGGATCGACGTGTACGACAGCGTGTTCCAGTTCCCGCCAATATCCAACAACTTTGCACAGCAATTGAAGAGGAGTGGGACAACATTCCACAGGCCACAATCAACAGCCTGATCAACTCTGTGAAGGAGAGGCCACGCTGCATGAGGCAATTGGTGGTCACACCAGATACTGACTGGTTTTCTGATCCATTCCCCTACTTATTTTTTGTTGTTGTTGTATCTGTGACCAACAGATGCATATCTGTACTCCCAGTCATGTGAAATTCATAATTTGGGCCTAATAAATGTATTGACTTATTGTCGTTATGAACTGTAACTCAGTAAAATTGTGGACATTTTTTCATGTTACATTTTTATATTTTTGTTCTGTGTATTTTCGTGGAGATTTTCCAATCCAGGACCAGGGTTAAAGTGTGTCCAGGAAACCGGCCGTATAATTTTCTCTCAGTCAGTTTTGTGTAATCCCATTGGTTGTTCATCCCAGCCTGGCAGCAGTCGCTCCATCCATGGTGTTATTAGACCAGGTTCGGGCTGAGCTCCGTGGTCCTGTCTGGATCAACGCTGACATCCTGCCAGGCCCTGGAGGCAAGGCCACACCCCTTGACCCCAAAGTCTTCCTGGAGGCAGCTGTGACCCCTGGTTCCCATGGTGATGTTCTCTCCCTGGGCTGGACAACGGGATGGACTGCAGATACACACAACCCAGGTGAGTTACCTGAACACAGATGAGCTGGTGTTTACGTCATAGCTATCGTGGCTGTAGTCATTCATCTTACCTGGTAAATATAATTTGCAGGTATAATGTTTAATAACATATAACTATGTAGGAGCCTTATGATGTCTTAACTTCTCTGTCCCATAGGGTACAGCTGGGAGATGGTGAGGGAGATGGAGGCAGTGTGTCGGACCCTAAGACATCCGGTCACCTTCCCTGTCAGAGCAGCCCTCCTGGCCCAGTCATTCTCCCAGCTACACTGGCTTCTACAGCAGTCAGACAGGTTTGATTTTATTTAACCTTTATTTAAAAGGGCAAGTCAGTTAAGAACAAATTCTTATTTACAATGACGGCCTACCAGGGAACAGTGGGTTAACTGCCTTGTTCAGGGGCAGAACGACAGATTTTTACCTGGTCAGCTTGGGGATTCGATCTAGAAACCTTTCGGTTACTGGCCCAACGCTCTAACCACTAGGCTACCTGCTGCCCCAGGACGTCACACTTTTTTCAAAGGGAGACCTTGCAACAGAAGTGATTCGGTGTGCCGGGCCTGCATGATAAGAAACCTTTCCCAAGTGTTGAACAGCTAGGCTTTAGCTCAGCAGGCTAACCCAGTTTGATAGAGCACAGACTTAAGGTTCAGATGGGCAACAGGTCAGAAAGGTTAGCAGGAGTCAGTAATTATGCCTGACTGTTAAACAACAGTGGTTTGAGTAGGATATGGTGCGCTTGCCTCGGTTCACTTTAATACATTCTTTCTGTTGCACAAAGCTCCACACTAATCCATGTTCTCATCTCTATCCGTCCACTAGAATAACAAATAATTAAAGAGCAGCAGTAAAATAACAATAGCGGGGCTATATACGGGGGGTACCCATACAGAGTCAATGTGCGGGGGCCTCAAGGTATTACCTCAAGGTAATTGAGGTAATATGTACATGTAGGTAGAGTTATTAAAGTAACTAATGCATAGATAATAACAGAGAGTAGCAGCAGCGTAGAAGGGGGGGCAATGCAAATAGTCTGGGTAGCCATTTGATTAGCTGTTCAGGAGTCTTATGGCTTGGGGGTCTGCAAGCTAATGATAACTTCTTTCAGATCTAATAGCATGAGATCCCAGGATGTTGTTCCTGCCCTGCTTAAACATCTGATTCTCCTAATCAGCTGCTCCCAGGACCTTTTGTAGGCAAAGCACATTTCAGTGACCAGCTGACAGACATTAAAGATCTGTGATCTGACCCTGTCTGGTCTGTTCTGTTCCCTCTCCTAGGTACAGCCTGAGTCACACCTATTGGGGCAGACAAGACAAGGGAGAGGATCCATGTCGGACTGTCACACCTTAACCCCGTCTGTTCTGTTCCCTCTCCTAGGTACAGCCTGACAGTGTGGATAACCCCGTCTGTTCTGTTCCCTCTCCTAGGTACAGCCTGACAGTGTGGACTGGCCACACTGATGTCTTAGTTGTAGAGGACCTACTGCCTTACAGGAGCGACATCGACAAGACCAGGATATATTACGACCTGCTGGACTCACAGAGAGCACAGCTCAGAGGACTAACAGGCTACTGATCTTGTGTTATTTTTCTATAATTTCTCTGTTTGTCTCTCTGCATTGTTGGGGAAGGGCATGTAAGTAAACATTTCACTGTTAGTCTACACCTGTTGTTTTAACCAAGCATGTGAGGAATAACATTTGATTTTATTTGATAGCCCCGGGCCTTATGATCTAAAAGGTCAAAACTGATCATAGATCAGCACTTCTGAATATGGGCCCAGAGCGCAGAAGACTCCTAGTCTGCTCGTGAAAGGACAACAGTTGTACACCCTATTCCCTTTATGTAGTGCACTACTTTTGACCAGAGACATAGGGACCAGATGAAACTGATTCTAAGCTAAACTAGTTGAAGAGGACTTTAGCAGACTGTATTTTACTGGAGTTACACAAGACCAATTAACTATTTAATAACCATTCAGAAGTCAAAAGACAATAGTTACCATTTCTGAAGTGAAATCAGGGCCACAATTCAGGATCACAATGTAGCAGAATGTTTTCAGTTTGAACAAAACATTTACCTTGAACATTTGGCCCAAAAATATTTTTGATATCAATGTGTTTTTCAAATTATACATTATATTAATACGTTATATATGAATACATTATATTAATAGATTATATCAGCGTTTCTTAAAGTATGGGTCGCGGACCTGATAATGGTGGGTCGCGACGTAAATGTATAATTATTTCATTAATTACTGGAATTGATTTGACCAAGTGCAACTGTGCTCTCTGCTTAGCTGTGGTCTCTGCTTGGCAGCTGCGTGAGGGAGAGAGGTAGAGGGAGATGTTCGTGTGCTTCAAGGTTTACCGGATCTTTTTTCTGCAGTTCTCTTGAAGGTCAGTCCGTGACCCACACGCTGCAGCGCTGTAGTTCAAGCCACCGACTTGTTATTCCCGCTCGCCATCACTCACCGCTGTCACGACATGTACTCATGCTGGCCAGAAGTTATGACTGAGCTCGATCTTCATGAAATGGACTCATGCTGGCCACAAGTTCTGACTGAGCTCAATCTTCATGAAATGGACTCATGCTGGCCACATGTTCTGACTGAGCTCAATCTTCATGAAATGGACTCATACTGGCCACATGTTCTGACTGAGCTCAATCTTCATGAAATGGACTCATGCTGGCCACACGTTCTGACTGAGCTCAATCTTCATGAAATGGACTCATGCTGGCCACACGTTCTGACTGAGCTCAATCTTCATGAAATGGACTCATGCTGGCCACAAGTTCTGACTGAGCTCAATCTTCATGAAACGCAAAATACAGTAATGACTTTGTCTCTTTCATACAAACTTTGAGAAATAACGAGGAGCGCCCACAGTGTGTTTTGTGTGGAGAAGTGCTTATTAATGGGTCTCTCAAACCGAACCAATTAATAAAACGACACGTCCTGACCAAACATCCACAACATGACGGTAAACCCAGGGACTTATTTCAGAACAGGGCACAAGGCTTCAGGAAACACTGCTTAGAAAGTGGAAAAGGAAGTCAACTAGCAAGGCGTTGTCGTCATTTTATAACAGGTGATAATAAGAGAGTAATATCTCTCATAGTAGTAGATGTGAGTTTCTCTTTCAAACAATCCCCTGGCCTTGTAACGTTACACAGCTAATAGCTAACGTTAGTGCAATCCTAAGAAACAGTACAGATGATGAAAAATTCAGGCCTACTGTACATTTTACTGTAGAAATTATTGCTGAACACAAGACTAGGTTGGAACTGTTGCTGTTAAAATACAAGTTATTTTTTATTCTGAACTGGAATAAACTGATTGAAGCAAGATGCTTTTTGAGGCAAACACATACAGTGGGGCAAAAAAGTATTTAGTCAGCCACCAATTGTGCAAGTTCTCCAACTTAAAAAGATGATAGAGGCCTGTAATTTTCATCACAGGTACACTTCAACTATGACAGACAAAACGAGGAAAAAAAATCCAGAAAATCACATTGTAGGATTTTGTTATGAATTTATTTGCAAATTATGGTGGAAAATAAGTATTTGGTCACATACAAACAAGCAAGATTTCTGGCTCTCACAGACCTGTAACTTCTTCTTTAAGAGGCTCCTCTGTCCTCCACTCGTTACCTGTATTAATGGCACCTGTTTGAACTTGTTATCAGTATAAAAGACACCTGTCCACAACCTCAAACAGTCACACTCCAAACTCCACTATGGCCAAGACCAAAGAGCTGTCAAAGGACACCAGAAACAAAATTGTAGACCTGCACCAGGTTGGGAAGACTGAATCTGCAATAGGTAAGCAGCTTGGTTTGAAGAAATCAACTGTGGGAGCAATTATTAGGAAATGGAAGACATACAAGACCACTGATAATCTTCCTCGATCTGGGGCTCCACGCAAGATCTCACCCCGTGGGGTCAAAATGATCACAAGAACGGTGAGCAAAAATCCCAGAACCACACGGGGGGACCTAGTGAATGACCTGCAGAGAGCTGGGACCAAAGTAACAAAGCCTACCATCAGTAACACACTACGCCGCCAGGGACTCAAATCCTGCAGTGCCAGACGTGTCCCCCTGCTTAAGCCAGTACATGTTCAGGCCCGTCTGAAGTTTGCTAGAGAGCATTTGGATGATCCAGATGAGGATTGGGAGAATGTCATATGGTCAGATGAAACCAAAATAGAACTTTTTGGTAAAAACTCAACTCGTCGTGTTTGGAGGACAAAGAATGCTGAGTTGCATCCAAAGAACACCATACCTACTGTGAAGCATGGGGGTGGAAACATCATGCTTTGGGGCTGTTTTTCTGCAAAGGGACCAGGACGACTGATCCGTGTAAAGGAAAGAATGAATGGGGCCATGTATCGTGAGATTTTGAGTGAAAACCTCCTTCCATCAGCAAGGGCATTGAAGATGAAACGTGGCTGGGTCTTTCAGCATGACAATGATCCCAAACACACCGCCCGGGCAACGAAGGAGTGGCTTCGTAAGAAGCATTTCAAGGTCCTGGAGTGGCCTAGCCAGTCTCCAGATCTCAACCCCATAGAAAATCTTTGGAGGGAGTTGAAAGTCCGTGTTGCCCAGCGACAGCCCCAAAACATCACTGCTCTAGAGGAGATCTGCATGGAGGAATGGGCCAAAATACCAGCAACAGTGTGTGAAAACCTTGTGAAGACTTACAGAAAACGTTTGACCTCTGTCATTGCCAACAAAGGGTATATAACAAAGTATTGAGAAACTTTTGTTATTGACCAAATACTTATTTTCCACCATAATTTGCAAAAAAATAAATAAAAAATCCTACAATGTGATTTTCTGGATTTCTTTTTCTCATTTCGTCTGTCATAGTTGAAGTGTACCTATGATGAAAATTACAGGCCTCTCTCATCTTTTTAAGTTGGAGAACTTGCACAATTAGTGGCTGACTAAATACTTTTTTGCCCCACTGTAGTTCTGGGTTGCTCATCTGCAGCAGGAAGCGGTCTCCTGCCTGCCTGAGAAACCAGTAGATGTTCTGATCCAGTTTGGCACCACGTACCTCTGCAAGTCAGGGTTCTCAAGTACAGAAACAGTGTCAATGCTGAGCATGACCTCAGTGTTGCACTGTCAAAAACTGACAGCCCAGAATAGACATGCTTGTTGAAAACTTCAACCAGCCATACACCTCCCACTGTGTGTTTTCTGGTCTACATCTGTGTGATGTGATCAATCAGTTTATTCCCGTTCAGAATGAAAATAATTTGTGTTTTAACAGCTACAGTTCCAACCTAGACAGGTATGTAAGAGTGTTTTTAAAGGGGGAAAAATAAACATGAAAATATATTTATGGGTATTTCATTATTTGTTTTTGTCTATAATGCATTTTTTTTAGGCATAACAAAATGTACCAAAATGTACCAATATTTACGTATAGTTGGATATTTTCCTAAGCTTGGGTCCCAGGAAAATACAGAATTTCTAATTTGTGTCCCAGGCTGAAAAAGTTTAAGAACCCCTGCATTATATTAATACATTATATATTAATGTATTAGATTAATACATTATATGAATATATTAATACATTATATTAATACATTACATATGAAGATATTATATGAATATATTATATTAATGCATATATGAATAGATTATATATATTAATACACTATATTAATAAATTATATGAATACATTATATGAATACATATATGAATACATATTATATTAATACATATTATATATGAATACATTATATATTAATACTTATATGAATACATTATATTATATTAATTCATTGCATTATATTAATACATTATATATAAGATGACACCCTTGAAACTTCCTGTTCAGCTTAAAAATACGTATTTAATTAGCAGTGAAGGAGCACAACAGAACACGTGAAAGGTAACACAGCTACCTCGTCAAATTGTGTACAAAACAACCCTGTTGAATAAAATGTAAAGACAATAATTGGATGCCCTGAAATTCTTACTAATCACTTTAAAGCAGAACATTGCTCTTTATGATCAAGAAGCTTGCTCGTCTTGTTTTCATTTTTTGGTTTTCGTTCTTCCCTTTTGACGCGTACATTTTCCTTCGACAGTCAGAGGAGTTCGCTTGTGTCCCAGATGTGTTTGTGCTCTCTGTCATTGATTTAGTCAGAGAATTATTTAGTTAGAGAATGATTTAGTCAGAGAATGATTTAGTTAGAGAATGCCCCACTAACCCCTTCCCTTTGAAGATCCTGTCTTCTGTCCTTGTCAGAGAGTTTATAGAATTCAAGGCTTCCAACAAAGTTCATTCCAATTCATTCCATGTGTTAAAAGTAGGGCTGGGAATTGCCAGGGACCTCACGATACGATATTATCATGACACTTAAGTGCCGATACGATATGCATTGTGATTCTCACGATTCTATATGTATTTCGATTCCATACTGCGATGTTATTGCGATTTTTATGTCCCAAACATTGCTCACTATACTCGTGAGTATACCAAACATAAAGAACACCTTCCTAATATTGAGTTGCACCCCCTTTTGCCCTCAGAACATCCTCAGTTCGTCAGGTCATGGACTGGTGGTGTCAAGTGTTCCACAGGGATGCTGGTCCATGTTGACTCCATGTTGACTCCAATGCTTCCCACAGTTGTTCCCACAGTTGTGTCAAGTTGGCTGGATGTCCTTTGGGTGGAGGACCATTCTTGATACACACGGGAAACTGTTGAGCATGAAAAACCCAGCAGCGTTGCAGTTCTTAACACACTCAAACCGGTGCCCCTGGCACCTACTACCATACCCTGTTCAAATACACTTAAATCTTTTGTCGTGCCCATTCACCCTCTGAATGGCACACATATACAATCCATGTCTCAATTGTCTCAAGGCTTAAAAATCCTTCTTTAACTTGTCTCCTCCCCTTCATCTACACTGATCGAAGTGGATTTAACAAGTGACATCAACAAGGGATCTTAGCTTTCACCTGGTCAGTCTGTCATGGAAAGAGCAGTTCTTAATGTTTTGTATACTCAGTATAAGTCTGCTGCAGAGGCTTGTGGGAGGAGCTATAGAAGGACGGGCTCATTGTAATAGCTGGAATGGAATTAATGGAACGGTATCAAAAACATATGGAAACCATTTATTTAATTCCAGCCATTACAATGAGCCCGTCCACCTTTAGCTCCTCCCACCATCCTCCACTGCTCTGCTGCAGAGAGACAAGAGGTCATGGGTGAAATTATTTATATATTTATATCTGTAATGGAAATAAAAGTGGTGAAAGCATGTTGGCTCACAATTTAAAAAGAAGATGGAGAAATACAGGAGTTTTGGCGTTGGTACAGCCGACTAGCGCAAGCTAACGCTACCAGGCAAAGAGTATCGATGTAATATCGTCTCAAAATAATATTGCGATTGTAAATATAGATGTAATTTTTTTTCACATCACTAGTTAAAAGCATTTTTGTCTGTTGTCACTGAGAAAAAGTGCAATTTCTGCATCTCAGGCATCAAACGGAGATCGATCGATTAATTGATTGACGACGAGCTCAAAATGGTCCTGATGCGCCAATCGTTATTCCTTCATGAGCTTGATGGAATGACAAGTCTGGTTGGCAAAATAAGTGTAATTAAGCACGTTGAAAAAGCTGGGATGAGCAATAATAGTCTTCTGGTAAGAAGTTCATTGTTAACGATGTCATGGTTACACAGCAGCACAATGCCATGGTTACACAGCAGCACAATGCCATGGTTACACAGCAGCACAATGCCATGGTTACACAGCAGCACGATGCCATGGTTACACAGCAGCACGATGCCATGGTCACACAGCAGCACGATGCCATGGTCACACAGCAGCACCATGCCATGGTTACACAGCAGCACCATGCCATGGTCACACAGCAGCACCATGCCATGGTCACACAGCAGCACCATGCCATGATTACACAGCAGCACCATGCCATGGTCACACAGCAGCACGATGCCATGGTCACACAGCAGCACGATGCCATGGTTACACAGCAGCACCATGCCATGGTTACACAGCAGCACCATGCCATGGTTACACAGCAGCACGATACCATGGTCACACAGCAGCACGATGCCATGGTTACACAGCAGCACAATGTCATTGTCACACAATAGCAACAATGCTTGACATAGGAAGCAATCACAGTCAGCCAAGCACACAGTAGCCAGACACAAAGAAAATGTGACCTTTTAGCCTGATCCCAGATCTGTTTGTGCTGTTTTGCCAAGGAGTAACATTGAAAAGACCGTACAAACAGATCTGGGATCAGTCTAGCATTGTTCGTCTTATTGGCCGAAAGAGCTTCTGAAGGTTGACCAGCTGTTTAATCTTCTCTGTCTGCATGGATAATCTCCTGGAGGTTGACCAGCTGTTTAATCTGCTCTGTCTGCATGGATAATCTCCTGGAGGTTGACCAGCTGTTTAATCTGCTCTGTCTGCATGGATAATCTCCTGGAGGTTGACCAGCTGTTTAATCTGCTCTGTCTGCATGGATAATCTCCTGGAGGTTGACCAGCTGTTTAATCTGCTCTGTCTGCATGGATAATCTCCTGGAGGTTGACCAGCTGTTTAATCTGCTCTGTCTGCATGGATAATCT
>QNTS01001884.1:223650-249175 GCA_003317085.1 Hucho hucho | reverse complement strand
CTGTGTATATAGGCTACTGTTGTAGATGGCTTAGTTAGCTGTTGAAACAGATATGATGTGTACTGTGTATATAGGCTACTGTTGTAGATGGCTTAGTTAGCTGTTGAAACAGATATGATGTGTACTGTGTATATAGGCTACTGTTGTAGATGGCTTAGCTAGCTGTTGAAACAGATATGATGTGTACTGTGTATATAGGCTACTGTTGTAGATGGCTTAGCTAGCTGTTGAAACAGATATGATGTGTACTGTGTATATAGGCTACTGTTGTAGATGGCTTAGCTAGCTGTTGAAACTAAATGAATGAGGCTAACGACGTTAGCCATTTAGCTAGCTAGCTATCTTAGGCTAACGTGACTTACTTGAGTCTCTTCGGGTGCCAAGGTAGATTCCCGTTATTTCCAATCCCCATATCAGGACAAACAGCCACAATGCAGTTCAGCACACGAGACATTTTCACTTGACGAAAAAAATTAAACGATGAACAATGATTTTATTAACTCAACCAACATGAAGATCTTCAGTACCTACTAGGCAGCCAACTGTGGACTGGTGTACAGTTCCCGCCAACAGAGATACATATTTAACCGGATGTGACGTCCGGTGTGGCCAAAGAGGGTGTATTACTAAACCCAGATAGGCCACAGCCTGTCGTTTCCACTGGGAACAAATGAGCCATAGTGGGCAGAACCAAGCACGGGGTTAGCGAGATCCTATTGGCCTATTTTAGAATTTATCTGCATATTTCCGTTAGAGAACGCCTACTCCATGAAGTGCAATAACTAAATTCGCCTTTGTTCTCCTTCTAAACAACGCGATTTTTTACAACTTTTGTAAAGGTTAAAGTCTACAAAACTTAGTCCACTCTGTTCATAGCAGATTTTAGTTTTGGGAACAAAAAACTGTATTGTGATAAAATGTTTAATAGATGAGAAGACGTACGACCAACGAAAACGTTGGTCAAAAACTATCTCCTTCAATCTTCTCCCATTGCCGGCCAGTGGACTTCCTCTCACTACCATTTTTGGTAGTGAGTGGAAATGCCAAGCAGATGCGTCACAAATTTTACATCCAGTGAAATATGTTTCATTGTTCTATCTGTGGTATGGCCCAACTCATCTTCGAGGTAGTCCTTCGGAGTATTGCCATTATCATCATTATTATCATTAGTATCAGTATCAACTCCTTCTCCTCCTCCTCTTCTTCCTCCTTCACTTCCTTAGAATGTGTGCTCTGATCACGCATATGCTTCCCTTCGTTTCTCTCTCCATTTGTCTCTGTTTCTCTCTCTCTCTGTTTATTTCTCTCTCTGTTTCTCTCTGTTTCTCTCTGTTTCTGTCTGTTTCTCTCTGTTTCTGTCTGTTTCTCTCTCTGTTTCTCTCTTTACTTTATTTTTTTTGTATTGACAGTATTAACAAAATACTGTTCAGTAGCCCCCAATGGTCACAGTCAGGTTACAGGCTTTTCCTCATAGGTATTGCACATCAGGCCTACTGTAGCCTATAGTTTAAATATGGTGGTTTTATGTATGTCGATGTTGGGGTTTGTTGTTATTAATCTGCTCTGTATGATGGACATGAAGGGTGGCAGTAGCCTATAGGCTAGAGAGTTGGCCAGTAACTGCAGGGTTTTTGATTTGTTGTAATCCCAGGACTGACCTGGGTAAATCTGTCGGGATTGAGCTGGGACCAGAGGGGTAACACCACTGCTGATAGTGACTTTGGGGAAAAGGACACCTGTTGTTGCTGACCTGCTTCTGCTGTTTTCTAGTCTGTATCATAGGATGTGTACTTGTAGGCTACTGGCGTCCTGTCCAGGGGGTGTACTTGTAGGCTACTGGCGTCCTGTCCAGGGGGTGTACTTAAATGTCAAACTGCCTCAGTCACACTACAGAGACAAGAGATGGGCTCCTGCCCCTATGGGCTGGTCGGGCTCAGACAAGACTTACTTGTCCAAGGCTTAATTTACTTACTATGAGAGGATATGTGCTTTGGCCTGTGATAACCCCGTAACCACCCTCAATATAGTATCGTTGCTTGGCTCCTGTTGTCACCCACCTGTTGGAGGAAAGCCTTTTCTCACAGGCATACCCTAACCTACCTTTCATTATGTAAAGAGACCATCTCTGTTAAATAATAATTCCATTTGGGACACGACAAAGATTTCAGTTCAAATCCCTGTTTGCCACATAGTATAGGGTGTTGCCGTCTCATAGCCAGCAGCGTGGACGCTCATTGGCTGAGACGGTGCTTAAGAACTGACCATATGTATGTTGCTATCACCTTTAGAGTGGAGGGGGCTGAAGGAACTGTACAGTATGTTATATTAACAGGGGTAGAATGTACAACATTCAGACGCTACAAGGCTGAGGTAAAGGACAGCTAATCCATCTTTCTATCTCTTAGGATCCTTGTGCATCTGGCCCTGCGCCTTGTACACTTAGACCAGGTGGGGTTTGTACCAGGTGGCCTATCCTCCAACAACACGAGGATACTTTTTCCATGTTAAGTCAAGGGGCTAGCTCTCTCCAGTATCCAGAAGTAGCAGTATCGCTGGATGCAGAGAAAGCTTTTGATATAATGGAATGGCCTTATTTGTTTTATACTCTCTCTAAATTGGGCCGTTATTATGCAGTGGATCAGGGCACTCTGTCATGAACCTATTGCTTCACTTAAAACGAATGTCATACTGTAATATCTGACACTTTCAGCTTTTCCGTTCTAGAAGGGGCAGAGCTGCCCGGCCTCACCATGTATGTTCATTTTGCCACTAGAGCCCCTTGCCTGTGCTATTAGAACTAAGGAAGTGGTATCACTTGGAGTGGTCATGACTTCAAAACCAACTTATACACTGATGATATCTTACTAACACTGAGTGGTCATGACTTCAAAACCAATTTATACACTGATGATATTCTTAGTAACACTGTCAAATCCCAGCTGTTCCGATACCAAGAGTGGCCAATTTTGTGGATATAAAGTGAATTGGACTAAGAGGGAGGCTATTCCTCTGAACCACCACACCTTTCCAACCCACCTTGGTACTGCTCCCTTCATATGGAAACCACAAGCTATGAAATACCTGGGGAGAAATATCAGGTCACCGATCAATACGATATTCCATCTAAATGGACCAGGTCTCCTAAAAACCATCAGGGCTGACATTAAGAGATGGACAGTTCTACCTTTATCACTATGAGGACAAGCAGAGGTGATAAAGATGAACATACTCCCTAGACTATCGTTTCTTATGTCCCCTATACCACTTCAGTTCCCTCAGGTTTAAAGATATACCTAGTTTGTTTTCTGGCTTCTTGTGGAAATATAAGAATATTTAAGCATACACTGGCCATGTCAAGAAGCAAGTGTGGATTAGGTGTTCCTGATGTTGACTTGTATTACCGGTCTTATAATGCCAGATACCCACTGTCATAGGGGGGGACAGTATGAAGCTGGAGGAGTTAGAAGGAAAAAACATTGTAACAGAACATTCACATTCTATATCATCATTATGGTTCCACTGTCAGACTGATCTTCAAGAAAACTGCAGAAAAAATATCCGGTAAACCTCGAAGCACACAGGAATCTCCCGCTACCTCTCCCGCTAGCGCAGCTGCCAAACTGAGCAGAGACCGCTGCTAAGCAGAGAGCGTACTGAACCGATTTTATTTAGGTCTGAAAGAAACTTGGATTTTCTTGTGTAATTCCCCTTTAATTGTGCATCTGGCCCTTTAGTTGTGCGTCTGGCCCTTTAATTGTGTGTCTGGCCCTTTAATTGTGTGTCTGGCCCTTTAGTTGTGCGTCTGGCCCTTTAGTTGTGCGTCTGGCCCTTTAGTTGCGCGTCTGGCCCTTTAATTGAGCGTCTGGCCCTTTAATTGCGCATCCGGCCCTTTAATTGTGCATCTGGCCCTTTAATTGTGCATCCGGCCCTTTAATTGTGCATCTGGCCCTTTAATTGTGCATCTAGCGAGTGAGGAACGTCTAGATTCTTCTGTACTACTGATACTCCCTTCACCAGTAGCAGTGGGTGAGTAAAATCACTGGGGAAACCAAGCCAGAAAAAAAGCCTTATTACAACCTATGTGTTGTGATAATGGTGTTGTTTGCTCTATAACCTGTTAGTTGCCTTGCAACCCTGATATATTGGCCTAAAGGCCGAGACAGTAAGAAGACTCAGTGGCAGAATATATTCAACCACACATTTGTTTCACAAAACCGGAGACGAACCTCTGTCCTGTGAAGTCCACAAAGCATATGGCATGTAACTAACAGTTACAGTACATGACCTACAGTACGGTTAAGCAAGTTAATATTTTCGACATTCCCTGACAACTAAACAACTATTGATTTGGAGAGTTACAGCAAGTCACAAAGAAAACAGGAGCTGCCTCCACTATTCCAGCACCATTTCAACTTCATTATTTCAACATCATCAAATCACCTAGCTATGCTTAGTCTAATACAGTGACAACTCAAATATACCAAAAACAATTAAGTCCAATCAACCTAAGATAAAAATGATGTGTCCATGGTTCTGATGTGTGTGTGTGTGTGTGAGTGTGTGTATGTGAGAGCAAGTAGAAAACAGGTTGACTCATCCTACTTGTAGAGAAACGCCAATGCCACCCTCCTCTTTCATGTTGACGAAACGGTCTATCACTCTGTCATACACAGTACACGTTTTTATGTTTTGTTGTGCCAGGCTACCTGGCTAAAATGCTTGCTCCCTAGCCTACCTTCCATTCATGGGCAACATTAGCTAGTTAACATTAGCCTACTACATCTAGCTACATATTGAAGGTCCATCCTCTCAGGCCAGGGGCACAACAATGTATGAATTAATGGTTGGATCAGAATCACTGTTATAATCATTGGCCAGTACAGAGAATTCAGTAAAACCACAAGCCCAAATCTCTATCTCCATCCACGGTTAATTTAGGAAAGGGCTAATTTTACCTAGCTAGTTATCCACCAGAGGACAACAACACAACGATATGCAACAATTCAAGTTGTTTCTGTCAATTACGTTTTCCTCTCGATGTGACAGGTGTGATGTTTTTGGTCTGCCAGGAACATCCACAGTTGAACTCACTCAGTTTAGCGCAACGCTGATTGGCTATTTTGCTCGCTGGCTTCCCTTGCACTCAATACTAAGTGGCGGCAACAATGCCATGCTCTTTATGACCAGACAGCATCAGAAAGATGACATACACGTACGGAGACAGAGGGGCGCTGTTTCACTCGCTGGCGTGCTTTATTTGGTGACAGACATTCAGCCTCTTGCGAATTGAAGGAAAATTATGAGAACACAGAGAGAGACTAAATAAAAAATAATTTCTGTGGAAGCCTGGCTTTCCTTGGCATCCATGAATACATGCTACTGCCTTTCACAGAAACGTTTGCAAATAACAAATAATAGATACAAATGATATGCTTACTCATGATATGCTTCAGCCTTCACAGTCTTCATAAAAGTATTTTTGTATTTTTGTATTTTTTACCATATCTTTTTGTTGTTTAAATAACAGCCAGCCTACAATTTGACAACAAGGTGTTAATCATCTTTAGCGTGGCATAATTCTCAGCATTATTACTCACCTGTTAGTCCCAGACTCCCAGTAACCAACCAGTAACCTCTCTCTTAAAGCTCATTGGAGGAGAGGATCCAATGTCCCGCCCATGGACCTTCTCCTCCAATGATCTTTAAGAGGAATTGAGGAAATAAGGAGGGAGAAAGCAAGGATTTGACAGCTAGTAATGTTTTCAGACACAGCCAGCCCAATGTGTCCATAAAGGGGAGGTTACTAGTTCTTTACAAGCATTACATCCCAAATGGCACCCTATTCCCTATATAGTGCACTACTTTAGACCAGGGCCCATAGTGTGATTAGTGCACTACACAGGGAATAGGGTGCCATTTGGAACACAGACAGGGACTAATAGCTGAGTGACATCACCTGTCATCATGACGTATTCCCACGGCAACATGTTGTTCCACACCTGTGTTTGTTTAAGCTGGCCTGAAATGTGTTTGGTATGCCTCGTTCCAAAATTGTTCCGTTAAAAACATGTTTCCTTACAGCACAAGAAGAATCCAGTTTAACTATCTGTACATCTGTTCAGGTATACCAAAAATAGCTGAGTACTACTTTCTTACTTAATCACAATCCCCCAAAACAACAACGTTCTTTGCAGGGGAAATGCTATGTTATTAAATTGTTTACATTTTTAACTGTTGTGAAAGAGAACCAATTTAGAATCAGGAAGATGCTGCTAATTAGACACTATGACCGTAAACAAACACATTTAGCTTAAAAAGTTTTCTTAATGTCTCTCTCTAGGAATTGTATTATTTTTCTCGTAGACCTTCCATTTTCACTAACAGAGGTTCAATTACCTTGTTGATATCATAATTCCACAGTTTTATTGACAATTTGTGGCCAAAGACCGGTCTCCACACTGAACATGGTAATAGACTATGATCGAAAAGATGTAAGCCTCATTGTCAAGTTGTAGACTAGCTGTTATTTCTATAACATGAGTACGGTAATTTAGTATTTCAATGAAGAACTAGAGAGAGCCAGACTGAGACCATTGTTCAGGGAAACAAGATTTGTATTCATTGATGTCATACTAAAGTGAGGACCAGAGCAGTCCGGACACAGTGACAGCAGTCCAGACACAGTGACAGCAGTCCAGACATAGTGAGTCACAGAGGTGATTCACTACTGCAGTTCACAAGGTAAATGTGTAGACACTGATTACAATAAACTAACTGTAGGGGGGAGGTGGAGTTTTGTACTGCTCAATGTTCTATAATCTAGTCTGTTATGATGAGCCTGAGGTTGAGGTCAGGGGGGAGGACGGTTTTTCAGCTCAGTTTGAGGAGAACGAGAAAGCCATGTCAGAGGAGAGGGGTTAGATGGGGGCCGGATGTTGTTGTGGGTAAGAGCAGGCGTCCACTCTAGTTGAGGGTGTAGGAATCAGTGATGTGTATAAAACCCTAGACTAACGTTGGCCGTTGTTTTGAAGTCACTGCAAAGTCATTGAACTCCTTCACCATTGAACTCCTTCACCATTGAACTCCTTCACCATTGAACTCCTTCACCATTGAACTCCTTTACCATTCAACTCCTTTACCATTCAACTCCTTCACCATTCAACTCCTTCACCATTCAACTCTTTCACCATTGTAAAAACAATTTGGGAATATATAGAAATGCATTTATTATTGTCAACATTTGTTTTTGCCAAGTATATTCTATTATAGATGCCTTAATACATACTTTTAAAGTATAATAAAGTATAATTTGTTAGAGAATACCAATGTTACTGTCCCCACTACCACAAAGAAAGACTTAAATACATGTAATTTTGTCTGTGACTTCCTATGGAGGACTGCTCTTTATGAGGAGTACCAATGTGCAGACCTGTGGCTTCAATAAGGTTTGATTTGATTTGGAATGAGAAAGCCATGTAACAGATGAGGGGTCAGACAAGGGAGGAGGAGGTCTAGCTACTCTAGCTGAGTATTGTTGGATTACAGTATTTGATGGAGGGGCTCTACTCTAGGCTAGGGGCTCTAGGGAATAGGAGAAGTACAGGGTATACTGTAGAGGCTCTAGGGTGTAAGAGCAGTACAGGGTCTACTGTATAGGCTCTAGGGTGTAGGAGTAGTACAGGGTCTACTGTAGAGGCTCTATGGTGTAGGAGTAGTACAGGGTATACTGTAGAGGCTCTAGGGTGTAGGAGCAGTACAGGGTCTACTGTAGAGGCTCTAGGGTGTAGGAGCAGTACAGGGTCTACTGTAGGGGCTCTAGGGTGTAGGAGCAGTACAGGGTCTACTGTAGAGGCTCTAGGGTGTAGGAGTAGTACAGGGTCTACTGTAGAGGCTCTATGGTGTAGGAGTAGTACAGAGTCTACTGTAGGGGGTGTAGGAGCAGTACAGGGTCTACTGTAAAGGCTCTAGGGTGTAGGAGTAGTACAGGGTCTACTGTAGAGGCTCTATGGTGTAGGAGTAGTACAGAGTCTACTGTAGAGGTTCTAGGGTGTAGGAGTAGTACAGGGTCTACTGTAGAGGCTCTAGGGTGTAGGAGTAGTACAGGGTCTACTGTAGAGGCTCTAGGGTGTAGGAGTAGTACAGAGTCTACTGTAGAGGCTCTAGGGTGTAGGAGTAGTACAGAGTCTACTGTAGAGGCTCTAGGGTCGAGGAGTAGTACAGGATATACTGGAGAGGCTCTAGGGTGTAGGAGTAGTTCAGGGTCCCACCCTTCTTGAGGAAACATTGATGCTGCCAAGTTCTGGTCTTGATGGAGCGCTCGCAGGTCCCCAGCAGGTTGTCGGAGAGATTGTCGCTGTCGTACACCTCCATCATCAAGGTGTTGTTCTCACGGGCATTGAGGAAGCTCCTCCCAGCTGGGGTCAGTGTTGTCATTCTTCACCGCTGTCCTCCCGAGAAAACCGTAAGCTCTGAATACCTGGATAATAATGAGAATGATTATGATCATAGAGTTAGTTAGAGGAAAGATCATGGATATAACCTGTTTGCCAATGAGGATACATTAGTGTATGCTAGCATAGCACAATGACTGGAAGTCTACAGGTAAGCTAGCATACCTAGCTAGCGTTAGCTCGGAAAACTACCTGTGACTTCCTTCATACGGCACCCAATCTCATTACAAACAGCCTCTAGACCTAAGAGACGCACATACTAAGTACCCACCCTTATCACAGTGTCTGATTATCAGATTTCAGTGCATTCATTAATTAACTAACCCCAATAACTGAGTATATGCCGAATGCTCCCTGTGACCTTGTCCCAACTGAATTTTGGCTCACTCATCTGATATGACGATGGCATCAATAAAGAAACCTGCATCTCAGCATTATGATCTCATTCTGGATATTTATTTTATCACCTAAAGTGTTTTGTTTTTATCTTAATATTTGTCTGTGATTATGAATTTTAATTTTAATGGATTTCCCTTTTTGAACTTTGAGGGACGATTTCCCAGACCCAGATTAAGCCTAGTGCTGAACTAAAAAGCATACTTAATGGAAAATCCCTGTTGAAATGGGTTTTCTTTTTAGTCCAGGACCAAGTTGAATTTGTGTCCAGGAAACTAGCCCTCAAAGTGTTAATTCAAAAGCCTGGCCTTCATTTCATCAGCATCAGAGGTTAATAATACTTGTAGGTGTTGCTGTTGTTTAGCAACACAGAGTGTTATCTCATTGGTTGAGGCATCACTGAGAACAGGCCACCTGTCTCCATTGGCCCTCTAGCTGTGTCCCAAATGACACACTGGCCTAGATAGTGCACTACTTTTGAGGCTCTGATCAAAAGTAGTGCACTATGTAGGGAATAGGGTGTCATTTGGGACAAAGCATCTGTGTTGTGGGAGTATGTTGAGGGTGTATTGTGGATGTACAGGTGAGGTCTTTATAAACAGTGAGAGGGCATAGGAAAACCCAGCAGTGGTTGTTTCCCCTGAGACAGACAGACAGACGCTCGTCTCCAGACTCTACAGAACACAGGTATTATAACCTTTTAGGAGTCGTGTAACGAGAGTTTACTTTATAATGTATTATATTTGAAAATTGACATTATGTAAAGAACTCACTGGGCAAAAACTGATTGAATCAACGATGTTTCCACAAAAATAAAAAAATCTATGCGATGACTTTGAATCAACATGGAAATCTGATTGGATTTGCAAAAAGTAATCAATGTAACCTAAATCCAACGACAACCAAATGTAAATCAGAAGTAGACTTTGAACTGTGACCAGTGAGTATTGTCCTGATGTATCTTGTCCCTTCTATCTTCTAACTATTTATATATTTTAATGTCTCTCTTTTCTTGCCCTACTTGCTCTGTGACATGCTCTTAGGGAAACAGGTGATGTGTTTATATTTTCTCCTTTCTTTCATCTCCCTAACCCCCCCCTCTCTCTCTAGTTGTCTTCCCTCCACGGATCAAGCCCTATCTGACTGAGAGACATGTCCTCCTCCTCTCTTCTGTGGTGCCTGCTGGTGGTGTGTGTTCTGGCTGTGGTCCAGATCTATGCAGCAGAGGAACGTAAGGTCCTCAAGGTGTTCAAACTCCATGCCACTGACCTGCACAGCAGCCTGCTAGGGACCCCTGATGCTTACGTCGAGGTAAATCTCTCCTCACCTGAGTCACCTGTCCACCATGATAGCTGATGTGTGGTGATCCCCTTTATATGAATCTAAACTAAGAATATATTAGGATTATTTGATGCCGGGCTTTATCACAACCGGCCGTGATCGGGAGTGTCATAGGGTGGCGTACAATTGGCCCAGCGTTGTCCGGGTTAGAAGAGGGTTTGTCTTTGTAAATAAGAATTTGTTCTTAACTGACTTGCCTAGCTACATAAAGGTAAAACATTATTAGGATAATTTTCAGCATTAATATCATAATTCATAGAGTTTGTTAGAGGACTCGTTTTTGTATCTGAGCACGGGCAGCGCTATAAAGGCTATCTCCATTTTTAAGTTGTAAATTTTCACAAAGCTTATATTGGTAATTTACTGCCACCTGCAGGGCTGGAGTCCTGAACCAAATCTTGTCATTAATTTCATTCAATCCATAATTTGAAGAAAGAGACAATGCTCTCCTGATCTGCTTTCCTTGGCTGATCCCTTCCAACCCATAGGATTATCCACTGGTTTCCACTAGATATCACAGCCACACAAAAAATGTAAGCATTAGTTTAAGGTTAGGGTTAGGCATAAGGTTAGCAGTGTGGTTAAGGTTAATGTTAGGGTTGGGGTTGGGTTTAAAATCAGATTTTACGAAGATAAATTATAGAAATAGGCGGGGTTTATGACTTTGTGGCTGTGGTAAGTAGTGACGACCATACCCACTCAGTTGACTACTTTAAAGGGATACTGCGAGATTCTGGCAATTCTATCGTCTACTTATCCAGAGTCAACTCGTCGATACAATTTTTATGCCTCTGCGTATGAAGGAAGTTACAGGTAGTTTTTCAAGCTAACGCTAGCTAGGTATGCTAGCTTACCTGTAGACTTCCAGTCATGCTAGCATACACTAATGTATCCTCATTGACAAACAGGTTATATCCATGATGTTTCCTCTAACTAACTCTATGATCATAATCATTCTCATTATTATCCAGGTGTTCAGAGCTTACGGCTTTCTCGGGAGGACAGCGGTGAAGAATGACAACACTGACCCCAGCTGGGAGGAGGAGTTCAGCTTCCTCAACGCCCATGAGAACAACACCTTGAGGATGGAGGTGTACGACAGCGACATTAATTCCGACGACCTGCTGGGGACCTGCGAGCGCTCCATCAAGACCGGAACTTGGCAGCATCAATGTTTCCTCAAGAAGGGTGGGACCCTGAACTACTCCTACACCTTAGAGCCTCTCCAGTAGACCCTGTACTACTCCTAGACCCTAGAGCCTCTCCAGTAGACACTGTACTACTCCTAGACCCTAGAGCCTCTACAGTAGACCCTGTACTACTCCTACACCCTAGAGCCTCTACAGTAGACCCTGTGGGGTCAGAGGTCAAAGGTCAGCGTTGTGTAAAGGTTGAGGTCCTGCTGGTCAGGGGCATAACCACAGTTTCATGACATTCAGTCCTTAGCCCTGAAGACTGGGGAGTTAAAACAAATCACATTTAATAAAGCATTGCATGCATGTCATCGTATATGCGGGTCTAAGAAACAAATTGCCTTTTCAAATCTGATTTCATGAAATGTTACGTCATTTTACACGACTGGAGATTTTACAAGAATATGTTTTTATAGCAAACAAATTACCAAAATGGCTACTCCAACGTTGACATACCTAGATGAATAAAACAAATGACCCTGTCTTAAATGCAACCAGTAGCATAGGCCAATGAAAAGTATGGATTCACAGATTGTGTGAGGAGGAAATTATACTTAAACAACTTTCCAGTGACACTCAATCATCCAAACTGTTTTTTCCCCCGCAATTGTATTTTTTAATATTATGAAAGGCCTTTTAGCTGCTGCCTGCTGTTCATTGACAGCCACATTGACAGACACATTGACAGCCACATTGACAGACACATTGACAGACACATTGACAGCCACATTGACAGCCACATTGACAGACACATTGACAGACACATTGACAGACACATTGACAGACACATCGACAGCCACATCGACAGGCACATCGACAGACACATCGACAGACACATTGACAGACACAACTCAACAGTCAGCTGATATTTGCCACGTGGGTTGCCCAATTGCAGGATTCCCAACTGTAGGCCTATATATGCTTGTGATGTGACAAAACACAATAACCATTTTTATTCTGTGGCTAAATGATGCTCTCTGGTGTAGTATTTTCAATGATTTGATTTGTTTCAGTACAGACAGGAGCAATTAGGCCTTTATCATTTGACAAATGTATTTGACCTGATCTGCAGCACTTACAGTAGCCTACCCTTTATTGTTTTTATCCCCAAGGCCAAATAATCAACACTTTTTGTTTTTTATTTATTTTATTTCACCTTTATTTAACCAGGTAGGCTAGTTGAGAACAAGTTCTCATTTGCAACTGCGACCTGGCCAAGATAAAGCATAGAAATTAGACACATACAACAACACAGTGTTACACATGGAATAAACAAAACATACAGTCAATAATACAGTAGGAAAAAAAAGAAAAAAAGTCTATATACAGTGAGTGCAAATGAGGTAAGATAAGGGAGGTAGGGCAATAAATAGGCCATGGTGGCGAAGTGATTACAATATAGCAATTAGACACTGGAATGGTGGATGTGCAGAAGATGAATTTGCAAGTAGAGATACTGGGGTGCAAAGGAGGAAGATAAATAAATAAAAACAGTATGGGGATGAGGTAGATAGATGGGCTGTTTACAGATGGGCTATGTACATCTGTGAGCTGCTCTGACAGCTGGTGCTTAAAGCTAGTGAGGGAGATATGAGTCTCCAGCTTCAGGGATTTTTGCAGTTCGTTCCAGTCATTGGCAGCAGAGAACTGGAAAGAAAGGCGACCAAAGGAGGAATTGGCTTTGGGGGTGACCAGTGAGATGTACCTGCTGGGGCGCGTGCTACGGGTGGGTGCTGCTATGGTTACCAGTGAGGCGGAGCTTTACCTAGCAGGGACTTGTAGATGACCTGGAGCCAGTGGGTTTGGCGACGAGTATGAAGCGAGGACCAACCAATGAGATGTTGTTACAGTGAGGGAAAAAAGTATTTGATCCCCTGCTGATTTTGTACGTTTGCCCAATGACAAAGAAATGATCAGTCTATAATTTTAATGGTAGGTGTATTTGAACAGTGAGAGACAGAATAACAACAAAACAATCCAGAAAAACGGATGTGAAAAATGTTATAAATTGATTCGCATTTTAATGAGGGAAATAAATATTTGACCCCCTCTCAATTATAAAGATTTCTGGCTCCCAGGTGTCTTTTATACAGGTAACGAGCTGAGATTAGGAGCACACTCTTAAAGGGAGTGCTCCTAATCTCAGTTTGTTACCTGTATAAAAGACACCTGTCCACAGAAGCAATCAAATCAATCAGATTCCAAACTCTCCACCATGGCCAAGACCAAAGAGCTCTCCAAGGATGTCAGGGACAAGATTGTAGACCTACACAAGGCTGGAATGGGCTACAAGACAATCGCCAAGCAGCTTGGTGAGAAGGTGACAACAGTTGGTGCGATTATTCGCAAATGGAAGAAACACAAAAGAACTGTCAATCTCCCTCGGCCTGGGGATAGATGCACGATCTCACCTCGTGGAGTTGCAATGATCATGAGAACGGTGAGGAATCAGCCCAGAACTACACGGGAGGATCTTGTCAGTGATCTCAAGGCAGCTGGGACCATAGTCACCAAGAAAACAATTGGTAACACACTACGCCGTGAAGGACTGAAATCCTGCAGCGCCCGCAAGGTCCCCTGCTCAAGAAAGCACATATACATGCCCGTCTGAAGTTTGCCAATGAACACCTGAATGATTCAGAGGACAACTGGGTGAAAGTGTTGTGGTCAGATGAGACCAAAATGGATCTCTTTGGCATCAACTCAACTCGCCGTGTTTGGAGGAGGAGGAATGCTGCCTATGACCCCAAGAACACCATCCCCACCGTCAAACATGGAGGTGGAAACATTATGCTTTGGGGGTGTTTTTATGCTAAGGGGACAGGGCAACTTCACTGCATCAAAGGGACGATGGACGGGGCCATGTACCGTCAAATCTTGGGTGAGAACCTCCTTCCGTCAGCCAGGGCATTTAAAATGGGTCGTGGATGGATATTCCAGCATGACAATGACCCAAAACACACGGCCAAGGCAACAAAGGAGTGGCTCAAGAAAAAGCACATTAAGGTCCTCGAGTGGCCTAGCCAGTCTCCAAACCTTAATCCCATAGAAAATCTGTGGAAGGAGCTGAAGGTTCGAGTTGCCAAACGTCAGCCTCGAAACCTTAATGACTTGGAGAAGATCTGCAAAGAGGAGTGGGACAAAATCCCTCCTGAGATGTGTGCAAACCTGGTGGCCAACTACAAGAAACGTCTGACCTCTGTGATTACCAACAAGGGTTTTGCCACCAAGTACTGAGTCATGTTTTGCAGAGGGGTCAAATACTTATTTCCCTCATTAAAATGCAAATCAATTCATAAAATTTTTCACATGCGTTTTTCTGGATTCTTTTGTTGTTATTCTGTCTCTCACTGTTCAAATAAACCTACCATTAAAATTATAGACTGATCATTTCTTTGTCAGTGGGCAAACGTACAAAATCAGCAGGGGATCAAATACTTTTTTCCCTCACTGTATTTATTCAATGGATTGTGGTCAGAATCCCATGAGGTTATTGCATAGGTACGTCTGCTGTTACAATAATATCCTATTTAAAACAGTCGGTCAGCAAGTAGCCTACAATTACAAGAGAGTAAAATCAGTAAGTCAATGAACAAGTATTTGTATCTAATCAATTATTTCCCCTGATTAGCCAATAGTGGTTTAGTTATATTATCATAGAAACGAAGCGGGCCCTTTTTTAACCATTGCATCACAGGTTCTATGTTCATAATGACAGCCACATTGAAAAGATGTCAAGAAAAGATATCAAATTATTTGGCCGATGGGAAAAGTGTAAAAATATAAACAGTATTTGCATCAGTAATCTAAGTGACTGAAATGCATCAGAGAAGTATTGGAAAATTCAGGAAGACATCAAGGAGGCTAATCAGGTAGCGGCTATAGGTCTAAAGTGTGTGTGTAGAGAAGAAGAGGGGAAAGGAAGGAATATAACAGGGGCGTGATTGGGAGACAATGAACAACAGGTGTGTACAATCAAGACAAAACCAACAGACACACGAAAAGGGAAGCGGTGATGGTTAGAAAACCGGTGACGTCGACCGCCGAACACCGCCCGAACAAGAAGAGGGACCGACTTCGGCGGAAGTTGTGACAGTACCCCCCCCCCCCCCTTGACGCGCGGCTCCAGCGGCGCGCCGACACCGGCCTCGTGGATGACCCGGAGGGCGAGGCGCAGGGTGATCCGGCCAGCGACGATGAAACTCCTGCAGCAGTTCAGGGTCCAATATATCCGCCACCGGGACCCAGCACCTCTCCTCCGGACCGTACCCCTCCCACTCCACAAGATACTGAAGGGTCCTGGATCGGACCAACCACCACCGGCCTGAGGAGAGACACATGGAACGAGGGGTTAATATGGTAATCAGGGGGGAGCTGTAACCTGTAACACACCTCGTTCACTCTCCTCTGGACTTTAAATGGCCCTACAAACCGCGGACCCAGCTTCCGGCAGGGCAGGCGGAGGGGCAGGTTTCGGGTCGAGAGCCAGACTCGGTCCCCCGGTGCGAACACCGGAGCCTCACTGCGGTGACGGTCCGCGCTGTGCCAGAAGGCCTGCTGGAGGTGACCATGGGTCTGACTCCGATGCCATGGTGCCAGAACCGGCTGGTACCCCAACACAACCTGGAAGGGGGAGAGGTTAGTGGAGGAGTCGCGAAGCGAGTTCTATGCCATTTCTGCCCAGGGTACGAACGCCGCCCACTCCCCCGGCCGGTCCTGGCAATAGGACCGCAGAAACCTGCCCACATCCTGGTTCACTCTCTCCACCTGCCCATTACTCTCAGGGTGAAAACCAGAGGTGAGGCTGATCGAGACCCCCAAATGTTCCATGAACGCCTTCCAGACTCTCGACATGAACTGGGGACCTTGATCAGACACTATATCCTCGGGCACCCCGTAGTGCCGGAAGACGTGGGTAAACAGGGCCTCCACAGTTTGTAGGGCCGTAGGAAGACCGGGCAGAGGGAGGAGACGACAGGACTTAGAGAATCGATCCACAACGACCAGGATCGTGGTGTTCCCCTGAGAAAGAGGGAGATCAGTTAGGAAATCCACTGATAGATGTGACCACGGCCATTGTGGAACGGGTAAGGGATTTAGCTTACCTCTGGGTAGGTGTCTAGGAGTCTTACACTGGGCGCACACCGAGCAGGAGGAAACATAAACCCTCACGTCCTTTCCCAAGGTGGGCCACCAGTACTTCCCAGTCAGGCAGAGCACTGTCCGACCGATCCCCGGATGACCAGAGGAGGTGACGTGTGGGCCCAATCAACTGGTCACGGACAGCAGTCAGAACGTACAAATGCCAGACGGGACACTGGGGGGGAGCGGGCTCTGTACGTAACGCCTGCTGAATGTCTGCATCCAGCTTCCACACAACCGGCGCTACCAGGCAGGAAGTCGGGAGTATGGGAGTCTGATCTATGGGCCGCTCCTCTGTGTCATAAAGCCGGGACAGCGCGTCTGCCTTCTGGTTCTGGGAACCTGGTCTGTAAGATATGGTAAACACAAAACGAGTAAAGAACATGGCCCACCTTGCTTGACGAGGATTCAGTCTCCACACTGCCCGGATGTACTCCAGGATGCGGTGGTCAGTCCAGATGAGGAAAGGGTGTTTAGCCCCCTCAAGCCAGTGTCTCCACGCCTTCAGGGCCCTGACCACAGCCAACAACTCCCGGTTCCCCACATCATATTTCCGCTCTGCCTGACTGAGCTTCTTTGAGAAGAAAGCACAGGGGCGGAGCTTCGGTGGGGTGCCCGAGCGCTGGGAGAGCACGGCTCCTATCCCAGCCTCAGACGCGTCCACCTTTACTATGAACGCCAAAGAAGGATCCGGGTGAGCCAGGATGGGAGCCGAAGTGAACAAAGCCCTTAGGTGCCCAAAAGCCCTGTCCACCTCAACTGACCACTGCAGACTTACTGGACCCCCCTTCAGCAGTGAAGTAATGGGAGCAGCCACCTGACCATAACCCCGGATAAATCTCCGGTAATAATTGGCAAACCCTAAAAATCGCTGCACCTCCTTTACCGTGGTGGGAGTCAGCCAATTATGCACGGCTGCAATGCGGTCACTCTCCATCTAAACCCCGGACGTGGAAATGTGATACCCTAGGAAAGAGACGGCCTGCTGGAAGAACAAGCCTTTCTCAGCCTTGGTGTACAGGTCGTGCTCCAACAGTCTTCCAAGTACCTTGCGCACCAAAGACACATGCTCAGCGCGTGTCACGGAATATATCGGAATGTCATCGATATACACCACTCAACCCTGCCCGTGCAGGTCCTGGAAAATCTTGTCTACAAAGGATTGGAACACTGCGGGAGCATTCATCAGCCCGTACGGCATTACAAGGTACTCATAATGGCCTGAGGTGGTGCTAAACGCTGTCTTCCACTCGTCTCCCTCTCGGATATGCACCAGATTGTATGCGCTCCTGAGATCCAGTTTCTTGAAGAAGCGCGCCCCGTGCATTGACTCAATCGCCGTGGCGATAAGAGGCAGCGGGTAACTGTACCTCACCGTGATTTTATTGAGACCTCGATAATCAATGCATGGGCGCAGACCCCCATCCTTCTTCTTCACAAAAAAGAAGCTTGAGGAGGCGGGGGAAGTGGAGGACCGAATGTACCCCTGACCCAGGGATTCGAGACATATGTCTCCATAGCCTCCGTCTCCGCTTGCGACAGGGGATACATGTGACTCCTGGGAAGCACAGCGTCTACCAGGAGATTTATCGCACAATCCCCCCGTCGATGGGGTGGTAACTGAGTCGCCTTCTTCTTACAGAAGGCGAGGGCCAAATCGGCATATTCTGGGGGGATGTGCACGGTGGAGACCTGGTCTGGACTTTCCACCGTGGTTGCACCAACGGAAACCCCTACACACCTCCCCGAGCACTCTTGCGACCACCCGTGAGAGCCCTCTGTTGCAGGGAAAGGTCTGACCACAGGGTTAATACTATCTAGAGCATGAACAGGGAAAGGTCTGACCACAGGGTTAATGGGAATCTCTAACCTAAGTGCAAGCGCTCTGTCAATGAAATTCCCAGCTGCGCCTGAATCGACGAATGCCTTATGGTGGAAATGCTGGGAAAATTCAGGGAAACAAACAGACACAAACAGTTGGTCAACAGAGGACTCTAGATGAGTGTGGTGCATACTCACCAGGGGTGACGCCAGAGTGCTCTGCCTGCTGCCTCTACTACCAGAAGAACCCACCCTGCACCGACCGGCAGTGTGCCCTCAGTGTGCCACAGATGGTGCAGGTGAAGGCTCCTCCTCCAGCCTCCCTACGTGCTGCCCCTCCTAGCTCCATGGGTTCCGGAGAGGGGATGCCGGAAGGTGGGGTTGACAGGACCCTCTCTGGTCATCCGAGGGTGACCAACAGGTTATCCAACCGAATGGACAGGTCCACCAGTTGGTCGAAGGTCACGGTGGCGTACCTGCAGGCCAGTTCCCGCGGGACGTCCTCGCGTAGGCTGCAACTATAATGGTCGATGAGGGCCCTGTCATTCCAGCCCGCTCCGGCGGCCAACGTCCGAAACTCGAGGGCGAACTCCTGTGCGCTCCTTGTCCCCTGTCTCAAATGGAAGAGCTGCTCCCCCGCCGCTCTCTCCTCGGGAGGATGGTCGAACACAGCTCGGAAGCGACGGGTGAACTCTTCAAAGTGTTCCATCGCCGTGTCTCCCTCTCCCCACACGGCGTTAGCCCACTCCAGCGCTCTCCCAGTGAGACAGGAGACAAGGGCGGACACTCTCTCCCTTCCTGAGGGACCTGGATGCACGGTGGCCAGGTAGAGGTCCAGTTGTAGTAAAAACCCCTGGCACCGCGCTGCTGTCCCATCATACTCCCTGGGAAGGGAGAGACGAATCCCACTGGGTCTGGATTCCGGAGGGCTAGGTGGAGACAACCCTGGTTGGGGTGGTCGAGGCGCTGGGGAGACCTCCTGTCTCTCCCAGCGGTCCAGAGTTTGGACAACGCGATCCATAGTGGCACCAAGATGTTGCAGCATGACCGAGTGCTCTCGGACGCGTTCCTCGACTCCTCGGTGTAGCTGCTCCTGCTGACTCCCTTTTCTTTGGTGCATGATTCTGTTACGGCTGTGGTTCCGTTAGTGAAAAGAGTCAGGCGCAGGAGGTTGAGATAAAGGTAATTTAATGCAACCACCATACCAAATACAAACAAACACTGGTGTGGTAAACTACCAACACGATCAAAATAATGGGCGAACAAAAACAGCCCAGAACAACGAGAACAATACCAGCCCTCAGTAGCACAGACTGAGAAAAAAACACATAAAATAACAATCACACACAAGGGGAAGAGGGGAAAGGAAGGAATATAACAGGGGCGTCATTGGGAGACAATGAACAACAGGTGTATACAATCAAGACAAAACCAACAGACACACTAAAAGGGGAGCGGTGATGGTTAGAAAACCGGTGACGTCGACCGCAGAAATCCGCCCGAACAAGAAGATGGACCGACTTCGGCGGAAGTCGTGACATTCACACGGCATATGATTTACATGTATTATAACCAGTGGAGTAGCTTACTAGAGCACAATGTTATATTATTACATCATCATGTATTATAACCAGTGGAGTAGCCTACTGGAGCGGAATGTTATATTATTACATCATCATGTATTATAACCAGTGGAGTAGCCTACTGGAGCGGAATGTTATATTATTACATCATCATGTATTATATCCAGTGTAGTAGCCTACTGGAGCACAATGTTATATTATTACATCATCATGTATTTAACCAGTGGAGTAGCCTACTGGAGCGCAATGTTATATTATTACATCATCATGTATTATAACCAGTGGAGTAGCTACTGGAGTGCAATTCTATATTATTACATCATCATGTATTATAACCAGTGGAGTTGTTTATGTTTTTAACTGCTGTGAAAGAGAACCAATGTAGAATCAGGAAGATGCTGCTAACTAGACACTATGACGGTAAACAAACACATTTAGCTTACAAGGTTTTCTTAATTTCTCTCTCTAGAAATTGTATTATTTTTCTTGTAGACCTTCCATTTTCACTAACAGAGGTTCAATTACCTTGTTGATATCATAATTCCACAGTTTTATTGACAATTTGTGGCCAAAGACCGGTCTCCAAACTAAACATGGTAATAGACTATGATTGAAAAGATGTAAGCCTCATTGTCAAGTTGTAGGCTAGCTGTTATTTCTATAACATGAGTACGGTAATTTAGTATTTCAATTAAGAACTAGAGAGAGCCAGACTGAGACCATTGTTCAGGGAAAGAAGATTTGTATTCATTGATACCATACTAAAGTGAGGACCAGAGCAGTCCGGACACAGTGACAGCAGTCCAGACACAGTGACAGCAGGCCAGACACAGTGAGTCACAGAGGTTAACTCATTCACTACTGCAGTTCACAAGGTAAATGTGTAGACACTGATTACAATAAACTAACTGTAGGGGGGAGGTGGAGTTTTGTACTGCTCAATGTTCTATAATCTAGTCTGTTATGATGAGCCTGAGGTTGAGATCAGGGGGGAGGACGGTTTTTCAGCTCAGTTTGAGGAGAACGAGAAAGCCATGTCAGAGAAGAAGGGTTAGATGGGGGCCGGATGTTGTTGGTAAGAGCAGGCGTCCACTCTAGTTGAGGGTGTAGGAATCAGTGATGTGTATAAAACCCTAGATGACTTAATTGGGGCGCTGTTTTTAGCCACTGTGCAGTCATTGAACTCCTTCACCATTGAACTCCTTCCCCATTCAACTCCTTCACCATTCAACTCTTTCACCATTGTAAAAACAATTTGGGAATATATAGAAATGCATTTATTATTGTCAACATTGGTTTTTGCCAAGTATATTCTATTATAGATGCCTTAATGCATACTTTTAAAGTATAATAAAGTATTGTGTTTAGAGAGTACTAATGTTACTGTCCCCACTACCACAAAGAAAGACTTAAATACATGGAATTTTTGTCTGTGACGTCCTATGGAGGACTGCTCTTTATGAGGAGTACCAATGTGGAGGCCTGTGGCTTCAACGCGTCTCATTGGCCAATACATAGCATCAGCATCCAGGGTTTAAAAATGTCATTAGTAGGAATGGTAGAGACTGGGTTCCCTAAGAGGAGGAGCCTAGCTTCCAGCTGTCTGAGGACTTCCTCAACTAACCTGTACCCCCGCACACTGACTCTGTACCGGTACCCCCTGTATATAGCCTCGTTATTGTTATTCTTATCGTGTTACTTTTTATTATTCTTTTTTACTTTAGTATATTGGGTAAATATTTTATTAACTCTTCTTGAACTGCACTATTGGTTAAGGGCTTGTAAGTAAACATTTCACGGTAAGGTCTACACTTGTGACGCATGTGATGTGCATGTGACATATAAGGTTTGATTTGATTTGATTTGGAATGAGAAAGCCATGTAACAGATGAGGGGTCAGACAAGGGAGGAGGAGGTCTAGCTACTCTAGCTGAGTATTGTTGGATTGCAGTATTTGATGGAGGGGCTCTACTCTAGGCTAGGGGCTCTAGGGAGTAGGAGTATTACAGGGTCTACTGTAGAGGCTCTAGGGTGTAGGAGTAGTACAGGGTCTACTGTAGAGGCTCTTGGGTGTAGGAGTACTACAGGGTCTACTGTAGAGGCTCTAGGGTGTAGGAGCAGTACAGGGTCTACTGTAGGGGCTCTAGAGTGTAGGAGTATTACAGGGTCTACTGTAGAGGCTCTATGGTGTAGGTGTAGTACAGGGTCTACTGTAGAGGCTCTAGGTTGTAGGAGTAGTACAGGGTCTACTGTAAAGGCTCTAGGATGTAGGAGCAGTACAGGGTCTACTGTAGGGGCTCTAGCGTGTAGGAGTAGTACAGTGTCTACTGTAGAGGGTCTATGTTCTAATAGTAGTACAGGGTTTACAGTAGGGGCACTAAGGCATAGGAGTAATACAGGGTCTACTGTAGAGGCTCTAGGGTGTAGGAGTAGTACAGGGTCCCGCCTGTCTGGAGGATACATTGATGCTGCCAAGTTCCGATCTTGATGGAGCGCTCGCAGGTCCCCAGCAGGTCGTCAAAGAAAATGTCGCTGTCGTACACCTCCATCCTCAAGGTGTTGTTCTCACGGGCATTGAGGAAGCTGAACTCCTCCTCCCAGCTGGGGTCAGTGTTGTCGTTCTTCACCGCTGTCCTCCCGAGAAAGCCGTAAGCTCTGAACACCTGGATAATAATAAGAATGATTATGATCATAGAGTTAGATAGAGGAAACATCATGGATATAACCCATTTGCCAATGAGATTACACTAGTGTATGCTAGCATAGCACAATGACTGGAAGTCTACAGGTACACTAGCATATCTAGCTAGAATTAGGTCGCAAAACTACCTCTAACTTCCTTCATATGGCACGCAGAGGCATACAAAAGGTATCCACGAGTTAATCTGACTCTAGGTAAGTAGAAAATAGAATTGACAGAATCTCGCAGTATCCCTTCTAAAGTTGTTAACTGAGTGGGTATGGTCGTCACTAGGTCGTCACTACCACAGCCACAAAGTCATAAACCCCGCCTATTTCTACAATTTGTCTTTGTTTAATCTGATTTTGAACCTAACCTTAACCACATTGCTAACCTTATGCATAACCTTAAATTAAGACCAAAAATGATTATTTATTTTTTCATGCATTTTTCCCCCGATATAGCCAATTTGGACCTTGTGGTTGTGCTACCTATGGGTTGGGAGGGATCAGCCAAGGAGATAATTTTATTTTTCTTCAAATTGGGTTATCCATGGATTACAAATGTTTTAAAGCTTCATCATTTCCATCTGGTGGCCACAATAAATGAATCACACAAGATTTGGTTCAAGCCTCCAACCCTGCAGGTGGAAGTAAATTACCAATTATAAGCTTTATACTTTTTTCTCAATAAATAATAAGAAAATGTGCTTCTTAAAAATGGAGGTGGCCTTAATAGCACTTCCCGTGCTCAGATACAAAGACAAGTCCTCTAACTAACTCTATGAATCTTGATAGTGATGATAATTATCCTAATAATCGTAATATTTTCTTAGCTTAAATTTATACAAAGTCCCCCTTCCCCTAATAATAATGGTGGACAGGTGACTCAGGTGAGGAGAGATTTACCTCGACGTAGGCATCAGGGATCCCTAGAATGTCGCTGTCCAGGTCACTGGCTCTGAGGTTGAACACCTTGAGGACCTTACGTTCCTCTGCTGCATAGATCTGGACCACACTCAGAACACACACCACCAGCAGGCACCACAGAAGAGAGGAGGAGGACATGTCTCTCAGTCAGATAGGGCTTGATCCGTGGAGGGAAGTCAACTAGGAGACAGAGATGGAAGGGAGAGAAAAAGAGAGAAGAGAGTCAGAGAGAGAGAGAGAGAGAGAGAGAGAGAGAGAGAGAGAGAGAGGAGAGAGGCAGAGAGATAGAATTAAACTAACGTGAGTTCAACATGAGATCAACAAAAAAATTCACATTGTCATTGGATATAGGTTACGTTGATAACGTTTTGCTAATCCAATCAGATTTCCACATAGATTTTTATGATTTGGAAACATCGTTGATTCAACCAGTTTTTGCCCATTGGGTACTTAACATAATGTCAATTTTCAAATATAATACATTATAAAGTAAACTCTCGTTACACGACTCCTAAAAGGTTATAATACCTGTGTTCTGTAGAGTCTGGAGACGAGCGTCTGTCTGTCTGTGTCTCAGGGGGAAACAACCACTGCTGGGTTTTCCTATGCCCTCTCACTGTTTATAAAGACCTCACCTGTACATCCACAATACACCCTCAACATACTCCCACAACACAGATGCTTTGTCCCAAATGACACCCTATTCCCTACATAGTGCACTACTTTTGACCAGAGCCTCAAAAGTAGTGCACTATCTAGGCCAGTGTGTCATTTGGGACACAGCTAGAGGGCCAATGGAGACAGGTGGCCTGTTCTCAGTGATGCCTCAACCAATGAGATAACACTGTGTTGCTAAACAACAGCAACACCTACAAGTATTATTAACGTCTGATGCTGATGAAATGAAGGCCAGGCTTTTGAATTAACACTTTGAGGGCTAGTTTCCTGGACACAAATTCAACTTGGTCCTGTACTAAAAAGAAAAGCCCTTTCAACAGGGATTCTCCATGAAGTATGCTTTTTAGTTCAGCACTAGCCTTAAGCCAAATACATTTAAACTTCGTTTTTCACAATTCCTGACATTTAATACTGGTAAAAATTCCCTGTCTTAGGTCAGTTAGGGTCACCACTTTATTTTAAGAATGTGAAATGTCAGAATAATAGAGGACATTTCTCCAAAAAGTACGATCTTTGTCCCCATGTGCAGTTTCAAACCGTAGTCTGGCTTTTTTATGGCGGTTTTGAAGCAGTAGCTTCTTCCTTGCTGAGCGGCCTTTCAGGTTATGTCGATATAGGACTCGTTTTTACTGTGGATATACAGTGAGGGAAAAAAGTATTTGATCCCCTGCTGATTTTGTACGTTTGCCCACTGACAAAGAAATGATCAGTCTATAATTTTAATGGTAGGTTTATTTGAACAGTGAGAGAGAATAACAACAAAATAATACAGAAAAACGCATGTGAAAAATGTTATAAATTGATTTGCATTTTAATGAGGGAAATAAGTATTTGACCCTTCTGCAAAACATGACTTAGTACTTGGTGGCAAAACCCTTGTTGGCAATCACAGAGGTCAGACGTTTCTTGTAGTTGGCCACCAAGTTTGCACACACCTCAGGAGGGATTTTGTCCCACTCCTCCTTGCAGATCTTCTCCAAGTCATTAAGGTTTCGAGGCTGACGTTTGGCAACTCGAACCTTCAGCTCCCTCCACAGATTTTCTATGGGATTAAGGTCTGGAGACTGGCTAGGCCACTCCAGGACTTTAATGTGCTTCTTCTTGAGCCACTCCTTTGTTGCCTTGGCCGTGTGTTTTGGGTCATTGTCATGCTGGAATACCCATCCACGACCCATTTTCAATGCCCTGGCTGAGGGAAGGAGGTTCTCACCCAAGATTTGACGGTACATGGCCCCGTCCATCGTCCCTTTGATGCAGTGAAGTTGTCCTGTCCCCTTAGCAGAAAAACACCCCCAAAGCATAATGTTTCCAC
>QNTS01001884.1:210668-222655 GCA_003317085.1 Hucho hucho | reverse complement strand
AATAGGCCATGGTGGCGAAGTAATTACAATTTAGCAATTTAACACTGGAATGGTAGATGTGCAGTAGATGAATGTGCAAAGTAAAAATACTGGGGTGCAAAGGAGCAAGATAAATAAATACAGTAGGGGATGAGGTAGTTGGTTGGGCTATTAACAGATGAGCTATGTACAGGTCCAGTGATCTGTGAGCTGCTCTGACAGCTGGTGCTTAAAGCTGGTGAGGGAGATAAGTGTCTCCAGTTTCAGTGATTTTGGTAGTTCGTTCCAGTCAATGGCAGCAGAGAACTGGAAGGAAAGGCGGCCAAAGGAGGAATTGGCTTTGGGGGTGATGAGTGAGATGTACCCGCTGGAGCGCGTGCTAAGGGTGGGTGCTGCTATGGTTACCAGCGAGCTGAGATAAGGCAGCGCTTTACCTAGCAGGGACTTGTAGGTGACCTGGAGCCAGTTGGTCTGGCGACGAGTATGTAGCGAGGGCCAGCCGACTAGAGCATACAGGTCGCAGTGGTGGGTGGTATAAGGGGCTTTGGTGACAAAGCGGATGGCACTGTGATAGACTGCATCCAGTTTGCTGAGTAGAGTATTGGAAGCTGTTTTGTAGATGACATCGCCGAAGTCGAGGATCGGTAGGATAGTCAGTTTTACTAGTGCAAGTTTGGCAGCATGAGTGAAGGAGGCTTTGTTGCGAAATAGAAAGTCTAGATTTGATGTTTAATGTGAGTCTGGAAGGAGAGTTTACAGTCTAGCCAGACACCTAGGTATTTGTAGTTGTCCACATATTCAAGGTCAGAGCCGTCCAGGGCAGTGATGCTAGTCGGGCGGGCGGGTGCAGGCAGCGAATAGTTGAAAAGCATGCATTTGGTTTTACTAGTGTTTGAGAGCAGTTGGAGGCCACGGAAGGAGTGTTGTATGGCATTGAAGCTCGTTTGGAGGTTAGTTAACACAGTGTCCAAAGAAGGGCCAGAAGTATACAGAATGTTGTTGTCTGCATAGAGGTGGATCAGAGAATCTCCAGCAGCAAGAGCGACATCATTGATGTATACAGAGAAGAGAGTCGGCCCAAGAATTGAACCCTGTGGCACCCCCATAGAGACTGCCAGAGGCCCGGACAACAGGCCCTCCAACCAAGGGCTGTATCTGTTCTTAGTTCTAAATTTTTTGAAAGGGGTTTGCTTATTTAAGATGATGAGGAAGTTGCTTTTAAAGAACAACCAGGCATCCTCGACTGACGGAATGAGGTCAATATCCTGCCAGGATACCAGGTCGATTAGAATGGCCAGGTCGATTAGAAAGACCTGCTCGCAGAAGTATTTTAGGGAGCGTTTGACAGTGATAAGGGGTGATCGTTTGACCGCGGGCCCATAGCGGATGCAGGCAATGAGGCAGTGGTCGCTGAGATCCTGATTGAAAACAGCAGAGGTGTATTTGGAGGGCAAGTTGGTCAGGATAATATCTATGAGGGTGCCCATGTTTACAGATTTAGGATTGTACCTAAAGGCCGATACAATAAGAAGACACAGGGAAAGAATGAATTCAACCACGCATTTGTTTCATCATAAAACCAGAGAGCGACCTCTATCCAGTAAAGTCCACAAAACATATTGCATGTAACAAACAGCTCCATGATCTACAGCAGGGTCAAGAATGTTAGTGTTGGACTACTAAACAACTATTGATTTAGAACCACAGAGAGTTACCTTAAGTCTCAAAGAAAACAGGCGCTGCCTCCACTATTCCAGCACAATTTCAACATTATCAATCACCTCTGCTTAGTCTAATACAGTGACAACTAAAAACTATTTAGTCCAATCAGCCATGGTTCTGATTTCTCTCTCTCTCTCTCTCTCTCTCTCTCTCTCTCTCTCTCTCTCTCTCTCTCTCTCTCTCTCTCTCTCTCTCTCTCTCTCTCTCTCTGTGTGTGTGTGCATGCGTTCATGCAAGTACTCTCCCTACTTGTAGAGAAACGCCAATGCCATCCTCAAATCAAATTGAACTTTATTTGTCACATGTGCCGAATACAACAAGTGTAGACTTTACCGTGAAATGCTTACTTACAAGCCCTTAATCAACAGTGCAGTTCAAGAAGAGTTAAGAAAATATTTACCAAGTAGACTAAAATAAAAAGCAATAATAAAAAGTAACTCAATAAGAACAACAATTATGAGGCTATATACAGGGGGCACCAGTACCGAGTCAGTGTGCGGGGGTACGTACAGGTTAGTTGAGGTAATTTGTACATGTACACTACCGTTCAAAAGTTTGGGGTCACTTACAAATGTCCTTGTTTTTGAAAGAAAACCACATTTTTGATCAATTTAAATAACATCAAATTGATCAGAAATACAGTGTACACATTGTTAATGTTGTAAATGACTATTGTAGCTGGAAACGGCAGATTTTTTATGGAATGTCAACATAGGCGTACAGAGGCCCATTATCAGCAACCATCACTCCTGTGTTCCAATGGCACGTTGTGAAGAGGCGTCTCCGGGATGCTGGCCTTCTATGCAGAGTTCCTCTGTCCAGTGTCTGTGTTCTTTTGCCCATCTAATCTTTTCTTTTTATTGGCCAGTCTGAGATATGTGTGTTTCTTTGCAACTCTGCCTAGAAGGCCAGCATCCCGGAGTTGCCTCTTCACTGTTGACATTGAGACTGGTGTTTTGCGGGTACTATTTCGTCAGTCGAGGATGCCTGGTCGTTCTTTAAAAGCAACTTCCTCACCACCTTAAATAAGCATGCCCCTTTCAAAAAATACAGAACTAAGAATAGATACAGCCCTTGGTTCACTCCAGACCTGACTGCCCTTGACCAGCACAAGAACATCCTGTGGCGGACTGCTATAGCATTGAATAGTCCCTGCGATATGCAACTGTTCAGGGAAGTCAGGAACCAATACACGCAGTCAGTCAGGAAAGCAAAGGCTAGCACTGAGGCTAGGTAGCACGGTCACCACCGATAAATCCAGGATAATTGAAAATTTCAACAAGCATTTCTCAACGGCTGGCCATGCTTTCCTCCTGGCTAACCCAACCCCGGCCAACAGCTCCGCAGCTACTTGCCCGAGCTTCCCCAGCTTTTCCTTCACCCAAATCCAGATAGCAGATGTTCTGAAAGAACTGCAAAACCTGGACCCATACAAATCAGCTGGGCTAGACAATCTGGACCCTCTCTTTCTAAAACTCTTTCGTGTCGTCCGAGATCCCTAAAGATTGGAAAGCTGCCACGGTCATCCCCCTCTTCAAAGGGGGTGACACTCTAGACCCAAATTGTTATAGACCTATATCCTTCCTGCCCTGCCTCTCTAAAGTCTTTGAAAGCCTAGTTAACTTGTTAGGGAGTGGCAGCTGAGGGGTCGGTTTTGGAGAGTCTGGCGTGCCCAAAGTAAAATGCTTGCCACCCAGGCTCAGAAACTAAGATATGGACATAATTAGTACTATTGGATAGGAAACACTCTGAGGTTTTCAAAAGTGTTATCATTTTGTCTGTGAGTGTAAGAGAAGTCATTTGGCAGGCAAAAAACTGAGATTTTTCCATCCGGAAATGTCATTCCTTTTGGCTTATAGCTCACTTTGAGCCTTTGCCTATAAAAAACTATTTATACCAGGACACTGGATGTAGTACCTACTGATTCCACTAGATGTCAGCAGTGTATAGGCAAAGTTTCATGGAAATCGGAACTAATGCGTTCTAATGAGAGAAGTTGTAGCCGAGGGACCTCTTTTTCAGATGCACGTTTTTGAACGCACATTTTGCTGAGCGGTCCACTTTATTTGACTTATATAACGTTTAGGTGACCATCCGAGTGAAAGATTATCACTTTTATTCATAAAAGATAAGCTAAGGAAGCATTTTAAATCGTTTTTGTTTTGTTGAGGGAAAGTTTATAGGTATAGTTGAACGCGTTCTCGTCACATTGGATTTTCTGAACACAAAGTGCCAACCAAAAGGAGATTTAAGGATATAATAAATTACTTTTTCTAACCAAATACCCATGGATTGTCTTCGTTGGACACTTAGGAAGCCCTCTGCAGACGTTCTACAAAAGGTAAGGCACAGGTTTTCCCTGTGAAATGCATTTTCTATCGACCGCGCTGGCTAAAGATTTCATGGTTATGGAAAATATGTGAGGTTCTAGCCTCAAACAATCAAATGTAGTGCTTTCGCCGTAAAGCCTTTTTGAAATCCGACAACGCTATGATATTGCCAAGAAGCAGAGCTTTTGATGAGTATGGAACACTTGTATATTGGTGCATTTTTAATAATTCAATTTTGGAATTTTGTCTTGCATTTCACCTGGTAGTGTCGGGAGTGGGTCGCTAGCGACCCACCGCTCCCTGACAAGTTAANCTAATCTCAGCTCGTTACCTGTATAAAAGACACCTGGGAGCCAGAAATCTTTCTGATTGAGAGGGGGTCAAATACTTATTCCCCTCATTAAAATGCATATCAATTTATAACATTTTTCACATGCGTTTTTCTGAATTTTTTTGTTGTTATTCTGTCTCTCACTGTTCAAATAAACCTACCATTCAAATTATAGACTGATCATTTCTTTGTCAGTGGGCAAACATACAAAATCAGCAGGGGATCAAATACTTTTTTCCCTCACTGTACATACTTTTGTACCTGTTTCCTCCAGCATCTTCACACGGTCCTTTGCTGTTGTTCTGGGATTTGATTTGCACTTTTCACACCAAATTACGTTAATCCCTAGGAGACAGACCGCATCTCCTTCCTGACGGCTGCGTGGTCCCATGGTGTTTATACTTGCGTACTATTGTTTGTACAGATGAACATGGTACCTTCAGGCGTTTGGAAATTGCTCCCATGGATGAACCAGACTTGTGGAGGTCTACAATGTTTTTTTCTGAGGTTTTGGCTGATTTCTTTTTTATCTTCCCATGATGTCAAGCAAAGAGACACTGAGTAAACTTCTGACCCACTGGAATTGTGATACAGTTAATTATAAGTGAAATAATCTGTCTGTAAACTGCTGGAAAAATGACTTGTGTCATGCACAAAGTAGATGTCCTAACTGACTTGTCAAAACTGTAGTTTGTTAACAAGAAATTTGTGGAGTGGTTGAAAAATGAGTTTTAATGACTCTAAACTAAATGTATGTAAACTTCCGACTTCAATTGTATGTGTTGTGATAATTGCGTTGTTTGCTCTATAACCTGTTAGTTCATATGCCTTGCGACCCTGATATATTGGCCTATTTAAAAAATATATATATATTTCCCCTTTATTTAACCAGGTAGGCAAGTTGAGAACAAGTTCTCATTTACAACTGTGACCTGGCCAAGATAAAGCACAGCAATGCGACACAAACAACAACAACAGAGTTACACATTGGAGTAAAGAAACATACAGTCAATAATACAGTAGACAAAAAAACTAATCTATATACAATGTGTGCAAATGAAGTAAGATAAGGAACGTAAAGGCAATAAATAGGCCATGGTGGCGAAGTAATTACAATTTAGCAATTTAACACTGGAATGGTAGATGTGCAGTAGATGAATGTGCAAAGTAAAAATACTGGGGTGCAAAGGAGCAAGATAAATAAATACAGTAGGGGATGAGGTAGTTGGTTGGGCTATTAACAGATGAGCTATGTACAGGTCCAGTGATCTGTGAGCTGCTCTGACAGCTGGTGCTTAAAGCTGGTGAGGGAGATAAGTGTCTCCAGTTTCAGTGATTTTGGTAGTTCGTTCCAGTCAATGGCAGCAGAGAACTGGAAGGAAAGGCGGCCAAAGGAGGAATTGGCTTTGGGGGTGATGAGTGAGATGTACCCGCTGGAGCGCGTGCTAAGGGTGGGTGCTGCTATGGTTACCAGCGAGCTGAGATAAGGCAGCGCTTTACCTAGCAGGGACTTGTAGGTGACCTGGAGCCAGTTGGTCTGGCGACGAGTATGTAGCGAGGGCCAGCCGACTAGAGCATACAGGTCGCAGTGGTGGGTGGTATAAGGGGCTTTGGTGACAAAGCGGATGGCACTGTGATAGACTGCATCCAGTTTGCTGAGTAGAGTATTGGAAGCTGTTTTGTAGATGACATCGCCGAAGTCGAGGATCGGTAGGATAGTCAGTTTTACTAGTGCAAGTTTGGCAGCATGAGTGAAGGAGGCTTTGTTGCGAAATAGAAAGTCTAGATTTGATGTTTAATGTGAGTCTGGAAGGAGAGTTTACAGTCTAGCCAGACACCTAGGTATTTGTAGTTGTCCACATATTCNGTCACGGGTGCACCTCAGCCACGCTCAAGGTACTAAACTATATCATAACCGCCATCGATAAGAGACATTACTGTGCAGCCGTATTCATTGACCTGGCCAAGGCTTTCGACTCTGTCAATCACCACATCCTTATCGGCAGACTCAACAGCCTTGGTTTCTCAAATGATTGCCTCGCCTGGTTCACCAATTACTTTGCAGACAGAGTTCAGTGTGTTAAATCAGAGGGCCTGTTGTCCGGGCCTCTGGCAGTCTCTATGGGGGTGCCACAGGGTTCAATTCTTGGGCCGACTCTCTTCTCTGTATACATCAATGATGTCGCTCTTGTTGCTGGAGATTCTCTGATCCACCTCTATGCAGACAACAACATTCTGTATACTTCTGGCCCTTCTTTGGACACTGTGTTAACTAACCTCCAAACGAGCTTCAATGCCATACAACACTCCTTCCGTGGCCTCCAACTGCTCTTAAACGCTAGTAAAACCAAATGCATGCTTTTCAACCATTCGCTCTGTGCACCCGCCCGCCCGACTAGCATCACTACCCTGGACGGCTCTGACCTAGAATATGTGGACAACTACAAATACCTAGGTGTCTGGCTAGACTGTAAACTCTCCTTCCAGACTCACATTAAACATCTCTAATCCAAAATCAAATCTAGAATCGGCTTTCTATTTCGCAACAAAGCCTCCTTCACTCATGCTGCCAAACTTGCACTAGTAAAACTTTCTATCCTACCGATCCTCGACTTCGGCGATGTCATCTACAAAATGGCTTTCAATACTCTACTCAGCAAACTGGATGCAGTCTATCACAGTGCCATCCACTTTGTCACCAAAGCCCCTTATACCACCCACCACTGCGACCTGTATGCTTTAGTTGGCTGGCCCTCGCTACATACTCGTCGCCAGACCCACTGGCTCCAGGTCATCTACAAGTCCCTGCTAGGTAAAGCCCTACCTTATCTCAGCTCGCTGGTAACCATAGCAGCACCCACCCTTAGCACGCGTTCCAGCAGGTATATCTCACTCGTCACCCCCAAAGCCAATTCCTCCTTTGGCTGCCTTTCCTTCCAGTTCTCTGCTGTCAATGACTGGAACGAACTACAAAGATCACTGAAACTGGAGACACTTATCTCCCTCACCAGCTTTAAGCACCAGCTGTCAGAGCAGCTCACAGATCACTGCACCTGTACATAACCCATCTGTTAATAGCCCAACCAGCTACCTCATCCCCTACTGTATTCATTTATTTATCTTGCTCCTTTGCACCCCAGTATTTTTACTTTGCACATTCATCTACTGCACATCTACCATTCCAGTGTTAAATTGCTATATTGCTGTATGGCCTATTTATTGCCTTTACGTTCCTTATCTTACCTCATTTGCACACATTGTATATAGATTCGTTTTTGTCTACTGTATTATTGACTGTATGTTTCTTTACTCCAATGTGTAACTCTGTGTTGTTGTATGTGTCGAACTGCTTTGCTTTATCTTGGCCAGGTCGCAGTTGTAAATGAGAACTTGTTCTCAACTTGCCTACCTGGTTAAATAAAGGTGAAATTAAAAATAAAAACAAATGTAATGAAGCTGACAGTTGAGGATTTGTGAGGCGTCTGTTTCTCAAACTAGACACTCTAACGCACTTGTCCTCTTCCTTAGTTGTACACCGGGGGCTCCCACTCCTCTTTCTATTCTGGTTAGAGACAGTTTGGGCTGTTCTGTGAAGGGAGTAGTACCCAATGTTGTACAAGATCTTCAGTTTCTTGGCAATTTATCACATGGAATAGCCTTCATTTCTCAGAACAAGAATAGACTGGCGAGTTTCAGAAGAAAGTTCTTTGTTTCAAGACATTTTGAGCCTGTAATCGAACCCACAAATGCTGATGCTCCAGATACTCAACTAGTCTAAAGAATGCCCGTTTTATTGCTTCTTAATCAGAACAACAGTTTTCAGCTGTGCTAACATAATTGCGAAAGGATTTTCTAATGATCAATTAGCCTTTAAAAGGATAAACTTGGATTAGCGTACACAATGTGCCATTGGAACACAGGAGTGATGGTTGCTGATAATGGGCCTCTGTACGCCTATGTAGATATTCCATTAAAAATCAGCCGTTTTCAGCTACAATAGTCATTTACAAATACACTGTATTTCTGATCAATTTGATGTTATTTTAATGGACAAAAAAAGTGATTTTCTTTCAAAAACAAGGTCAATGTAAATAGTCTGGTGGCGATTTTATTAAATGTTCAGCAGTCTCATGGCTTGGGGGTAGAAGCTGTTGAGAAGCCTTTTTGGTCCTAGACTTGGCGCTTGCAGTGCAGTAGCAGAGAGAACAGTCTATAACTTGGGTGACTGGAGTCACTGAGAATTTTATGGGCTTTCCTCTGATACCGCCTATTGTATAGGTCCTGGATGGCAGGAAGATTGGCCCCAGTGATGTACTGGGCCGTTCGCACTACCCTCTGTAGCGCCTTATGGTCAGCAGTTGCCATACCAGGCGGCGATGCAACTGGTCAGGATGCTCTCGATGGTGCAGCTGTAGAAACTTTTGAGGATCTGGGGACCCATGCCAAATCTTTTCAGTCTCCTGAGGGGGAAAAGGTTTTGTCGTGCCCTCTTCATGACTGTCTTGGTATGTATGGACCATGATAGTTCATTGGTGATGTGGGCGCCAAGGAAATTGAAACTCTTGACCCGCTCCACTACAGCCCCGTCGATGTTAATGGGGGCCTGTTCGGCCCGCCTTTTCCTGTAGTCCACGATCAGCTCCTTTGTCTTGCTCACATTGAGGGAGAGGTTGTTGTCTTTGCACCACACTGACAGTTCTCTGACCTCCTCCCTATAGGCCGTCTCATCGTTGTCGGTGATCAGGCCTACCACTGTTGTGTCGTCAGCAAACTTAATGATGGTGTTGGAGTCGTGTTTGGCCACGCAGTCGTGGGTGAACAGAGAATACAGGAGGGGACTAAGTACACACCCCTGAGGGGCCCCAGTTTTAAGGATCAGTGTGGCAGACGTGTTGTTGCCTACTCTTAGCATCTGGGGGCGGCCCGTCAGGATGTCCAGGATCCAGTTGCAGAGGGAGTTGTTTAGTCCCAGAGTCCTTAGCATAGTGATTAGCTTTGTGGGCACTATGGTGTTGAACGCTGAGCTGTAGTCAATGAACAGCATTCTCACATGTGTTCCTTTTGTCCAGATGAGAAAGGGCAGTGTGGAGTGCGATTGAGATTGTGTCATCTGTGGATCTGTTGGGGCGGTATGCAAATTGGAGTGAGTCTAGGGTGTTCGGGAGGATGCTGTCGATGTGAGCCATGACCAGCCTTTCAAAGCACTTCATGGCTACCGATGTGAGTGCCACGGGGCGGTAATAATTTAGGCAGGTTACCTTCACTTCCTTGGGCACAGGGACTATGGTGGTCTGCTTGAAACATGTAGGTATTACAGACTCGGTCAGGGAGAGGTTGAAAATGTCAGGGAAGACACTTGACAGTTGGTCTGCGCATGCTTTGAGCACACGTCCTGATAATCCATCTGGCCCAGCGGCTTTGTGAATGTTGACCTGTTCACGGTTTTATTTTTTGTTGTCCTAGGCTTCCTGGCTAAAATGCTTGCTCGCAAGCCTAACTTCCTTTCATGGGCAACGATGAGCCAGCTAGTTAACATTAACCTCCTACATCTATCTACATATGTAACTTCCATCCACAACAATGTATGAATTAATGGTTAATTCAGAATCGTCATTATAATCATTGGCCAGTACAAAGAATTAAGTAAAACCACAAGTCCAAATCCCTATCTCCATCCATGGCTAATTTAGAAAAGGGCTAATTTTAGCTAGATAGCCACTGGAGGACAACAACACAAAGAGATGCAACAATTCAAGTTGTCTCTGTCAATTAAGTTTTGCTCTCTATATGAAGCCAAATCCAAACTGGCTTCTTTTGACATTTTTGTTTTGGTGTGCCAGGACCAATCACAGCTGAGATCACTCAGTTTCTCTCAACGCTGAGTGGTTATTATTATTATTTATTTTTTATGAAGGGGAGGCCAAATGCTCGCTGGCTTCCCTTGCATTCAGTGCTACGAGCGGCAACAATGTCAACAAGAGTATGATAATATCAGATAGATGGCCTACACATACAGAGACAGAGTGGCACTGTTCCGCCGGTGAGATACATTCAGCCCTTTGCGAATTGAAGTAAAATTATGAAACAGAGATGAAAGATACATAATTATGTTATTTATTTCTGTCAATTTTGGGGGGAAGCCTAGCTTCTCTTGTTATCCATGAATACACATCACTGGAAAGGTCCATGCTGCAACCATTTAATCCCAATTAGTTTCATGTGAATGTGCGATTTGGATCTTCTTGAGTGATGTAAGTAGCCTAACTAATGTTCATTCACCTTTTTACAGCCACCTGTATTTTGTTTCAATCAAAGCATGTTTAGTCTAAGTCACGTGCTGTTGAGTTCTGGCCGCATTAAAGACAAAACGTGACATTTCAGCACAATCATCTTAAATTGTCATGAGAAATTATGTGGTGTTTTTGGTCTAACAGTAGCCTAACATTATCTAAACTATAATTTTCAGTTTGTTATGTAGAATACTATCGTTAAGTGATCTTGCGAGACATAGCACCATTCTGAGGACACTCTGCTGCGCACCGGCAGCACTACACCCCTGATTATTTATTTACCGTTATTTTACCAGGTAAGTTGACTGAGAACACGTTCTCATTTACAGCAACGACCTGGGGAATAGTTACAGGGGAGAGGAGGGGGATAAATGAGCCAATTGTAAGCTGGGGATGATTAGGTGACCGTGATGGTATGAGGGACAGCTTGGGAATTTAGCCAGGACACCGGGGTTAACACCCCTACTCTTGCGATAAGTGCCATGGGATCTTTAATGACCAGGACACCCGTTTAACGTCCCATCCGAAAGACGGCACCCTGCACACATATTTCTAATATTTATCTTCTTAAAATCTGATTTTAAATCTACCCTACCCTTAACCCTAACCTTAAATGAAGACCAAAAAGCACATTTTTGTTTTCATAAATTTTGATGATAAGGCTTTTTTTTCCCATCTAGAGGGAACCGTCCTGCTGGGACTTAACCCCTCTAGACCCTCTGTAGGAACCGTCCTGCTGGGACTGACCCCCTCTAGACCCTCCGTAGTAACCGTCCTGCTGGGACTGACCCCCTCTAGACCCTCCGTAGTAACCGTCCTGCTGGGACTGACCCCCTCTAGACCCTCCGCAGGAACCGCCCTGCTGAGACTGACCTCCTCTAGACCATCCGTAGGAACCATCTTGCTGGGATTGACCCCCTCTAGACCCTCCGTAGGAACCATCTTGCTGGGATTGACCCCCTCTAGACCCTCCGTAGGAACCATCTTGCTGGGACTGACCCCCTCTAGACCATCCATAGGAACCGTCCTGCTTGGACTGACCTCCTTTAGACCATCCATAGGAACCATCTTGCTGGGACTGACCCCCTCTAGACCCTCCGTAGGAACCGTCCTGCTGGGACTGACCCCCTCTAGACCATCTGTAGCTATAGGTGTAGTAGAGGATGCCCTTCTACACTGTGGGTCCCCTTACTGTTAGAACACACTGTGGGTCCCCTTACTGATAGAACACACTGTGGGTCCCCTTACTGTTAGAACACACTGTGGGTCCCCTTACTGTTAGAACACACTGTGGGTCCCCTTACTGATAGAACACACTGTGGGTCCCCTTACTGA
>QNTS01001884.1:160447-191662 GCA_003317085.1 Hucho hucho | reverse complement strand
GCAATGAGGCAGTGATCGCTGAGATCTTGGTTGAAAACAGCAGGGGTGTATTTGGAGGGCATGTTAGTTAGGATGACATCTATGAGGGTGCCCGTGTTTATGGATTTGGGGTTGTACCTAGTAGGTTCAATTATGATTTGTGTGAGTTTGAGGGCATCAAGCTTAGATTGTAGGATGGCTGGGGTGTTAAGCATGTCCCAGTTTAGGTCACCTAGCAGCACGAACTCTGAAGATAGATGGGGGGCTATCAGTTCACATATGGTGTCCAGAGCACAGCTGGGGGCAGAGGGTGGTCTATAGCAAGTGGCAACAGTGAGAGTCTTGTTTCTAGAAAGGTGGATTTTTAAAAGTAAAAGTTCAAATTGTTTGGGTACAGACCTGGATAGTAAGACAGAACTCTGCAGGCTATCTCTGCAGTAGATTGCAACACCGCCCCCTTTGGCCGTTCTATCTTGTCTGAAAATGTTGTAGTTAGGGATGGAAATTTCAGCGTTATTGGTGGTCTTCCTGAGCCAGGATTCAGACACGGCTAGGACATCCGGGTTGGCAGAGTGTGCTAGGGCAGTGAATAAAACAAACTTAGTGAGGAGGCTTCTAATGTTAACATGCATGAAACCAAGGCATTTACGGTTGCAGAAGTCAACAAATGAGAGCACCTGGGTAATAGGAGTGGAGCTAGGCACTGCAGGGCCTGGATTAACCTCTATATCACCAGAGGAACAGAGGAGGAGTAGGATAAGGGTACGGCTAAAGGCTATAATGACTGGTCGTCTAGGACGTTCTGAACAGAGAGTAAACAGAACAGGTTTCAGGGGGTGATAAAATAGATTAAAGGCATAATGTACAGACAAAGGTATGGTAGGACGTAAATTCAGTGGAGGTAAACCTAGGCATTGAGTGGTGATGAAAGAGATATTGTTTCTAGAAACATTTAAACCAGGTGATGTCATCGCATGTGTGGGTGGTGGAACTGAAGGGTTGGATAAGGTATATTGAGCAGGGCTATAGGCTCTACAGTGAAATAAGACAATTAACACTAACCAGAACAGCAATGGACAAGGCATATTGACATTGAGGAGAGGCATGCTTAGCCGAGTGATCATAAGGGTTCAGTTAGTAATGAGGCTGGTTGGGGACACGATGGTTCAGACAGCTAGCCGGGGGTAGCAAGCTAGCAAAGGCTAGCAGGCCAGCTAACAAAGACGGAGGAAGTCTGTTTATAGCCTCCTTGTACGTTTCCATCGGTAGACCCGTCGTGATGGGTTAGTGGGGTTCCGTGTGGTGAAGGGGACCAGGCCAATTGGCAAAATAGGTAATAGTGGCCCAAGAAATTGTCCGATGGACCTGTTTAGTTAGTAGCCGATATGCTCTAGACAGCTAACGTTAGCAGGCCGCAGTTAGCTGATGGGCGTTCAGGTGATGTCGCAACGGAGGGCCGGTTGAATAACCCCCTCGGGCAGATAACGTCGGTAGTCCAGTCGTGAAGGCCCGGTGAGGCTCCGCACCGGCAGTAAAAACGGGTCCGGATAGGTGTTGTAGCCCAGGATTGGCTGACGGGATTCTTCAGCCACCCGGAAGATGGGCTAAGCGCAGGCTAGCTTCAGGCTAATTGGTGCATTGCTCCGGGACCAACGTTAGCCAATAGTCACTCGGATAGCAGCTAGCTAGCTTCAAGATCCAGGTGAAAATATCCAGAGCTTGCGGTAGGAATCTGGGGATATGGAGAGAAGATAGGTCCAGAATGCTCTGGTTTGAGTCGCGTTATACGAACGGCGAGAGCTTTTCTGAGCTAAAGGTTAGCTGCTGCTGTCCGTTAGCAATGGTGAGCTAAATACTAACGTTAGCTAGTGAGCTGGTTAGGTTCTGTTAGGGAATTCCGGATTCGAGGTGGATAATACTTGAAAAAGAAACAGATCCGTACCACATTGGGTGAGGCGGGTTGCAGGAGAGTGTTTTGAAGTATAGTTTTAGAAAAAATATATAAAATTATATGCGAAGAAAAGATATAAAAAGATATATACACTGGACACGACAGGACGAGGACAAAAGACGTCTGACTGCTACGCCATCTTGGGTTACAAGAATACTTAATTCTCTGTACTGGCCAATGATTATAACAGTGATTCTGATCCAACCATTAATTCAGACATTGTTGTGCCCTTGGCCTGAGAGGATGGACCTTCAATAAGTAGCTAGATTTAGTAGGCTAATGTTAACTAAATGGAGGATGGCATTGGTGTTTCTCTACAAGTTGGGTAAGTCAACATGTTTTTTTCTACTTAAGGACACACAGATACATTTGTACCATGATATGTAGCTTAGGTATTGTATTAAACTAAGCATACTGTAGGTGATTTGATGATGTTGAAGTTGAAATTCTGCTGGAATAGTGGAGGCAGCTCCGGTTTTCTTTGAGACTTGCGGTAACTCTGGTGTTATAAATCAATAGTTGGTTAGTAGTCCGGAAATGTCAAAACACGAACTTGCTTGACTGTGCTGTAGGGCATGTAACTGTTTGTTACATGAAATGTGCTTTGTGGACTTCACCGGACATATGTTGCTCTCCGGTTTTGTGATGAAACAAAATGTATGGTTGAATTTATTCTGCCACTGAGTCTTCTTACTGTCACGGCCTTTGGGCCAATATATCACAGTGCCAAGACATATGAACAGGTTATAGAGCAAACAACGCAATTATCACAACACCAAGTGATTTTACTCACGTACTGCTGTTGGTTCCCTGTCCCAGAAACGTTTAGGAAGGAGTTGAGTGGGATAGGCAGTAAAGTAATTATTTAAGCAATATGGCTAGAGGGGGTGTGGTATATGGCCAAAATATTATGGCTAAGAGCTGTTCTTATGCATGACGCAACACGTAGTGGCATGGATACAGCCCTTAGCCGTGGTACATTGCCTTCAGAAAATATTCAGACCGCTTGACTTTTTCCACTTTGTTAGTTTACAGCCTTATGCTAAAATGTATTAAATTGTTTTTTCCCCCTCATCAATCTACTCACAATACCCCATAATGACAAAGCAAATACAGGTTTAGAAATTCCTAATAAATTGGTGATGAATTGTGGATTGGATGGAGTGTCTGGGCTGCGATTATCGGCTGCGGCCAGCAATTGGAGACTTGAACAGAGGCAGTTGCTTGCCTGATCTAAGAGAGGGTCTCAGCTGGTAAGACCAGGGGCTGAACCGTTGCAGGAGCATTTGCATGTTGAAGGCAAACGTAGTAACCAGGTTGTTGGAGCATAGGGCAGCTGTCCCTCAACACAGATGAAGAAGAAAAGGCTGAGCGTTGTACGGGGGAAAGAAGAGGTCTGAGCAGAGCGGCATGGGAAGCATCAGGGGCCTGGCGTCGGGGCAGACAGGATGCAGGCAGGGTGGGATAGACAACCGCAGAGGTCGCAGGCGAGGGACACCCTGCGGTCGAAGAAGTGACAGTACAGTTGTCAAGAGCGCCCCCAATACCTGGTGACATACTACTGCAGGAGATGTTGATCTGAGGCTTGGAAGCCAAGTTGGGGGTGGAATGAATGTGGCAGTGGAGGCAGCAGGGAATGTCGTCATAGTGGCCCTCAGTGTCGTCATGCGTTAGGCAACATGGTTGGAGGTGGTTGTGGTCCCGGCAGGAGGGGCAGCCGTAGTCAACTGACCAGGAGAGCAGGAGAAGTAGTTTAGTGGACGAAAAAGGGGATGCAGGGACTATCGGCGTGGAGGAGACAGATATTGCACCGCCGAAACAGAGGTGACTGGGGCAGTGAGAGAGAGGTGGGGGAGAGGGACGGCACCTGTGTTCAGGTATGAGTGAAAGAGGGGGGAGAGAGAAGGCCTGCTGGGCCGTCGCAGGGAGCTGTAATGGCAGAGACAGGATGTGTCAGATGCGAAGTCATGATCTGCGGAGGCGGGGAGAGAATCCAGGTCTGGAGCTGGTTTGGGGGGCGAAGTCTTTGAGGCCTCGTTGGTGGAATGAATATAGAGAGCAGGAGAACTTGCTCAGTAAAACTTGATAAAGCCAGTAGCACAGTGTTGTGCAACACGACATGCACTGCAGAACAGATAGGAGGAATTTTTGTTTGGTCAGGTTGAGGTAGTGGTAGAAGTTGTGATTAAGGAGAGTGAGGACTGGTGTGGAAGGCTGATTGGCAATCAGGGTTGGGTAGGTTACTTTCTAAACAGTTACTAGTTACCTGTCCAAAATTGAATTCAGTAATGTAACTTTTGGATTACCCAAACTCAGTAAAATAATCTGATTACGTTCGGTTACTTTTGGATTACTTTCCCCTTAAAAGGCATTAGAAGACAAACAGGAGCCATCAAAAGCATGTGTGTGTCATCTTAGTGGTCTCTGACTTGTGGTCAGACTAGTTCAGGTGGAACAAACTTAAACTTGTAGCATCAATGCTGAATAGAATATCATTGAGAAAACAAAAAGCTGTCATAATGATCCCCGCAAACATCAAATCAAATCAATCAAATCAAATGTTATTTGTCACATACACATGGTTAGCAGATGTTAATGCGAGTGTAGCGAAATGCTTGTGCTTCTAGTTCCGACCATGCAGTAGTATCTAAGAAGTAATCTAACAATTTCACAACAACTACCTTATACACACAAGTGTAAAGGAATGAATACGAGTATGTACGAGTATCCTTTCTAAACTTAAAAGTAGTCCAAGAAGGAATCATCTAGTTTTCTCAAAATATATTTTTGCTGGTAACGCAACTGATTACGGTTTTCATGTAATCAGTTACTCTCCAACCTTGATAGCATATACACAGATTTAAAATAGTTTTTGATAACAAATGTGTATTATGTGGTTGTGACCCAGAAACTCTTGACCATTTATTTAGGGACTGTTCTTGTGTCAGAAGATTTTGGAGTTAGTTAGAACATTTTATTTGAAAAGAAACAACTATTAATGTTTGTCTGAGAGACTCTGATATTATGTTTTGTTTTGATCCAAACGATATGGACCCTGATTTAACTTTCATTGTTCATTTGTTTATCTTTCATGGAAGATTCTTTATCCATAAAATTAAGTGGGCAGAGAACAAACCCCTTTTCACATTATTTAAGATAGAATTTAAATATTATTTTGAAATGATCAGTAAATGTAAAAACAAAAAAGCAATACGCACCATAAAAGTATTTAACAAATTGAAAATTAATCTTGATATGTAACACCCCTGTCTGTTAGGTTAATGTACTCTTGTTTGTATATTTCATTTTTTTTTTGTATTTGTTGTGTTCTTAATAAAAAATACAAAAAATAAAAACTTGTTAGCAATGTAGCAGCTAGCGCTTGTTGAGGAGCTGCGTTCAAGGGTAATAGTTTAAAGTGTTGCAAACAAGTGTGGAGGCTGATTGACAATGCGTTGCAGATGGTGGTGGTCATGGCTAGAAGGGATCCAACTTTTCCTAACCTTAACCTAATTATCCTAACCTACTATGTTAATTCTCCTAACCTGCTATGTTAATTCTCCTAACCTGTTGCACAAGTTCACTTAACCTGCTAGGAAAAGTAAAATCTGATGTTAATTTGACAAAAGCTGGATACATTCTAGCCATGACCCTGGTGCTTGTTGAGTTGCTAGGGAGATTAAAGACAACTAGTCAGTGTTGCATTCAAGTCTGGTCCTCTCTCACCATGAAACAATTCTACAGTATACTAATGTAAAGTGAAGTGCTTTCTATAGAATATTGTACTGTAGTATACTATACATCACACTGTAGTACCCTGTGACCATGTATAGTACTTCTTATAGTATTTTGCTATGTACTGTGGTACCCTTTTGCAATGTGTGGTATCTACTCTCGAATTTTTGTAGTGTACTGTAGTATACTACACTACACACTAGAGCTGGCTGATATGGACAAAAAGTTATAACGCGATAAACGCAACGAGAAAAAAAAACGTTCTATTAACGTCAGGGATTTTTTTCCAGTGCGAAGTAAGACAACTGAGATAGTGTAGCCTATGATTCAAAAAGTAAACTATTTAATTTGACGTGTCCAGGGAATGACATCGCTGTGCATAGACCTATAGGGCCTAGAGTGGTTCCCAAACTTGTTATAGTCCCGTACCCCTTCAAACATTCAACCTCCAGCTGCGTACCCCCTCTAGCACCAGGGTCAGCGCACTTTCAAATGTTGTTTTTTGCCATCATTGTAAGCCCGCCAAACACACACACACTATACGATACAAATCAAATCAAATTTTAGTGGTCTCATACATATGGTTAGCAGATGTTAATGCGAGTGTAGCGAAATGCTTGTGCTTCATGTTCCGATTATGCAGTAATATCTAACAAGTAATCTAACAAATTCACAACAACTACTTTATACACACAAATACACACAATGTAAAGGGATGAATAAGAATATGTACATATAAATATATGGATGAGCGATGGCGTGCGGCATAGGCAAGATGCAGCAGATGGTGTAGAATACAGTATATACATATGAGATGAGGAATGTAGGATATGTAGACATTATTAAAGTGGCGTTATTTAAAGTGACTAGTGATACCTTTATTAAGTGTGTTTATTTAAGTGGCCAGAGATTTGAGTCTGTTTGTTGGCTGCAGCCTCTCTATGTTAGTGATGGCTGTTTAACAGTCTGATGGCCTTGAGATAGAAGCTGTTTTTCAGTCTCTCGGTCCCAGCTTTGATGCACCTGTACTGATCTTGCCTTCTGGATGATAGCGGGGTGAACAGGCAGTGGCTCGGGTGGTTTTTGTCCTTAATGATCTTTTTGGCCTTCCTGTGACATCGGGTGGTGTAGGTGTCCTGGTGTGCAGGTAGTTTGCCCCCGAGACATTCATTAAACATAAGTATGAGTGTGAGCTTTTGTCACAACCCGGCTTGTGGGAAGTGACAAAGAGCTCTTCTAGGACGAGGGCACAAACAATAATATAATAACAATCAATAATTTTGCTCTTTATTTAACCATCTTACACATTAAACCTTATTTGTTAATCGAATATTGTAAATAACTCACCACAGGTTATTGAGAAGGGTATGTTTGAAAGGATACACATAACTCTGCAATGTTGGGTTGTATTGGAAAGAGTCTCAGTCTTAAATCATTTTCCACACACAGTCTTTGCCTGTATTTAGTTTTCATGCTAGTAAGGGCCAAGTGTCCACTCTCACATAGGTACATGGTTGCAAAGGGCATCAGTGTCTTAACAGCACGATTTGCCAAGGCAGGATACTCTGAGCGCAGCTCAATCCAGAAATCTGTCAGGCTTCTGATTAAATTCCATTTTCACAGATCCGCTTGTTGCAATTTCGATGAGGCTCTCTTGTTCAGATATCGGTAAGTGGACTGGATGCAGGGCATGAAAGGGATAACGAATCTAGTTGTTTGTGTCATCTGTTTCAGGAAAGTACCTGCGTAATTGGGCTCCCAACTCACCCAGGTGCTTCGCTATATCACATTTGACATTGTCTGTAAGCTTGAGTTCATTTGCACACAAAACATAATACGATGATGGAAAGACCTGTGTGTTGTCCTTGTTAATGCAGACAGAGAAGAGCTCCAGCTTCTTAATCATAGCCTCAATTTTGTCCCGCACATTGAATATAGTTGCGGAGAGTCTCTGTAATCCTAGATTCAGATCATTCAGGCGAGAAAAAACATCACCAAGATAGGCCAGTCATGTAAGAAACTCTTCATCATGCAAACTCTTCATCTTTGCCCCTTGATAACCAGCACACTTCTGTATGTTGTAAAAGCGTTACATGGTCGCTGCCCATATCATTGCATAGTGCAGAAAATACACAAGAGTTCAGGGGCCTTTAACAAAGTTAACAATTTTCACTGTAGTGTCCAAAATGTCTTTCAAGCGGTCAGGCATTCCCTTGGCAGCAAGAGCCTCTCGGTGGATGCTGCAGTGTACCCAAGTGGTGTCGGGAGCAACTGCTTGCACGTGTGTTACCACTCCACTATGTCTCTGTCACAAGGCTGGAGTGTAAGGTGTGGAGTCAGGCGCAGAGAGCAGAGGTTTAAATGCAGACCCGTATTTAATAAAGTGCGAAATCGGAAACAAACACAAAAACACACTAAACAGGCGCACTTAAACAAATATGGCTAACCAAACAAAATACTAAGCAACAGCGAAAATAAACTCCAACGAATGTCTACCAACAAACAGAAAACAAACCTGCACAAAAGGAGGCGGGCCTCACCAACTTAAATAGCCCTAGCCTACCAACTAAACAAGACACAGGTGAAACCAATACAAAAGACAATGAGGGAAAAGGGATCGGTAGCAGCTAGTAGGCCGGTGACGAGACTGCCGAACGCCACCCGAACAGGCAGAAGAGGCACCCTCGGCGGAAGTCGTGACAGTACCCCCNGCCCGCTCAATGTCCGCGTCCACCTCCCATACCACCAGTGCTACCAGACATGAAGCTGGAAGGATCGGGGTAGGCTCGATTGACCACTCCTCAGTGTCATAGAGACGGGACAGCGCGTCAGCCTTCGTATTAAGGGAACCTGGTCTATAAGAAATGGTAAACTGAAATCTAGTGAAAAACATAGCCCACCTGGCCTGCCGCGGATTCAGTCTCCTCGCTGCCCGGATATACTCCAGATTACGGTGGTCAGTCCAGATGAGAAAAGGATGCCTTGCCCCCTCAAGCCAATGTCTCCACACTTTCAGAGCCTTAACCACAGCGAGCAACTCCCGGTCCCCCACATCATAGTTCCGCTCTGCCGGACTGAGCTTCCTCGTAAAGAAAGCGCAGGGACGGAGCTTCGGTGGCACCCCCGAGCGTTGTGATAGCACGGCTCCAACACCAGCCTCGGACGCGTCCACCTCCACTATGAACACCAAAGAAGGGTCCGGATGAGCCAGCACGGGAGCATTGGTGAACAGCTCCTTTAGATGACTGAAGGCTCTGTCCGCCTCCGCTGACCATCGTAACCGCACCGGGCCCCCCTTCAGCAGTGAGGTAATGGGAGCAGCCACCTGACCAAAACCCCGGATAAACCTCCGGTAATAATTGGCAAACCCTAAAAACCGCTGCACCTACTTTACCGTTGTCAGAGTCGGCCAATTACGCACGGCTGTAACGCGGTTACACTCCATCTTCACCCCAGAGGTGGAAATACGATAACCCAGGAAGGAAATGGCTTGTTTGAAAAACTCACATTTATCCGCCTTGACATATAAGTCATGCTCCAGCAGTCTTCCAAGTACCTTACGCACCAGAGACACATGAGCAGCGCGTGTGGCGGAATAGATCAGGATATCATCGATATACACCACCACACCCTGCCCGTGCAGGTCTCTGAGAATCTCGTCTACGAAAGATTGAAAGACTGCTGGCGCATTCTTCAACCCATATGGCATGACGAGGTACTCATAATGGCCAGATGTGGTACTAAACGCAGTCTTCCACTCATCTCCTTCCCGGATACGCACCAAATTATATGCGCTTCTAAGGTCCAGTTTCGTGAAGAAACGCGCTCCGTGAAATGATTCCACCGCCATAGCGATAAGAGGTAGCGGGTAACTAAATCCCACTGTGATGGAATTTAGACCTCTATAATCAATGCACGGACGCAGACCTCCCTCTTTTTTCTTCACAAAAAGAAACTTGAGGAAATGGGTGAGATGGAGGGCCGAATGTACCCCTGTCTCAGAGATTCAGTGACATATGTCTTCATAGCCACCGTCTCCTCCTGAGACAACGGGTACACTGACTCCTGGGAAGTGCTGCGTTTACCTGGAGATTTATCACGCAATCCCCTCGTCGATGAGGTGGTAATTGAGTCGCCTTCTTTTTACAGAAGGTGAGAGCCAAATCGGCATATTCTAAGGGAATGCGCACAGTGGAAACCTGGTCTGGACTCTCCACCGTTGTGGCACCGATGGAAACTCCTCTACACTTACCTGAACACTCCTCTGACCACCCCTGGAGAACCCCCTGTTTCCACAAAATCATGGGGTTGTGACTAGCCAGCCAGGGAATTCCCAGCACCACCGGAAACGCAGGTGAATCAATAAGGAATAGACTAATCCATTCCCTATGATCCCCCTTGCGTTACCATGTCCAGTGGAACCGTAATCTCCCTGACCAGCCCTGACCCTAACGGTCTACTATCTAGGGAGTGCACGGGGATAGGTTGATCTACTAACACTAGCGGAATACCCAATTTTAAAGCTGCGCCTGAATCAACTAGCGCCTTATGCTGGAGAGAGGGAGAAAAAATCAGGGAAAGAGATAGGTAAAAACATATGACCAACAGGGAGTTCTGGGTGAGTTTGGTGCTGACTCACCTGGGGTAGCCGAGTAGTGTTCTGCCTGCCCTCTCGACTCCCAGAAGAGCTCCTCCAGCACCGATCAGCAGTGTGCCCTCTCCGACCACAATTGGTGCAAGAGGAGACTCCTCCTCCGGTCCCCCTCGAACCAGTCGCCCCTAACTCCATCGGAATAGGACCAGGAGGAGCGGAAGGTGGAACTAACAGAGCCCTCTCAGTCCGCCCGCGAGCAGCTAGCAGGTTGTCCAGTCGGATCGACATGTCTATCAATTCATCTAGAGAGAGGGTAGCGTCACGACAAGCTAGCTCCATTCGGACGTCCTCCCGGAGACTGCACCTGTNAAAGTCCTGCGCGCTCCACATCTCCTGTCTCAGATGGAACAGCCGTTCCCCTGCCGCTCGGCCCTCTGGTGGGTGATCGAACACGGCCCAGAAACGGCGGGTGAACTCAGGGTAGTCTTCTCTAGCGGAGTCAGGGCTACTCCACACAGCATTAGCCCACTCCAGGGCTCGACCCGTTAGACAGGAGATGAGGACGCTGACGCTCTCCTCCCCCGAGGGAGTCGGGCGAATGGTAGCCAGGTAAAGTTCTAGCTGGAGCAAGAAACCCTTGCATCCAGCCGCCGTCCCATCGTACTCCCTGGGGGGCGCAAGACGAAGTGCGCTGGATCCGGACACCATCGGAGGAATATGTTGAGGAAGAGGAGCTGAAGGTGAGGTAGGGAGACCACTCCTCTCCCATCGGTCCATCCTCTCCATCATCTGATCCATCGCTGACCCAATTCGGTGGAGGATGGCTGTATGATGGAGGACACGCTCCTCCATAGAAGGGAGAGGGGAAGAAGCTGCTCCTGCTGACTCCATCTGTTTAGGGTGCGGGTTTCTGTCACAAGGCTGGAGTGTAAGGTGTGGAGTCAGGCGCAGAGAGCAGAGGTTTAAATGCAGACCCGTATTTAATAAAGTGCGAAATCGGAAACAAACACAAAAACACACTAAACAGGCGCACTTAAACAAATATGGCTAACCAAACAAAATACTAAGCAACAGCGAAAATAAACTCCAACGAACGTCTACCAACAAACAGAAAACAAACCTGCACAAAAGGAGGCGGGCCTCACCAACTTAAATAGCCCTAGCCTACCAACTAAACAAGACACAGGTGAAACCAATACAAAAGACAATGAGGGAAAAGGGATCGGTAGCAGCTAGTAGGCCGGTGACGAGACCGCCGAACGCCGCCCGAACAGGCAGAAGAGGCACCCTCGGCGGAAGTCGTGACAGTCTCCCTGTCATGGCTTTAGCACCATCAGTACATATAACATGAGCAACAGCTACGTTTGGCTACATACGGTGGAATTCCCGTGAAAGAGTAACGATTAATGTGATTGAAAGCTACTCAGGCAAGAAAAAACCTCACCCAAATGTATAGCCCCGTTGGAACATATAAATGGACTGTTCGAAAATGTGAAGAATTTGTAACTTTTTTTTTAAAGACGTTTTAATTTATTTTATTAATTTTTTTGTTATTTTTTAAATGTGAATCACATTCTTATTCGGCGTACCCCCGACGGCATTACGCGTACCCCCCGTTTGGGAATAGCTGGTCTAGGCTATATAATTCACCACCTGAGGAAGAGGGAACACAAAACACTAGATTGATAACTCTGAATATGATGTTGTTGCTAGATAGCCATGTAGGCTAATTGATTAATTTATCAGTAAATGTAACATCCTACAAAACTTTCCAGTGCTGGGCCTTGGCTGCTTGATGTACAGTAGGCCTATTCACTGCAGTTGGTGCCCTCTGCTCGGCTAGTGGTGCTATGAACTCAGTATTGAGAGGTGAGATAAGTTATATACTCCCAGAAAGCTGTGACTCTCCTCTCTGTAACTAGAACAACAGTAGTTGCTTTGAAATTGCATTTTTCAGCAACAGTTATATGCTTTGCTTATCAAAATGCACCTCTTTCTCGTTTGTGCGCACAGTGGGGAGAAGGAGTGAGAGTGGCTCGCTGATTTAGCAGCCGACGGAGAAACAGGGACAGGCAGAAACTTTCATAGCTGGAATCAACATAATGGATAGGCTATTACTGTTGGACAAATAATGGTTTTAGAACAAAACAATCTGCAGGAACGCAGTGCAGCAAAATCTGAGGAAATGACCGACCTAAGCAAAATGCTATGGTAAGATCAGGGCAGTGTCAGTAAGATCAGTTCAGTGTCGGTAAGAGCAGGGCAGTGTCGGTAAGATCGCCGCAGTGTCGGTAAGATCAGGGCAGTGTCGGTAAGAGCAGGGCAGTGTCGGTAAGATCAGGCAGTGTCGGTAAGAGCAGGGCAGTGTCGGTAAGATCAGGGCAGTGTCGGTAAGAGCAGGGCAGTGTCGGTAAGAGCAGGGCAGTGTCGGCAGTGTCCGTATCTGTAATTTTCTGGTAATCCTCCCAGTACCCTGGCAACGTGTGGTACATACTCTACCATTCTGAAGTACACTATGCTACACACTGCAGTAGCCTGTGTTCATGTACAGTACCTATCATAGAATATTGTTGACATGTGCTATAGTGCCCCTATCCTGAACATTAATTGCCTATTATAGACTTATTGTATTCCATAGAATGCTCTAGCATGGGGCCCAATGGTAGAAATACATATGCTAGATTAGTTGTAACACACAAAATTTTATACAATATATTTTTTAAGAAAAAAAGAAAGAAAAAAAAGTGAAAGTGAATGCACAACCACAAACATCTGGCTGATGGACAGCGGCTGAGAAAGAGAGAGAGGGATGGGGGGGGGGGGCTTTTCTCTCACGAGTCCAATAATAGTTTTCCTTGCACTGGAGTTTAGGGCATATTTGCCCCCTACATTTCAAAAGGTCCTTTAGTGCTGGTTGCATTTGTCTTCATAATGACTTAATTTCTCTTACAGGAAGTTTGTATATAGAAATGTGTCATTATTATGGTGCTTATTATTGTGATATCAAGCCCTGCTCAGATAATCCATCTGGCTGATCGACAGAGGCTGAGAGAGAGAGAGAGAGACAGAGAGAGAGATGAGGGGGGGGGCTTTTCTCTCTGCTCAGATAATCCCTACCATTGTGCTGCTGAATTGTCTTTGTGCTGCTACAAATGTACAATATCCCAGGGGTGTTGGAAGTCGTATTGCAAGAAACGAAATGCCTCTGTCAATCGAACAGATATTGTAAGCAGTAATCACAGGCCCACGCGCGCACGTTTGCCCTAGTAGGAAGTCCATTATCTTCTCCAAAATAAATATCACTGCCGTGTCTACCTCTGATAAGCCTCCCAGTAAATCAATAAAAATAATCATTAACATATTTAGCCTGAAAACAAGGTTCATGAAATTGATAACTTGCTAGGAAGTGGTAGCAATACATGGTTACAACATCATCAGAAAAGACAGGAATGCCAATGGGGGTGGTGTTGCAGTCTGTATGCAGAGTCATATTCCTGTAAAGCTTAGAGAGGATCTCATGTCAAATGCTGTTGAAGTAATATATATATCTTTCTTTTTTTTAACCCTTTTTTCTCCCCAATTTAGTGGTATCCAATTGGTAGTTACAGTCTTGTCCCATCGCTGCACCTGCCATACGGACTCAGGAGAGGAGAATGTTGAGAGCCGTACATCCTCCAAAACACGGCCCCGCCAAGCCACACTGCTTCTTGACACAATTCTCACTTAACACAGAAGCCACCCGCACCAACGTGTCAGAGGAAACACTGTACACCTGGCAACCGAGTCAGCATGCATTGCGCCCGGCCCGCCACAGGAGTCACTAGAGCACAATGGGACAAGGACAACCCGGCCGGCCAAACCCTCCCCTAACCCGGACGATGCTAGGCCAATTGTGCGCCGCTTCATGGGTCTCCCGGTCACGACTGGCTGCGACACAGCCTGGGATCGAACCAGGATCTGTAGTGATGCAGCTAGCAGGGTGGGGCGGCAGGTAGCCTAGTTCGAATCCCAGAGCTGACAAGGTAAAAATCTGTCGTTCTGCCCCTGAACAAGGCAGTTAACCCACTGTTCCCCGGGCAGAGAAGACGTGGATGTCAATTAAGGCAGCCCCCCGCACCTCTCTGATTCAGAGGGGTTGGGTTAAATGCGGAAGACACATTTCAGTTGAAGGCATTCGGTTGTACAACTGACTAATAATGGTGACTTTGACTTTGAAGATGCAGTGCCTTAGACTCTCGAGAGACCACTGTTGAAGTAATATGGCTACAGGTTCACCTGCCTCACCTAAAGTCTATTTTTTGGGAAGTTGCTATAGACCACCAATTGCTAACAGTCAGTATCTGGATAATATGTGTGAAATACTTGATAATGTATGTGATATCAACAGAGGTATATATTCTGGATAACCTATATATTGACTGGCTTTCCTCAAGTTGTCCACTCAAGAAAATGCTTCAAACTGTAACCAGTACCTGCAACCTGGTTCAGGTTATCAGTCAACCTACCAGGGTATTTACAAAGAGCACAGGAATGAAATCATCCACATGGATTAATCACATCTTTACTAATGCTGCAGAAATCTGCTCTAAAGCAGTATCCACATCCATAGGATATAGTGATCATAATTTAGTAGCCATCTTGAAAACCAAAGGGACGAGTCAAAAGGAATGGCAAATAGGTCTAGCTACACAAGTAGTTGTCAAATGTACCGTAAAATGTAAAATCATGTGACTAAATTAAATATTTACTATGTATACTCTATGTATGCCGATTACTCAACATTATTCCTGTTAGCTTCCACAACAAGTAAAATCACTGCCAACCCTTAACAAAGAGCTGCAGTCAGTTTTAGAATGGGTAGCAAGTAATAAGCTAGTACTAAATATTCCAAAAACTAAAAGCATTCTATTTTGGACAAACCATTAACTAAATGAATAATATCGAAATTGAGCAATTTGAGGAGACTGAACTGCTTGGTGTAACCCTGGATTGTAAACTGTCATGGTCAAAACATATTGATGCAATGGTAGCTAACATGGGCAGGTCTGTCCATGATAAAGCTCTGCTCTGCTTTCTTGACATGGCTATCAACAAAACAAGTCCTACACTCTTAGAAAAAACTATGTTATCTAGAACCTGAAAGGGTTCTTCGGCTGTCCCCATAGAGAACCCTTTGAAGAACACTTTTTGGTTTCAGGTAGAACTCTTTCGGTTCCAGGTAAAATCATTTTGGGTTCCGTGTAGAACCCTTTCCACTGAGGGTTCTAAATGGAACCCCAAAAAGTTAAATATCTAACCAAAAAGGGTTGTCCTAAGGGGACAGCCGAAGAACCCTTTGGAACCCTTTTTTCTAAGATTGTACAGGCCCTAATTTTGTTGCCCCTGGTCAAGTGCCACAAAGATGGACATAGGCAAATTACAGTTGGCCCATAACAAAGCAGCACGGCTGGCCCTTAAATGTACACAGAGAGCCAAAATTAATAATATGCATGCCAATCTTTCCTGGCTCAGATGGACAAGTAGACGATGAACACATATTTGTTAGTCATTTTGAACGTGCAAAAGTGGTCTACTCTACTGTTGATGTGATTCCATGTCCCTCATGTGTTTCATTCTAGGCTATATATTCTATTGAGATTAATATCTGAGAGCCCTCCACACCATGTGCTAATAATCTGATATTTAGACTAATTCAACTAACTGACTAATTCAACACATTTTTTGATAAAATATTTGGCCGCCATCAAATAAATACATTTTTGTTTTAAAAATAACTAGCATATATTCAAATACCTTTAAAACATCAAATATGATTTGTTTTATCTGAGACTTGAATATATTTGAATATCAAAGAAAATAGTTGCTGTTTGGAGTGTTTATCCCACTTCTAAAACAAAAGTTGCACAGCCCGTGCGCACCGTCCCTGCATTCAATTTGAGAAGACGGCGACGGAGAAGATGGCTGACGTTTTACGTGCTCCTAACCGATTGTGTTTTTATGTTTGTTTTTTTGTGTTGTTTGAAACAATTTTTTTTTCTTATATTGTCATAATGTTGCTGCTACCGTCTCTTATGACTGAAAACAATTCTGGACATTAGAACAACGATTACTCACCAGGAACTGGCAGAAGCTTTTTTTTTCCATTAACGAGTCCGACGAGCCCAACGTGAACGACATACTGCTTTCCCAGGAACAGGCCCAAATACCCATTATTTGCGTGAAGAGACAACGTAGAAAAAGAGGACGGAGGTTGGGCTGCCTTCTGAGAATTCGTATGCGATCAAATAAACCCCCACTGCCTTCCGTCCTACTAGCTAACGTACAATCATTGGAAAATAAAATCGACGACCTACGAGGCAGATTAAACTACAAACGGCACATTAAAAACTGTAATATCTTATGCTTCACGGAGTCGTGGCTGAACAACGACATTATCAACATACAGCTGGCTGGTTATGCGCTGTATCGGCAGGATAGAACAGCGGCGTCTGGTAAGACAAGGGGTGGCGGACTATGCATATATGTAAACAACAGCTGGTGCATGATATCTATGGAAGGTTTTGCCTGCCTGAGGTAGAATATCTCATGATAAGCAGTGGACCACACTATCTACCTAGAGTTTTCATCTGTATTTTTCATAGCTGTATCTAAGTTAGCAGGCCTCTATAGTTAGCTAGCTAAACACAGCTTTCTAGCCTGAGCTGGATGGGTAGCTAGCTAAGCAGCTGGCATGTTCAATTATTGGGACAGGGAAGAATGTTTCTAACCACGATTACGGATAATCCTGAATTAATCGTGAATAATTATGAGTGAGAAAGTTAGACGCACAAATATCATACCCCACAAAAAAAAAATGATTGGTTATTATATTGTTGAGAGGTTAGCATGTCTTGGGGCTATGATATTTGTACATCTAACTTTCTCACTCATCATTATTCACAATTCATTCAGGGCTATCCGTAATCATACTAGCATCCACTTTAATGTAGAAGTGTTTAGAAACATATTCTATTATTATTTACAATAGAAGTGAATCACTACATTATTTACCATTATCATTAATTTAAATAAAATGAAACACAACCAACAGCAAATGCATCCAACAAATTTGTCGAGCCACAAGCTTGATATATTCATTGTTGGACCAAATACTTTTCACTACTTTAAAACAAATGGGGGGGGGGACTATGTAACTTCTTAACGGTTCACCTGATATGGATGAAAATACCCTCAGATTAAAGCCGACAGACTACACATTAACCTCACAGTCACTCTTCAAACCCAAACCTTTGGAGTAGAGAGTCAAAATAATAAATGATTTACCAATAATTACGGAGGGCACTGTACATTTTAAGTGAAGGCACCACCACAAACATTTGGCTGATAACCAGAGGCTGAGAGAGAGTGAAAGAGAGCGGGAGAGGCAGAGAGAGAGCGGGAAAGGGGAAGAGAGAGAGGGGGGGCTCTTCTCTCTCAAGCCCAATTTGTTCTCCTGGCAAGTCAAAGATCTTCTCCCCTCAACCCCTCCCCCTCGTTCTCTTTTCAAAAACATGTGATTTTCAATCTTCCACCCCTGTTTTAGACCAACCCACAGCCAAACAGCAAAAACCAATGCGATTCGAAACACTTCATCATTAACTCCTGCAAACTGACACCTTCAGAGAGACAGTGCAGAACCTTCAATACAGGACCACATATCAACTTGTTAACCTTCATAAAGGTAAGAGTAGCTTTACTTCTGTTAGATTTTTCTGAGAAGAAAAACATCTATTGCCTTGAAAATCCCTGCACCAGTATTTGTTTCTTGGTTCAAAGAATGCAATCTCATTTTAATGGTTGTGTGTCCATTTGAGAGAGTAAAACATTTAAAAATCAAATAGCTAAATGATCCTTGGTATGACCGACTTACACTTTGGATGGTGTATCAATACACCCAGTCACTACAAAGATACAGCCGTCCTTCCTAACTCAGTTGCCGGGGAGGAAGGAAACAACTCAGGCATTACACCATGAGGCCAATGGTGACTTTAAAACAGTTAGAGTTTAATGGCTGTGATAGGAGAAAACCGAGGATGGATCAACAACACTGTAGTTATTCCACAATACTAACCTAAATGGCGGAGTGAAAAGAAGGAAGCCTGTACAGAATAATATTCCAAAACATGCATCCTGATTGCAATAAGGCACTAAAGTAAAACTACAAAAAATGTGGCAAAGAAATTAACTTTATGTCCTAAATACAAAGCTTTATGGCAAATCCAACACATAAATGAGTACTACTTCATATTTTCAAGCATGGTGGTGGCTGCATCATGTTATGTATATGCTTGTCATTGGCAAGGACTAGGGAGTTTTTTAGTATAAAAAAAACCCTGGCATATAGCTTAGCACAGGCAAGATCCTAGAGGTTAACCTGGTTCAGGCTGCTTTCCAACAGACATTTGGAGACAAATTTACCTTTTAACTTTTCAGAAGGACAGCTGTATTGCTGCAAAAGGTGATTAATGTATTGACTCAGGGGTGTGAAAACTTATGTACAGTGAGGGAAAAAGTATTTGATCCCCTGCTGATTTTGTAAGTTTGCCCACTGACAAAGAAATTATCAGTCTATAATTTTAATGGTAGGTTTATTTGAACAGTGAGAGACAGAATAACAACAACAAAATCCAGAAAAACGCATGTGAAAAATGTTATAAATTGATTTGCATTTTAATGAGGGAAATAAGTATTTGACCCCCTCTCAATCAGAAAGATTTCTGTCTCACAGGTGTCTTTTATACAGGTAATGAGTTGAGATTAGGAGCACACTCTTAAAGGGAGTGCTCCTAATCTCAGTTTGTTACCCCTATAAAAGACACCTGTCCACAGACGCAATCAATCAATCAGATTCCAAACTCTCCCCCATGGCCAAGACCAAAAAGCTCTCCAAGGATGTCAGGGGCAAGATTGTAGACCTACACAAGGCTGGAATGGGCTACAAGACCATCGCCAAGCAGCTTAGTGAGAAGGTGACAACAGTTGGTGCGATTATTCGCAAATGGAAGAAACACAAAAGAACTGTCAATCTCCCTCGGCCTGGGGCTCCATGCAAGATCTCACCTCGTGGATTTGCAATGATCATGAGAACGGTGAGGAATCATCCCAGAACTACACGGTAGGATCTTGTCAATGATCTCAAGGCAGCTGGGACCACAGTCACCAAGAAAACAATTGGTAACACACCATGCCATGTAGGACTGAAATCCTGCAGCGCCCGCAAGGTCCCCCTGCTCAAGAAAGCACATATACATGCCCGTCTGAAGTTTGCCAATGAACAGGACAACTGGCTGAAAGTGTTGTGGTCAGATGAGGCCAAAACTCAACTCGCTGTGTTTGGAGGAGGAGGAATGCTGCCTATAACCCCAAGAAAACCATCCCCACCGTCAAACATGGAGGTGGAAACATTATGCTTTTGGAGTTTTTTTCTGCTAAGGGGACTGGACAACTTCACCGCATCAAAGGGAGGATGGACGGGGCCATGTACTGTCAAATCTTGGGTGAGAACCTCAGCCAGGGCATTGAAAATGGGTCGTGGATGGGTATTCCAGCAATATGTGGAGGGAGCTGAAGGTTCGAGTCCAAACGTCAGCCTCGAAACCTTAATGACTTGGAGAAGATCTGCAAAGAGGAGTGGGACAAAATCCCTCCTGAGATGTGTGCTAACCTGGTGGCCAACTGCAAGAAACATCTGACCTCTGTGATTGCCAACAAGGGTTTTGCCTCCAAGTACTGAGTCATGTTTTGCAGAGGGGTCAAATACTTATTTCCCTCATTAAAATGCAATTCCATTTATAACATTTTTCACATGCGTTTTTCTGGATTTTTTTTTTTATTCTCTCTCTCGCACTGTTCAAATAAACCTACCATTAAAGTTATAGACTGATAATTTCTTTGTCAGTGGGCAAACGTACAAAATCAGCAGGGGATCAAATACTTTTTTCCCTCACTGTAAATGAGATATTTCTGTATTTCATTTTTATAATTTTTTATAAATGTGGAAACATTTCTCGTAAAGGGGTATGAATACTTTTTAAAGGCACTGTATATGATGTGAGGAAATTATTTTGTTTTGATTGTCATCACTTACTTAATTGATTTGTGTGTCTTATATAGAGAGTAATGCTAACTAAATGGTGCTTATCATTTGCATTTTGTGTGAAAGCAATGTGAAAATGTTACTGTTGTGCTCATGTATGTTATTGCTGTGGGCATGTAAAACCAGTTTCGTACAAATGGTGTAAGACTGTAATAAAAAAAAAGTCAAATTGAACAATGACATCTATGACCCTGTGTCTAAAACAGTGGACATTTTATAAAAGGTAATTTATTAGGCTTCCAAGGCTGGGGAAGTAGGCTGGAAAGCCTTTTGCTATTGTTAAAATGTTTTAGAATCAGGTGGAATTACTAAAATACTAATATAAATTAATCTAGCCTTAATATCACAAATCTATCTTTAATATCCTTAATCCTTAATATCATGAATCTATCTTTAATATCATGAATCTATCTTTAATATCATTAATCTATCCTTAATATCATTAATCTATCTTTAATATCATTAATCTATCCTTAATATCATTAATCTATCCTTAATATCATGAATCTATCTTTAATATCATGAATCTATCTTTAATATCATTAATCTATCCTTAATATCATTAATCTATCTTTAATATCATTAATCTATCCTTAATATCATTAATCTATCCTTAATATCATTAATCTATCCTCAATATCATTAATCCTTAATATCTTAATCCTTAATATCATTAATCTATCTTTAATATCCTTAATATCATTAATCTTTCCTTAATATCATTAATCTATCTTTAATATCCGTAATCCTTAATATCATTAATCTATCCTTAATATCATTAATCTATCCTTATGTCACGTCCAGGCCAGAGTTTTAGGCTGGCGTGTTTAGGTTTCGTTTTTGGTGAAAGGTTTTTGAGTTCTAGGTGTTCTATTTCTATGTTGGGGTAATGGTTCCCAATTAGGGGCAGCTGAGTGTCGTTGCCTCTAATTGGGAACCATATATATGTTTGGGGGTTTCATTAGGAGTTTGTGGGTTATTGTTTGCACATAGCGATAGTGTCTAGTCTATGTTATGATCTTCGTTTTCGTTCCTTTTGTTGTTTTGTCCCAGTTACGTTCGTAAATAAAGGATATATACTGGATACCTCGCTGCGCCTTGGTCTGTCCTTTCAGAAGATCGTGACACCTTAATATCATGAATCTATCTTTAATATCCTTAATCCTTAATATCATTTATCTATCCTTAATATCTATAATAATATTCACATTTCCGAGCAACCAATTCTATGAGCAGCAGCACTTAAAATTGTATTAGTCACATGCACCGAATGAACAGGTGTAGACCTAACAGTAAAATGCTTACTTACAAGCCCCTAATCAACAACGCAGTTTAAAAAAGTACAAATAAGAATAAGAAATAAACTTAGGAAGAGTAATATATGTGAACAGTTTAGTTAGTTTAGTGCATTGCTGTGTTCTGCCTATCTAGAGGAATTGGAAGATCATTTTCTTTTGTGGAAAAAGTTTGGGGAGATTTTGAGAGATTGATCGACTTGGTTCTTGCATGGCTCATCTGCTGAATCATCAGGCAACACAAGGAAGGAATGGGAGAGGGGGACTATAAACCCAACAAGGACAACAACTAGAAGTAGTACATAGATAAACCATCACAAAACCAAGAAGGAGAAAGAGGAAGTATTTCTTAGGGATTTCTGGACGATAGTTCAGGCCTTCATAACTTCTTAGGGAGCGGCAGCAGAGGTGACGGTTTTGGAGAGTCTGGCGTGCCCAAAGTAAAATGCCTGCCACTCAGGCCCAGACAATAGGATATACACATAATTAGTACTATTGGATAGGAAACACTCCGAAGTTTCTAAAAGTGTTAAAATAATGTCTGTGAGTATAACAGAAATGATATAGCAGGCAAAAACACAAGAAATTTCTGTCCGGAATTGTTTTTTTGTGACCTTTGCTCTGTTTGATACTCTCCCTATTTTTGTTTTTTCATGGGATCCAGCTCCTAGATTGCAGTACCTATGGCTTCCACTAGATGTCAACAGTCTTTAGAGTTTGGAAGCACTGAGCAGAACGGATAGGAAGAGGAAATAGTCAAGGTAGCTCAGAAGTCAACAACATTTCACGGGCGCGAGACCGTGAGCGCGCCCCACTTTATTTTCCTTTTATAACGTTTAGGTTATCATCCAAGTGAAATATTATTGATAATATTCATAAAAGGATAGCTAAGGATGCATTATAAATGATCTTTGATTTATTTAGGAAAAGTTTATAGGTATATTTGAACACGTTCTCTTCACGGTTAAATGGGCGATTCGAAGTTGGATTTTCTGAACATAACGCGCCAACCAAACGGAGATTTATGGATATAATAAATGACTTTTTCTAACAAAAGAACCATTGGATGTCTTCGTTGGACACTTGGGAAGCCCTCAGCAGAATTTCTTCGAAAGGTAAGGGATTTATTTTAGCTCTGATATGGGTTTTGTGTGACCCGAGCTGGATTTGAATTTATGCTAATGTGGAAAATATGAGAGGTGCTATCCTCAAAAATCAAATGTTGTGCTTTCGCCATAAAGCCTTTTTGAAATCTGACAATGCTGTGATATTGCCAAGAATCAGAGCTTTTGTTGACTATGCAACACTTGTATATTGATGAATGTTTAATAATTCAACTTTTGGATTTTGAATTTGGCGCCTTACATTTCACCGGGTAGTGTCGGGAGCGGCCCGCTAGCGCACCGCTACTCCCTAAGTAGTTCATAAGGAGAGGAAGAGTTTTTGGAGGATAGTTCAGGCCTTGATAGGGAAAGGAAGGGTTTCTGGAGGATAGTTCAGGCCTTGATAGGGAGAGGAAGGGTTTTTGGAGGATAGTTCAGGCCTTGATAGGGAGAGGAAGGTTTTCTGGAGGATAGTTCATTGAGAGAGTAACTTAATTTATGTGCAATGTGTTGTTTAGTTGAAAAACACATTTAATACACTACATCAGGTATGAAGGTAAGACCCAGATGCAGACAATGTCGAATAACAATGGTTTAATAATCCAACAGGGGCAGGCAATAGACAGGTCAAGGCAGGCAGGGGTCAGTAAACCAGAGGTGGGGCAACAGTACCGGAGGTCAGGCAGGCTCAGGGTCAGGGTAGGCAGAGGTCAATAATCCAGAGGTGGGGTAAATGTACAGGTCGGCAGACAGGCAGGCTCAGGGTCAGGTAGAGTGGTCATGCAGGCGGGTCAGGCAAGGATCAAAACCAGGAGGGCGAGAAAAAGAGAGACTGGGAAAAGCATGAGTCGAGACACAAAAACGCTGGTTGACTTGACGAACAAGACGAATTGGCAACAGACAAACAGAGAACACAGGTATAAATACACAGAGGATAATGGGGAAGATGGGCGACACCTGGAGGGGGATGGAGACAATCACAAAGACAGGTGAAACAGATCAGGGTGTGACACACTATATATACAAATGTATGTGCACACCCCTTCAAATGAGTGAATTTGTCTATTTCAGCCACACCCAATGCTGACAGGTGTATAAAGTCGAGCAAACAGCCATTCAATCTCCATAGACAAACATTGGCAGCAGAATGGCCTTACTGAAGAGCTCAGTGACTTTCAACATGGCACCGTCATAGGAAGCCACCTTTCCAACAAGTGAGTTCTTCAAACTTCTGCCCTGCTAGAGCTGCCCCGGTCAGCTGTAAGTGCTGTTATTGTAAAGTGGAAACGTCTAGGAGCAACAATGGTTGAGCCATGAAGTGGTAGGCCACACAAGTTCACAGAACGGGACCGCTGAGTGCTGAAGCGTGTAGCTCGTAAAAATCGTCTCTGTCCTCAGTTACAACACTCACTACCGAGTTTCAAACTGCCTCTGGAAGCAACGTCAACACAAAAACAGTTTGTCGGATTTCCATGGCTGAGCAGCCGCACACAAGCCTAAGATCACCATGTGCAATGCCAAGTGTTGACTAATCTGGGTTTGGTGGATGCCAGGAGAGTGCTACCTGCCAGAATGCATAGTGCCAAATGTAAAGTTTGTTGGAGGAGGAATAATGGTCTGGGGATGTTTTTCATGGTTCGGGCTAGGCCCCTTAGTTCCAGTGAAGATAAATCTTAATGCTACAGCCTACAATGACATTCTAGACGATTCTGTGCATCCAACTTTGTGGCAACAGTTTGGCGAAGGACTTTTCTGTTTCAGCATGACAATGCCCCCGTTCGCAAAGCGAGGTCCATACAGAAATCGTTTGTCGAGATTGGTGTGGAAGAACTTGACTGGCCTGCACAGAGCCCTGACCTCAACCCCATCAAACACCTTAGGGATGAATTGGAACGCCGACTGCGACCCCAACATCAGTGCCCGACCTTACTAATGCTCTTGTGGCTGAATGGAAGCAAGTCCCCGCAGCAATGTTCCAATGTTCTTTTGGAAAGCCTTCCCAGAAGAGTGGAGGCTGTTATAGCAGCAAAGGAGGGACCAACTCCATATTAATGCCCATGATTTTGGAATGAGATGTTCGACGAGCAGGTGTCCACATACCTTTGGTCATATAGTGTATCTTTAGTTGTATTATTCATAAAAGTGCATTGTTTAAAAAGTTAATTTATCTATAGGTGCATTATTTACATAAGAGTTTTCATGAAGAGGCACATGCACATCATTCTAGAGCAGAGTGCATTGTTTAAAAAGGTCACCATGGAGATGAAGACGGATGGATGCATTCTCTAAGCATTGTTTCAGAGCCCCTGCCATCACCTATCCTGAAAATGTTACAAGTGAGTCATGAAAAAATAAATTCAAAAATAAATTGCTCCAAGAATCTCCAGAGACTTCATTCTAAAAGTGAACAAGGAAATAAAAGTAGACCTTCTGTTCTACATAGATGATCCTAATGTCAGATGATCCTAATGTCACGCTGAAGTCGGTCCCTCTCCTGGTTCGGGCGGCTACCGGCAGTCGACGTCACCGGAGTTCTAGCCACCACCGATCCATTTCTCATTTTCTGTTTGTCTTGTCTCTATTCCACACCTGGTTCCCATTTCCCTAATTACATGTGTCCTATTTAATCCCTCTGTTAACCCATGGTTTTTGTCCATGATTATTTCGCTGTACGTTGTGGCTCCGTTGTTTGTGAGCAGTGTATACGCGACTTGTTGTTAGTAGTATAGTTTCTTCGAGTAAAGAAGTTTGTCTCATCTCTGTTTCCTGCTCTTGATTCCGCAAGACCTGCATCACAAGAGCCATTACACCTAATGCATTGCACACACACCTTTCCACAAGACCAACATGGTGATCCTACTGCTGGGCACACACCTCTCCACAAGACCAACATGGTGTTCCTACTGCTGGGCACACAGCTATCCTCAAGACCAACATGGTGTTCCTACTGCTGAGCACACACCTCTCCACAAGACCAACATGGTGTTTCTACTGCTGAGCACACAGCTATCCTCAAGACCAACAATGAACTTAAAATGTCAGAAAACAGAACAAAGAGGCAACTGTACATTGATTCCACCCCAAATGTATCATTAATATTTATAATAACGGCACTGTGATGGTTTAAGGTTCAGATGCCAGTCTGGATCAAATTGTCCACTACTTCGACCAAATATAACCTCTTGTTGCTGAACTTAAACACACTCCACTGTCACTAACCTACAACAGTCTCCACTCCCTCTGTGTCCCAGTATATAGTCTCTAGTGGTCCTCTCCCTCCATCACCTGCAGCAGACACAGCCCTGAGTGTGCCTCTCTCACACGTGACACCTGCAGTACCACAGCATCTTATAGAGGAGGAGATCAGCCTGGTGCGTCAGCATAGGAAGGAGATCCGGGAGATGCAGTGTGCAATGAAAAACGTTGAGGACAACCAGGCTCTCAAGATGGAAGTGTTCAGACTTAGAGAGGAACTTTCCAGCACAGTCAACACTAGCCACATGCAGGATCTGCAGAAGGATCTGCATGAGCTAAGACAGGAATTTCTGAGGCACCAACATCTACTCTACAAAGAGTCCCACAAAAACCCAGGACCAGGCCAACAGCTGAATCAGAAACCACCCACCAACACAAAAAACCAACCCACCAACCCAAACAACCGACCAATCAACCAACCAACCAACACAAACAACCAACCAACCCAAACAACCAACCAATCAACCAACCAACCAACCAACCAACACAAACACAAACAACCAACCAACCAACCAATGCACCAACCCAGCTGACCCCCTCCATTCCCATCTCACGGCCTGTAACTACTCTCATCACTCCTGCCATCCTCCATAGACCTGACGAGAAACCAGACATTATATTAATGATGGACTCCAATGGAAAGATTATATTAGACAATAAACTTTTCCCAAATAAAAAGGTTTCAAAGTTATGGTGCCCCACAACAGAGAGAGCTATGGAGCTCTTGACTGTGGCCCAACTTGGCTCCGCAAGCCATATCATCATTCACACGGGAACAGCCAGCAACACTGGCCCCTACACCACCCTCCACCACTTCTCTCCTAGGAAATGCATACAGATACACTGAGCTATGCCCAAACCTTTTACAGTCAAAGAGGCCCCATGCAGAGTTTAGAGCATTGCTGGCAACACTTACCTCCACACCACCTTCTTCAATTCCCCCTACAACCTCCCTCCCATGCGACCAGACCTCAGCACAGCTCTACCAGACCAGGCCCGACTCAGCACAGCTCAACCAGCCCCAGCCCATCACAGTACAGTTCAACCAGACCCGGCCCGCCTCAGCACAGCTCTACCAGACCCGGCCCATCACAGCACAGCACAACCAAACCCGGCCCATCACAGCACAGCTCTACCAGACCAGGCCCACCTCAACTCAGGCCAGTTCCACACAGCTGCGAACACTACCCTAGGGTCTGGCAGAACACTGTTGAGGGTAGTGGACAACATGATGCAGTCCACACCAGGTATCATTCATATCAAGGCCTCCTTTGCACACCTAGAATGGAGCATTGGCAGCCACTCTGATCCCCTGCAGCATCTCCACTCCGTTGGCGGGAGCATCATCAGGGTGGACTGAGCTCTTCCAGCCCCTGCATCCAGCGACTTGAGGGAGGTCTGTCAAATGTTCAGTCTGCTCTGCTCTTACGTGGTTGGCCAGGGACCTTGGCAAAGTCTCAGCCCACTCAACAAATATCTGCAGATGACACTATGCCTGTTAGCTCTTATGGGAATGAGCTGAATACCCCCTCTGACTTTAACTCTCCTCGGGGGTTTGTGTTAATGAACCTAAATGTGCCAAGTATGATTTAAAAAAACATGGTTAAAAGGTGCTGTAAATCGACGAATTTCATGACGTCCCAATCATTTTAAAAGCTTCTGGTTGTAGATGTGTCCATAAACTAAAATAGACATGTATTTGTGCTGGGATTTACCGACCCTCTGTTGCCATGGTGGATGCTTTTGGTGCTATATCCGAGTATTTAACACCTTTTTTTGTCCTCTGAATTTGTCATTTTAGGGGATATCCCCAGCCTCAGATCAATTTAAGAGTATATGCATTGATTTTAATCTGATTCCATTGATCTCAAAACCCTTATTGATTGATTTAATTCTTACTAATAACCCCATAAATATTTGTCAAGTGGAGTATTTGCATACTGTATGATCTCAGTGATCATTGTCCCATAGTATGTATTACAGATACGAAACAGCAAAATACTTTTTATTTAACCTTTTATTTAACTAGGCAAGTCAGTTAAGAACAAATTCTGATTTACAATGGCGGCCTACCCCGGCTAAACCCTCCCCTAATCCGGACGACGCTGGGACAATTGTGCGCCGCCCTATGGGACTCCGATCACCTCTGGTTGGGATACAGCCCGGGATCGAACCCAGGTGTGTAGTGACGCCTCTGGCACTGAGATGCAGTGCCTTAGACCGCTGCACCAATCAGATTACAGAAAATTAAGTTTTTTTTTTTTTTTTTCTCAAGGGTTTTTACATGACATTCTATTCTGATTTAGCCACTATCGCCTGTATTCTTGACCCTGAGTTGGCTCTAGAACATTTCTCCTCCATATGTATTCCTCTGGCAGACTACTGTTCCCTCTGCCAGCCTCTAGCTGACTCGACGGTTAACCCGTCAACTTCTAGTGAATATTTGTTTTCATTTCAACATTTTACTATCTGGGATGTGCTAGATGACTTGCTTAAGATTGGTGTAAAAAAATCCACTGTGGCTGATATGCTTGATCCATTTTTGCTGCACCTCTCTGCCCCCCTGATTGCTGAATCATTAACCCATATTTTTAACCTGACAATTATATCTGGTACTATCCCCAAGGTTTGGAAGGTGGCCCATATACTCTCCCTTCACAAAGGTGGTGACCCTTGTGACCTAAATAATTATAGGCCTATTTCTAAACTTTTTTGCCTAGCTAAAATATTAGAATCCTTGATTAATTCTCAGCTAGGAAATGCTGAAATGTATTGTAAATGTACATCAGTTGGAATTTTGACCGGGTCATAGCACTATCTCTGCTGCATCCCGAGTTATAAATGATGTGGTTAACTGTATGGATAAAAGGCAACATTGTGCTGCCTTCTTCATTGACCTGTCAAAGGCTTTCGATACTGTTGATCACTGCTAATTCAGAGTCTTTCCCCAATTGGCCTAGACCAGGCTGCATGTAACTGGTTTAAAAATTACTTGACAGATAGAACTCAATGTGTATCTACTGATGGTGTTAAATCAGGTTTCCTGGAAATTACGAAAGGTGTCCCGCGTTGGTCGATTCTGTGTCCTGTACTTTTTACATTAACAATATCGACTTATCTGTAATAAACTGTAACCTGCACTTGAATGCCAATGATACGGTTGTGTATGCTATTGCAAACACGGTGACTTCCGGCGCCGACAGAGATGGCAGCCTCGCTTCACGTTCTCAGGAAACTATGCAGTATTTTGTTTTTTTATGTATTACTTCTTACATTGTTACCCCGGGAAATATTAAGTTTTATTACATACAACCGGGAGGAACTATTGGATATAAGAGCAACGTCAACTTACCAACATTACGACCAGGAATACGACTTTCCCAAAGAGGATTCTCTGTTTGTTACCCCAACCTGGACAATAGACTGGATAGCACCCGGCGACTCAAAACAACGGCGGCGCCGGACAAGAGGGAAACGCGCCGGTCTTTTGGTCAAGCTACGTCGACGGGCGCATCGTGCACCTCTCCCGAGTATTTTAATCGCCAATGTACAGTCTCTTGACAACAAAGTAGACGAAATCCGATCAAGGGTTGCCTTTCAGAGAGACATCCGAGACTGCAACGTTCTTTGCTTCACGGAAACATGGCTCACTCAGGACACGTTATCTGAGTCGGTACAGCCACCTGGTTTCACCACGCATCGCGCCGACAGAAACAAACATCTATCTGGTAAGAAGAAGGGCGGGGGTGTGTGTCCTATGATTAACGAGACGTGGTGTGATCATAACAACATACAGGAACTCAAGTCCTTTTGTTCACCTGACATAGAATTCCTTACAATCAAATGCAGACCGCATTATCTACCAAGAAAATTCTCCTCGATTATAATCACAGCCGTGTACATCCCCCTCAAGCTGATACATCGATGGCACTGAAAGAAATTCATTTCACTCTAGGTAAATTGGAAACCACATATCCTGAGGCTGCATTTATTGTGGCTGGGGATTTTAATAAGGCTAATTTGAAAACAAGGCTTCCAAAATTTTACCAGCATATCGAATGTGCCACCCGGGCTGGTAAAATCCTGGATCATTGTTATTCCAACTTCCGTGATGCATACAAGGCTATTCTCCGCCCTCCTTTCGGCAAGTCTTACCATGACTCTATTTTGTTGCTCCCAGCCTACAAACAGAAACTAAAACAGGAAACGCCCGTTCTCAGGTCTGTTCAACGCTGGTCCGACCAATCTGATTCCATGCTGCAAGATTGCTTTGAGCACGTGGACTGGGATATGTTCCGGACAGCATCTGACAACAACATTGATGTATAAGCTGATTCGGTGAGCGAGTTTATTAGCAAGTGCATTGGTGATGTTGTACCCATAGCAAATATTAAAACCTTCCCCAACCAGAAACCGTGGATTGATGGCAGCATTCGCGCAAAACTGAAAGCGCGAACCACTGCTTTTAACCAGGGTAAGGCTACCGGAAACATGACTGAATACAAACAGTGTAGCTATTCCCTCCGCAAGGCAATCAAACAAGCTAAGCGTCAATATAGAGACAAAGTAGAGTCACAATTCAACGGCTCAGACACAAGAGGAATGTGGCAGGGTCTACAGTCAATCACGGACTACAAAAAGAAAACCAGCCCCGTTGCGGACCATGATGTCCTGGTCCCAGACAAACTAAACAACTTCTTTGCTCGCTTTGAGGACAATACAGTGCCACCGACACGGCCTGCTACCAAAACCTGCGGGCTCTCCTTCACCGCAGCCAATGTGAGAAAAACATTTAAATGTGTTAACCCTCGCAAGGCTGCCGGCCCAGATGGCATCCCTGGCCGTGTCCTTAGAGCATGCGCAGACCAGCTGGCTGGTGTGTTTACGGACATATTCAATCAGTCCCTATCCCAGGCTGCTGTTCCCACATGCTTCAAGAGGGCCACCATTGTTCCTGTTCCCAAGAAAGCTAAGGTAACTGAGATAAATGACTAATAAATGCACTCACTTCCGTCATCATGAAGTGCTTTGAGAGATTAGTCAAGGATCATATCACCTCCATCCTGTCAGACACCCTGGACCCACTCCAATTTGCTTACCGTCCCAATAGGTCCACAGACGACGCAATCGCAATCACACTGCATACTGCTCTAACCCACCTGGACAAG
>QNTS01001884.1:128059-158310 GCA_003317085.1 Hucho hucho | reverse complement strand
ACCCAAATCTCTAGCCACTTTAATAATTATAATTGGATGAAATAATGTATCACTAGCCACTTTAAACAATGCCATTTATATAATGTTTACATATCCTACATTACTCATCTCATATATATATGTGTATATACTGTACTCCATACCATCTACTGCATCTTGCCTATGCCGGTCAGCCATCGCTCATCCATATATTTATATGTACATACTCGTATTCATTCCTTTACTCTTGTGTGTATAAGGTAGTTGTTGTGAATTTGTTAGATTACTTGTTAGATACTACTGCATGGTCGGAACTAGAAGCACAAGCATTTCGCTACACTCGCATTAACATCTGCTAACCATGTGTATGTGACATTTTTTTTGTTGATTTGATTTGATTTGACCAGGCTCTACCTGAACTACAGTCTGCCTTCATTGTATTACAGAAAAACTTTATTTTTTATTTATTTAACTAGGCAAGTCAGTTAAGAACAAATTCTTATTTTCAATGACGGCCTAGGAACAGTGGGTTAATTGCCTTGTTCAGGGGCAGAACGACAGATTTGTACCTTGTCAGCTCGGGGATTCAGACTTGCAACATTTCAGTTACTAGTCCAACGCTCTAACCACTAGGCTACCCTGCCGCCCCTTATTGACCTGTAATTAGTATTGAATGCAGGTAAAACTAAATATATGTTGTTCTCTAGTACACATAAAAATAACTCTGATTTAAGCATATGTACTTTGGATGGTGTCCATATTGATTGTGTCCCTGCTTACAAATAGCTGAGTGAATAGCTGTCTTTTAAAAAGCATATGTATGAGTTAGTTAAGAAGCTGAGAATAAAAATTGACTCCTTCTTTAGAAAAATAGTAGTAAGCAGATTATTCAGTCGACGTGCCTATCAGTCCTAGACTATGGCGACATCATCTACTGTACCAGTCAAAAGTTTGGACACACCAACTCATTCAAGGGTTTTTCTTTATTTGTAGGTTTTTCTACTTTGTAGAATAATAGTGAAGAAATCAAAACTGTGAAATAACACATTTTGAATTATGTAGTAACCAAAAAAGTGTTAAACAAATCAACATGTAAATTATATTTGAGATTCTTCAAAGTAGCCACCCTTTTCCTTGATGACAGCTTTGCACACTCTTGGCATTCTCTCCTCGACCTTCATGAGGTAGTCACCTGGAATGCATTTCAATTAACAGGTGTGCCTTGTTAAAAGTTAATTTGTGGAATTTCTTTTCTTCTTAATGCGTTTGAAAGGTTGCTGGATCGAATCCTCGAGCTGACAAGGCAAAAATCTGTTGTTCTCCAGTAGGCCATCATTGTAAATAAGAATATGTTAACTTGCCTAGTTAAATAAAGGTTAAATAAAAATCCTTAATATAATTAATCCTCAATATCATTCATCCTCAATATCATTCATCCTTAATATCATGAATCTATCCTTAATATCTTTCCTTGTTTTCCCAGGAGAAAGCAGTTTTTGTGAATGTCGAATAGCCACCATGAGGCCCGCTGGTCTTTCCATTTTCATTGCCATCCTCTCAGCCTCTGTCCTGGGGTGCGGCTCAATGTGGCCTTACTCCACACAGGAGTGGCAACAGGTTGACAATAATCGGCCAAATGAAGCGGAAATTCACTTAGTGCTTGGGCCACCCAATGTCTTCGCCACTGACCAAGCTTACATTGATTACGAATCTTCTTACTTCAAAGGGAAAGAAGCTAAGGTGTGTGTTTTAAAAGCAAACATAGACCAAAACGGTCAAACAATATTTGAAGTGCTTAGCAGGCCACATGGGATCAGCGATGCACTTATTCAGAATGCTGATAGAGTCAAGATTACCTTGATTTCTCATGGTAACAGAAAACTTGTAGAGTCAACATACAATGGTCAGACATATTATGGTGTGGACTACAAGATCAATAACATGAATTACCAACAACTGGCTAGTGTGGTGAAGAAATTGGTCAGCGAGCTGAGACAACCCCAAGTTGAAATGCGATTCATTGTGTGCAATGCTGGAACAGAGGCCGCAGGAAATTACATGACTGGATTCATGAAGGAGGTCAATAATAATTACCAGGGGTTCCAACTCCGTGAGATTGTGGCGTACGACACCTTCGTGTCAACAACCAACACACTTAATGTTTACCAAACCCAAAGGGTTGATGTTCCTGAAAAACTATTCTGGAGTTACGAGCAAAATGGTATTATGGCAACTTTTCCTGAACTCTTCAACCATGGGCAAATGAGGAATGAAATGACCATAAAAGATGAAAGAAGAGTTTTGTTCACTTATGAAAATGGAAACGTGTTTCGCAACCCCTTGCGAAAAATTACTAATAATAATAATCAAATGGACGTCGAAATGGAAACATGCATAAACCAGCAAAATGACCAAAACAGCTTTGGGGAGCAGCTTGATAAAAACTTACATGGTTGTTTTAAGAAGAGGCGACGACGCAGAAATGTGTGCAATTCAGAGGAGTATGTGGTGAAGGACAAGTCACTGAGCATTAAAGACGGTCAAGTGGAGGTGGAAGTGGCAAGCAGGAGGAACCCAGAGGACACCCACCTGGTCTCCTTCCCTCTAGATGAGTCCAAAACCTTCTACACCCGGCAGATCGAAGAGAACGACATGCATCAGGGAAGTCGGGGGAAAGGGGCAGGTGGGGGTGTCCTGGACAAGATCAACAGAGGCATGGCGGTGTATGGCATTGTGGCTGGCTTCATTGGGGCGGGAAAGTTTTTTGCAGAGAATGACACAGCCAGAGGGGCCTTCACTCTCACCCAGTCTCTACACGGGCTCGGGGGGCTGACTGGCGTGAATCAACAGCTCTCCAAAATGTCCCAGAACATATTAAAAAGCACCATCCATAAAGGGGCAGAGAGATTGGGTCTAGAGAAGACATTGGAAAGAGTAAGCGGCTCACTGGAAAGAGTTCAGGAGAGTGCCGCTGGACAGTTTCTGAAGGACATTCCCTTCGTTGGCTTGGGTTTCCAATTCTATTTCATAGCTGAAGATTCTGTAGCTATTCAGACAAGCAACAACTCTGACCCAGAACAGAAGAAATATTATGGCTTAAAAGTTTCCAACTTAGTCTTGGACGTGTCAACCACAGTGCTGTCCATCGCTGAAGTGGCCTTCCCTCCGGCCGCACTCATTCTGGAGCCCATAATTATTGGTCTGACCATAGTTAGGATGTCTATCAGTGATTTTTACTGCGATGTTGTGAGTGAGCTGGACCGGCTGCCCAAGGGGGCTAATGACATAAAGAAACTGACTGCTGTTTTAAAAGGGTTTGGGGAAGGTGCTTTGGATTTTGGGACTGGAGGGCTGCTGAGACAGATGAAAGAGGTGGATGAAGAATACAGGAAAAACCAAGAGCTTCTGCAGAAATTGTCCTCTCCGGACGCCTATTATAAAATAGTGGCCAATGACGGTAACGTAAGCACCATTGACCTGGCGGAAGGGGTGGTCTCCCAGTACGGGGGTTTGATAACTGTCCGGCTGTCGAACCACGGCAATGTCACCATTCAGATTGGAGGCATTGATGATGGGCGAGGCGGGGTCAAAACCATTGTGAAAACATTCCACAACCCCGCCATTCAGAGCATCATTCTTGGGGTGGGGGAGTCTCGCCAGTTCCTGTACACCCAGAAGACTGCAAAACTGTGGTGGGTCATCCCAGTGCATTCCCAACAGGTCATCTGTGGAGAACTCCTGCTCCGCTCTTCCCTGTTCGGCACCTATTATGGGAATGACAAGGACAACTCATTCTTTGCCCTCCATCAAACCGCAGCAGAGCAGCCTCCTCCGGCTCCCTCAGACCCCTGCGCTTATGGAGGCCTGGATTTGGACTACGTGATCCGGAACTACCGCTACACTATCCACGGTCATGGGGGGGATGACATTTTCTTTCTTGGGCCGCAGGCTTCGGTGCTCTCTGGCGGAGAAGGGAGGGACCTTTACGTCTTTCCCACAGACGGAAGCATTTCCGAGATTGACAATTTCTCCCACGATTTGTTTGAGGATCACCTGTTGATAAAAGCACCTTTCAGCCACATTGATTGTATCCGGAATCAAAACGATCTTCTCCTTGTTTACGGACAACAAAAGAAGCACCGGATCACCATTAGGAACTGGTTTAGCCACAGCAACGTTGACTACTATCAGCACATGACATTTCAGTCTGCTGATGGCGTCATGTTTAAAATAGCAGACAGAGGACTTATGGGGCACAAGTTCCATACTAACTGTGTCCCGGAAACTCTGGACAACACCAAATCCCAAAGTCCGGTATCTCTCAGACTGGAGGGGGATTACCAAAGCGTAATCAGGGTTTTGGGCAGCAATTTTACTGACAACATTTTGGGCAACAAGAGGGACAATGTTCTTAATGGTGGTCCGGGAGCAGACGTACTTGAAGGAGGAGAGGGAGCCGACACCTATGAGATCTTCCCAGCAGAAGGCTGTGATATCGTCAACAACTACGCCACAGACCAGAAAATAGACTTGGTGGTGTTTCACGTTCCCTTCCAGAGGATTCGTGCAGAACTGCTGGATGATGGTGTTCGGGTGACAGACGAAAAAGAGCCGAAGTCAACGTGCTTCCATTTGCAAAATTGGAACATTGACAGACAATATCAACACTTGGCATTTCTGTCTTCTGATCATGTAACTTTTTACATCTCAAAAAGTGAAGACAGTGGGCTGGTAAAGACGCCGCTGATGGTCGACCTCAGCACGGAGCAACATGGCAGCACCGTCAACCTCAACAAAACTGACCAACACTTCCACACTGTGGTGACTGTCTTCGACTCCCCCTATGATGACGTCATTGTCGGGAATGTGCTTGGCAATTTCCTCAGCTGCAGCGGGGGCAGGGACCACCTGCAGGGAGGAGGTGGCAGTGATAAATACGTCATCAAGTCTGGCTGCGGAGGAGCTCATATCAACAATCTCGCAGAAGACAAAACTAGCGACGTTTTGTTTATCCAGTATGCCTGGGGGGAAATCAAAACAGAGCTTCGATTGCCACACCTTGTGTTGAAGGTGGCAGTTGTTAACATTGAAGTCATCCTGTGGGACTGGTTCCAGGGTGAGAACTTCCAACACCTGATTGTGCAGACTTCTGACGGCATCATCGCCACCTTGCCGCTCAATGCGTCCGACCAGGACATCATGAGCCCCATGGAAATTAACCTCAGCAAGGAGGAGTGTACAGACCAGAAACAAGTCTTTGACTTGAGCAAAGAGCCCTGGAGGAAAGTAGAAAGGTTCCAAGCCAAATCTAGCAAGTGTTCATACACTGTGATTGGAAACTCGTTGGACAACTTCATTGACCCTGGCATTGGAAACATTTACAAGTACCAGTACCTGCGGGGAGGCAATGGGTCAGACACCTATGTCGTTGGCCATGCATACGGCTATGAGAATGAAATTGACAACGAGGCAGGAGACATGAAAATGGACAACCTCTTCCTCCAGGTCCTCTATGAAGACGTCGAAGTTCTCCTGGAGGGACCCCACATTATCTTGTTCTCCCGCTCTAGGAAAGACTCGGTCCGTGTACGCTTGCTGAAGTACTTGAAGGGGCCGGAGTTTCAGCACCTCCTGATTCGTTCCTTGGATGGATTTCTGTTCAAAATCAATGGTGATTCTTACCCCTACAAGTCCGTACTCAGCATTGACATGGCATCCTCATCCAAGAGCTGCAACATCAGCTGTGCCTCATCAGGAAGTGAATTCAGCAATGTTTCTAGAATACGTGGCGCCACTGCCTTCAGTAACTACATCACGGGGAGCAACGGCAGTTTCCTTATTGCCGGGGGCAACATGAATGACTATATCCATGGCAACCAGGGAAGAGAGATGATCGAGGGCTTTGGAGGAAATGACATCATCATCGGAGATGGCGGGAATGACGTCCTGGAGGGGGGAGAAGGGGAGGATGAAATCCAGGGCGGCGAGGGAGACGACTTAATCTACGGGGGAGGTGGGGCCGACAGGATTGACGGGGGTCCTGGGATTGATACAGTGTTCTTCAGTGGAGATGTGCGGACGGGCAGCGGGGTCACGGTGGACCTGCACTCAGGCAGGGGGTGGGGAGCAGATGCAGAGAATGACACCTTCACTGGTGTGGAGAGGGTGATTGGGACAGAGTTCAATGACCTGCTGATTGGTGACAACGAGGACAACCAACTGATTGGGAAATTCGGAAATGACAGTCTGGTGCCGGAACACGGGTCAGACCTGCTGTGCGGGGGGCCAGGAAGAGACCTTTACATTCTGGACGACAGCAGCGGAGTGAAACACATCGACAACTTCGCCTCAGATGGGATCGAGGATAGCGTTCTAATTCGTAACTTCGCCCCCCAGGACGCCTGCTTCTTTACTTTAGAAGGAAACCTGATTGTTTCTCTGCACTACCGAGACCCTCTTCTAAACCTGATTGGCAGAGACTCGCTCACTGTGATTTTTGACAACTGGAGCAGCAACCGCTCGCTTTACCAGCACATCAGCTTTGCCTTTGCAAACAACACCCTGACTGACTCATCCTACTTCAGCTCAGCCATTGAGATTAGCCCCTCACTCAAGGCTTGTAACTCATCCCTCCCACCCCTCAGCGTGACACGTGCTAACGAGACGGCCATTGAAGTCGAAGACATGGCTCTGGGGAGAGTAAGAAATGTGGCAGAGTCAATATTCCGCTATCATTTAAAAGTGTCAGACCAGCTTTTCCACACTGACACTTTACCTTGGGGTAACAGCCCCTCATTGGAAATCACTGGCCTCCTTTCTGGAGTCCTTTACACCTTTCAGCTTTACCTGACGAAATGTGAAGTTCCAGTGCTGGTTTTATGGGAGGCAGCACAGAGAACAAAACCCAATCCGCCAGCGTCTCTGAAAGTGCTGCACGTCACCCACAGCAGTGTGATGATAAACTGGGTGGTACCCCCTATGGAATCCGACCCCAACAGCGAGAGGTACACTTACGTGGTGCTTGTGGAAGAAGACAACGGTGACCTGGTGGCGCTCTTCAACACCAGCGACGCTAGGGCGGAAATCCGTGACTTAAAACCCAAATCTGCATTCAGGATCTTTGTGTCATCGGTAATAGATGAGATGAAAAGTCAGAAGGCTGTCTTCCCACCAATAGAAACTCTAAGCATATGCCTCGGCTTCATCGCCCCCAGTGGAAGCACTATCGTTGAGGAGAAAATGACAGCGGATGGACCGGTGGCAGTGATTGAGTGCCTGGAGGGCTACCAGCTGACTTCTAGCTCTGAAATTCAATGCACACCAACAGACCTATTACTACCCTTGGACAGGCCCTGTGTCCCCAGAGGCTGCATCCATTGGGGCGATCATGTTCCTCATGGCAGAACTATCTCTGTTATCTGTCTTGGTTTCCTCTTCGAAAGCACATGTCACTATGGTACTTTACAACCCACTCCTCTGTTGTGCTGCAGGACCCCACCGGAGATCAACAACGGGCATCACCAATCCTTGCGACACTCAAACTCCATTACAACCGTCTACAGCTGTGACTCAGGGTACGATCTTTTTGGGGTGTCCAGCTTTACATGCCAGGTAGAATCAGGAGAGTGGTCCCCACCCCCTAGAGGTGGAATACTACACTGCAAACCAATCCCCTGCCTTGCCCCTCCCCAGGTTCCTCATGGTAAATTCTATTCACCTTCAAGTAGCACAGGGAATTTCAAAGAAGGCGACTCTCTGTACTTGAGATGTGATGATTTCTACCACATTTCCTTTGAGGACAGCACCATAACCTGCCACGGTGGTGACTGGGGACTGATAAGCCCATCCTGTGAGCCCAACTTCCAACTTGCCAACATTCAAGATGGCCTTTATGACTTAGTTGACAAAATCCAGACACAGATCATTTTCAACCAAAATATTGGTCCCTACGCCAGGTTATCCTGCGAAGACAGACAGTTGGAGTTTGTAACACTGACATGGATTCTCGGGATTGCACATGTGAAATGTGGAAAAGTAAAGCTTCAGACAAGTGGCTCGGATTACACAGGGATCGTTGAAGGGAACGTGGACGGGGCCGGTTGGAGCAAAATTTGTGTTGAAGACTCAAGTGCAGCTAAAGCTGTCTGTGGATACCTGTTTCCTGGTCATGGTGAGTCAGCACTTATGTACAGTTGGGGTCCAAAATGTATTAAATAGATTTTTTTCCTCATCAATCTACACACAAACCCCCCTTAATGACAAAGCAAAAACAGGATTTTAGAAATGTTTGCTAATTCAATCAATTGAATTTACCACAGGTGGACTCCAATCAAGTTGTAGAAACATCTCAAGGATGATCAATGGAAACAGGATGCAATTGAGCTAAATTTCTCGTCTCATAGCAGGGTCTGAATACTTATGTAAATAAGGTATGTATTTTGAACTTATAATCCATTTGCTAAAATGTCTAAAAACCTATTTTCACTTTGTCATTATGGGGTATTGTGTGTAGATTGCTGAGTATTCTTTTATTTTTTTAATCCATTTTAGAATCAGGCTGTAACATAACAAAATGTGGAACAAGTCAAGGGGTCTGAATACTTTCCAAAGGCACTGTACACACAGAAACACACATAGACACACTCACTAAACAAACACAGAGACACACACAGCAGTATGAACTCACCAGACATACTAATAACATATTAATATCCAAGTACCGTAATATAAATTCCTCTTATGTAATATTGAGTTATTGAGTATATGAGTCTGGTGAGTTTATATTTATATTGTTTATATTGTTTCCATGACAGATATTGTGTTTATATTTCTGTTTCCATGACAGATGTTGTTTATATTGCTGTTTCCATGACAGATGTGTGTTATATTGCTGTTTTCATGTGCTCTTGTATTTTGTTGCTGTATACAGAATGGACAGCATCAGTGATCGACAGTGGAGGCTTTATTTCTCAACAGACACACATCTGTGATGTCATGGGATGTAGGTTCATACCAGAAAGATTGACCTGCAGCAAACAGATCCAGTGCAGACACAGCTGTGATCACTATGAAGTTCCCAATGGCCAAGCATTTTGTGCCTCCAATTTTGAAGGAGAAAAATGCGATATAACGTGTAACCGACTTTATAATCTCGAAGTCTCCTCCCAGATCCAGTGTACCAGTTCTGGATGGTCAAGTTTTCCCTACTGCATCGGTGAGAGGACGTCAACATGGTTATTGTTCTTTTTTTATTTGTCTACCTACAAAGGCTTGGAAATACAATCCATTCTATACAAGAAACGGCAATTATTATTACTTTCATTTTCTCCCCAATTTGGAATAGCCAGATATTGACATATTTGTATATAAAAAAAATTAGAGCAGTAAATTAAGCGACCAGTACATGAGATGTCTAAGTCTAATAATCACAACAACAACAACAACAACAACACCAATAAGAGATTTCATAGTAAAAACACAGATCAGCATAAGACAAGGGTAGCCTACACTACATTTATAGAAATCTTTCAACATTTTCAGCCTGATTTTTTTCACCTTTGATACACCAGAAAGGTTTTAAAATACATTTTTCCAAAGTCGTAATTAGTTGACCATACAATGCAATCTGAGAATACAGCCGCATTACAGCTTGTTAAATAATTGTATGTAAATATAAATGTGCTCCAAAATATACTCGCTGAATTATTTTACTAAATAAGACATGACCCCTCTCGAGTCTTAAACTTTCTGCGACTAAAACGTGTTGAATAGAACTTACCCCAGTAAAATACTTAATGCTTAACTGGGGGCAATTCAATGTTTTGAATGATCCTTTAAAAAAACTGAAGCATACCACCCTGTATCCCACTGCTGGCTTGTGTCTGAAAGTAAGCAGGGTTGGTCCTGGTCGGTCCCTGAATAGGAGACCAGATGGTGTTGGAGGGCCAGTAGGAGTCACTCTTTCCTCTGGTCTAAAAGGTATTCCAATACCCCAGGGCGCTGATTGGGGACATTGCCCTGTGTAGGGTGCTGTCTTTTGGATGGGATGTTAAACGGGTGATCTGACTGTCTCAGGTCACTAAAATCCCATGGCACTTATTGTAATAGTAGGGGTGTTAACCCCGGTGTCCTGGTTAAATTCCCAATCTAAACATCATGGCCACCTAATCATCCCCTGCTCCCAATTGGCTCATTCATCCCTCTTCCCTATAACTATTACCCAGGTTGTTGTGAAAATTAGAATGTGTTCTCAGTCAACTTACTGGGTAAAAACATATTATAAAAAACTAAACAGCCTTACTGTAACAACTGTATTTATTACAAGAAATGTGCATGTTAAAGGTCCAATCAACTTGTTTTAAAAGAAAAATCTAAATTTCAAATAATTTGTGGTTAACAATGAAGTATCTTACTGTGATTGTTTTCAATTAAAATGTTTAAAAATAAACAAAAATGGCTTCTTAGCAAAGAGCAATTTCTCAAGCAAGGATTTTGCTAGGACTGTCTGGGAGTGATCTGAGTGGGGAGGGAGAAAATGAAAACTAGCTGTTATTTACAGAAAGGTTTGGAACTATCTTTCTTATTGGTCTTTTAACCAATCTACTGGCCAAAACTCTATGCACCAAAACATGCTGAAATGTCAGGTGGTCTTTTCAAACAGCTGTTACACTATAGTAGTGAAAATGCAGTGCAACCTCAATTTGTGCTCTACAATATGCCCCTTCTGAAAACCAGGCTGTTTTTTTGGATGCATTTGATTTCCACTTCCAGGTCACATGAGACTCCTGCTGTATCTAGCTGGCTGTGCAGAAGTATAATTTGACTGTTTTGATAATGATTACCACAGTGCTTGAAAAAATACACGGGACAATGGCAGTCATTCTGGGCTTAAAGGGGAACTGAAATTGTTTTGTGTGTGTGTTTTACATGTTCTCATATGTTGCTGCAACTGTTAAGTAAAGTGTTTACATCCTGAAAATGTGTTTTATGCTATTACATTTCAGTCTACGCAATGTCCAAGAGGACTTCACATATACCCTTAAGAAGAACCCGAAAACCTTTTCCATCATATTTTTTGTTCATGTGTCTATGATGGAGGGGTTGATGGGAAGTGTAGTTCTGAAGTTCTTTATCTGAAGAGTACATTATGAAAGCCATCTTGGAAACCGAGCACTGTGTAGAGATTGCAATTTAATAGCGTGGACAGGATGTCAAAACAATTCACGAATAAATACAATACACACACCTTATTTAAACAGTTGTGGAAACACATGGAAACATGTAGAACACACAAAAGAAAAACCACTTGAGATGGTTTTGCATTAGTGACTAACTCTTGCCTAAAGTGCAAATATCGCTATCAACAATGTTTCTCCCAGCTGCCGTATTCAGAATATTGTACTGAGCCACTCAGGGAAATCCATTTCTATTAATCTATTTGAAAGGTAAATATTTATTTGACTAACCTGCATTCTTTCTTTCTTCTGCCTTCTTTCTTTCTGTTTCCCGCCCACAGAGAGTGGGGATTGTGGCTATGACAACGAGAGGGGACCCCATTTCATGAAGTGCTTGAGCAAGCTTTGGGTCGAGGCAGGTTGTAGCCTCCAGACCGATGGTTCTCCTACAAGGAACCCAACTTTAGTAAGTTACTGGAACAGAATGACTGTGAGTGATGTGAGGAGAAACATGGCCGAATACCCCAGTAAAGATCCATTCACTATAAACACCTGGTGCCAGAAAGATGAGGAGTGCTTCCCCGCCCATGCCACAGTGCTCACCAGTGACGGCTCCAGGAGAACCATGGCAGAGCTGCGCTTGGGGGACAGGGTGCTGGCTGTTGACGCTGCTGGCCGGCCCATCTTCAGCGAGGTCCTCCTGTGGCTTGACCGGCAGAGCGGCTCAAGGGAGCTCTACCTCCTGCTGGACACGGAGGGGTCCGAGGAGCCCCTGTACATCACGCCTGACCATGTTCTCTTCATCGCCCCCGACAACGCAACAACCATTGACTTGGCCAGCGACGCACGCAGGGTCCCGGTGTTCGCCAAGGATGTCCTCCCGGGCCACCTAATCTACCTGCATGACCCCAGCACCGGATCACTGGAGGCCAAACGCGTGAACGAAGTGAGCGAGGCAGAGAGCCTAGGGGCTTATGCTCCCCTGACTGTGGAGGGGAACCTGGTGGTGGACGGACGCCTAGTTTCCTGCTACACCCTGCAGTGCCGGCAGCATCTTGCTCACCTCACCTTCGCCCCCTACAGGCTCCTCCACATCCTGCGCTCCTCCCTCCCTCTCCTTGGGGACCGGCTTCTGGCTCCACCACAGCAGGGGCAGGAAGACCAGGAAGGCATGCACTGGTACGCCAGCGCCTGGTACCAGCTGGGCCTGTGGATGGGGTATCCGTTCGGTGAGACATGCTATCCCACGGAGCTGCTGAGGTACCACTACCCCAGACCTGCCACTGGTCCACTGTGAAGGCTGCCGACCACTGATAAGCTGTGAGGGCTGCCCACCTAAACTCCTCCACCAGTCAGATATCAAGATATATAGAATGATAGACTGATTATTATTATTATTAATTTCTTAACAGATTATTAACAGCCACTTATTTGTCTTTCTATAAACTAGGGTACCAAGGACGATTTCCTACACTCAACAACTTGTTACAGCTGTTGATGAGTCATTGATAATGATCTGCCAATTTTTTTCATGTCAATACATGTCATTACATAAGATATAACGGGGGATCATAGTTATATTCAATAAAATTGACGTGTTGATTTAAGTGTTTAACCCTTTATCATGGTTGGTGTCTTGACGGAATTTGTCCAAAATCGTGTGGCATAAAACATTTTTTTTTTCTCCTTGCATTTATGGCAGTGTATGTTGTCGTTATATCGGTAATTACGAATGAATCAGTTAAATTAGACATTGAACTGGAACGCTGTAAGAATCCTGGATCTATCTGTCTGACAGTTTTTTGTATAGAGATCTCAGAAATGCAGCGTAACAACGAAACATTTAATTTTGTGTCTCCTTATGTTGGGGGGTAATAATAGTTTTCATGGGCACATAAATCCCACATTATGTGTGCGATTGCAAAATCGAATGCTTTTAACCGAAAGAGTCACCTTACCTTGATACTTAAATGATGCCGTCATTAACTTGATTCTTTAATAGTTATGCATGATACTTGTTCATGATTTCATAAATCTTTAATTTGACATATTTCGCAAGTTTACTGTGCATTTCTCATTAAGTTGTATCTCAATTAAAACCCCTTAAAACTCCAAAGAACCACCATACAGTACGGTGTACAAAACAAGTACAATATATTACTTGCAGTGTGTACTTGTCTTGGACAGTACACTATATTCTCTGTCATATTTATTTTAATATAGACACATACAGGTAACTGCCAAGATAATGGAAACATTTGAGTAAATGGGGATAGTAGTAGTAGGTTTAATTGTTTTTTCACAGTCATAGACTGAAATGTACACCAGTTTACAGTCATAACATCAATCATATATAATTATCAGATTCTAAACTAGCGAAACACTTAATATAATACAATGTTAAAATATGCAATATATGCAAACAAAACAACAACGACAAGTCTCTAAGGGTGGCAGCTTTAGAAAACATGTTTATAGTTCTTATGACGGTATTTCCCCTGGGCTATATGGTGTATGCATGATGAGTGTAGTGAAGTATGGGATGGTAGAGTTCTGACAGCGGCCTGTACGTGTCATGGGAGTGTTCAGTTTGTGGCTATTGCGGGTTGCCTGTCCAGTAATCTGCTGTCTGCTTGGATGCAGCCAGTCCGCAAACTGGGAGTTCTGCAGGGATTTAGCAAATGTCAGTCAGATCTGCTCCCGTCTGCTCTCCAAAGACATGATTCCGAGGGTTTACACGAGTGTGGAGCAATTAACATCCTATCATGCTTAAGGTCATGCATAAAAATGCTGGGCAGGCCATTATTTTGGCTACAATGGCTATACCCCCCATAGGGTGACAATGCCCTCATCCACAGCGCACAAGCGGCCACTGAATGGTTTGCTGAGCATAAAAATGATGTAAACCTTATGCCATGGCCGTCCCAGTCAAGCTGACGGGACCCCCCAATGGGGTCTGGGTATGTGTGTACCATTGTTGGTCTTGCGGTTAATTGCAGACTGGCAGTAGATACCCATCTACGGTGCACTGAATAAGCTGGACAGGGGAAACAGCTAGGCTATACACTCGGTTTCAGGTTAATCACTGTGAATCCAGGAAAACACGATAGGGAAGACAAATGACACAACTTATGACCACGTTTAGCCTGATTATGTCAAATACAGTCACACACTACAAAAACTGATATAGCGTCAAGCTAATTAATTTGCATGTCAAAGAACGAATGTAACGCGCAGCGTACTCTGTTTATGCACGCAGGAGAAAGGGGTAGCACTCCTAGAAAACCCACTATCTTATCTGGTGCACCAAATTCCCCCTCACTACCTGTGTTCGTTGCCAACTGCAGTACACAGCAGCGACCGACAACCTCCCCCGTTAAGGTAAGTGAGTGCACGGCTGATACTTGCAAGGGCTATGGAGCTCATCATTCATCATACACCAGCTCTCTCTGCTCTACCTTATAAAGGAATTTCCAGTCTTGTGCAGAGTTGCCAAGTAGCCACAGATGTGAGCAATTAGTTAATGATTAGAAGATGTTGTCACTTACAAGCTCCAATCACAGCTTCACAACAGTACCAATCAAATCAAATCAAAATGTATTTGTCACATGGACCGAATAGAACAAGTGTAGACTTTACCGTGAAATGTTTACTTACAAGCCCTTAACCAACAGTGCAGTTCAAGAAGAGTTAAGAAAATATTTACCAAGTAGACTAAAATAAAAAGCAATAATAAAAATAACAATAACAAGACTATATACAGGGGGCACCGGTACCGAGTCAGTGTGCGGGGGTACAGGTTAGTTGAGGTAATTTGTACATGTAGGTGTGACTGTTGTGAAATAAAACAGCAAGAGTGCAGAGGGTTAAACACAGGCACCTTCATTGGGGAGGACGGGCTTGTGGTAATGACTGGAGCGGAATCAGTGGAATGGTATCAAATACATCAAACACATTGTTTCCAGGTGTTTGATGCCATTCCATTTGCTCCGTTCCGTCCGTTCTCCCTTCAGCAGCCTCCAATGTGGTTAAACTGTTGTACCCATCACCCCAGTCTCTCAGCCACAAAGTATATTGTGTGACAAAGGTTCTGATAGATAGTAAGTACAAATGTTTGTGACACTGAAATAGGTTGTTATCAAAAAAACATCACAATAAGGTAGAGAGCATTCGATTTTCCTGCCAGGGGGCAAGGAGACCCCCAGCTCCGCTAAAACCATTGACAACTTAAATATGAACTATTTGGTTGTAATATCATCACCTCTTGAAGAGAATAGTCAGAACTACACATTTCAGATTATTCCCATGCAAAACAATTGTGCACATTTAGGTCTATCATCAGAGTTGTACAGCAAGTAACCGGATGCTTTTCATGTTCAGTGAACTTCGATTGATCATATAATTTCAGATATGTGAAGGTAGCCTCACGATATCTCTCAATATTGGCCACCATTCATTTGATATTTGAGTGATACACCGAACAAAAATATGAATGCAACATGCAACAATTTCAAAGATTTTACTGAGTTACAGTTCATATAATGAAAATCAGTCAATTGAAATAAATTCATGAAGCCCTAATCTATGGATTTCACATGACTGGGAATACAGATATGCATCTGTTGGTCACAGATACTTAAAACAAAAGTAACAGCGTGGATCAGAAAAACAGTCAGTATCTGGTGTGACCACCAATTGTCTCACCGCGACACATCTCCTTCACATAGAGTTGATCAGGCTGTTGATTGTGGCCTGTGGAATGTTGTCCCACTCCTCTTCAATGGCTGTTCAAAGTTGCTGGATGTTGGCGGGAACTGGAACGCTGGTGTACACGTCAATCCAGAGCATCACAAACATGCTCAATGGGTGACATGTCTGGTGAGTATGTAGGCCATGGAAGAACTGGGACATTTTCAGCTTCCAGGAATTGTATACTTAAGCAATAAGGCACGAAGGGGTGTGGTATATGGCCAATATACAACGGCTAAGGGCTGGTCTTATGCACAACATGGTGCATTATCATTCTGAAACATGAGGTAATGGCGGCGGATGAATGGCACGACAATGGGCCTCAGGGTCTATCTCATCACGGTGTCTCTGTGCATTCAAATCAAATCAAGCTTTATTTATACACCACATTTCAGACATGGAATGCAATGAAAATAAAAACTGAAATATTTACTGCACAACAAACATAAGAGGATAAAAAAACAAAAGAATAACACAAACTGAACGACTAAAAAGCACCCCAAGGAAAAGCAAATCTAAAAAGGTGTGTTTTAAGATCTCTTTTAAATATGTCCACAGTTTCGGTCCCCCTCAGGTTCTCTGGCATGCTACTCTAGAGAGTGGGGGCATAGTAACTAAAGGCTGCCTCTCCATGCCTCTTGGTTCTAGGCTTTGGGATAGTTAAAAGGCCAGTGCCAGAGGACCTGAGGGACCTACTGGGTACATAACTTAAAAGCATGTCTGACATGTATTGGGGTGCACATTCGTGGATTGATTTAAAAACCAATAGAAGAATCTTAAAATGCATTATTTAAACTCACTGTGCAGAGACCTTATAATCGGTGTAATGTGTGCTCTCCGTCTGGTCTTGGTCAGTACCCGTGCTGCAGCCTTCTGTATGTTTTGCAGTTGACCAATGGCTTTCTTGGGTAGACCAGACAGGAAAGCATTACAGTAGTCTATTTTATTTCAACTTTATTTAACTAGGCAAGTCAGTTAAATTCCTATTTACAATGACAGCCTACCAAAAGGCAAAAGGCCTCCTGTTGGGACGGGGGCTGGGATTTAAAATAAGAATGTAGGACAAAACACACATAATGACAAGGGAGACACCACAACACTACATAAAGAGAGACCTAAGACAACAACACAGCATGGCAGCAACACATGACGTCACAGCATAGTAGCAACACAACATGATAACAAAATGGCAACAGCACAACAGGGTAGCAGCACAAAACATTGTACAAACATTGTTGGGCACAGACAAAAGCACAAATGGCAAAAAGGTAGAAACAACAATACATCACGCGAAGCAGCCACAAGTGTCAGTATGAGTGTCCATGATTGAGTCTTTGAATATTGAGATGTAGATAAAACTGTACAGTATGAGTGTTTTTTGCAGCTTGTTTTGCAGTCACGAGCTGCAGCGAACTGAAAAGTGGAACGACCCAGGGATGTGTGTGCTTTGGGGACCTTTAGCGCAAACCACTGCTTTTAACCAGGGTAAGGCTACCGGAAACATGACTGAATACAAACAGTGTAGCTATTCCCTCCGGAAGGCAATCAAACAAGCTAAGCGTCAATATAGAGACAAAGTAGAGTCACAATTCAACGGCTCAGACACAAGAGGAATGTGGCAGGGTCTACAGTCAATCACGGACTACAAAAAGAAAACCAGCCCCGTTGCGGACCATGACGTCCTGCTCCCAGACAAACTAAACAACTTCTTTGCTCGCTTTGAGGACAATACAGTGCCACCGACACGGCCCGCTACCAAAACCTGCGGGCTCACCTTCACCGCAGCCAATGTGAGAAAAACATTTAAATGTGTTAACCCTCGCAAGGCTGCCGGCCCAGATGGCATCCCTGGCCGTGTCCTCAGAGCATGCGCAGACCAGCTGGCTGGTGTGTTTACGGACATATTCAATCAGTCCCTATCCCAGTCTGNGGTGGAAAGTTTTAAGTTCCTCGGCGTACACATCACGGACAAACTGAATTGGTCCACCCACACAGACAGCGTGGTGAAGAAGGCGCAACAGCGCCTCTTCAACCTCAGGAGGCTGAAGAAATTCGGCTTGTCACCAAAATCACTCACAAACTTTTACAGATGCACAATCGAGAGCATCCTGTCGGGCTGTATCACCGCCTGGTACGGCAACTGCTCCGCCCACAACCGTAAGGCTCTCCAGAGGGTAGTGAGGACTGCACAGCGCATCACCGGGGGCAAACTACCTGCTCTTCAGGACACCTACACCACCCGATGTCACAGGAAGGCCAAAAAGATCATCAAGGACAACAACCACCCGAGCCACTGCCTGTTCACCCCGCTATCATCCAGAAGGCGAGGTCAGTACAGGTGCATCAAAGCTGGGACCGAGAGACTGAAAAACAGCTTCTACCTCAAGGCCATCAGACTGTTAAACAGCCATCACTAACATTGAGTGGCTGCTGCCAACATACTGACTTAAATCTCTAGCCACTTTAAACATAGGAATTGGATGTAACAATGTATCACTAGCCACTTTAAACAATTTTGTATATAATGTTTACGTATCCGACATACTCATATCAAATGTATACACTGTACTCTAAACCATCTACTGTATCTTGCCTATGTCGTTTGGCCATCGACCCAAATCTCTAGCCACTTTAATAATTATAATTGTATGAAATAATGTATCACTAGCCACTTTAAACAATGCCATTTATATAATGTTTACATATCCTACATTACTCATCTCATATATATATATATGTGTATATACTGTACTCCATACCATCTACTGCATCTTGCCTATGCCGGTCAGCCATCGCTCATCCATATATTTATATGTACATACTCGTATTCATTCCTTTACTCTTGTGTGTATAAGGTAGTTGTTGTGAATTTGTTAGATTACTTGTTAGATACTACTGCATGGTCGGAACAAGAAGCACAAGCATTTCGCTATACTCACATTAACATCTGCTAACCATGTGTATGTGACAAATAAAATTTGATTTGATTTGAACAGAATGTGACTGGCAGAACGAACATGGAGGAGTATAGAGTGCAATGATATATCTTATAAGGAGCATTGGTGGCAAATCTGATGGCCGAATGGTAAAGAACATCTAGCCGCATGAGAGCACCCTTACCCGTTTAATTTCGTCTGGCTTTCTGTTCCAAATAAATTGGAATATTTTTTGCTAACATAATTTAAAAAACAAGTCGTTAGGTATAGCAGGGCCATAAGTAAATAGGTAAACTGGGATTTGACAAAATAATTAATCATGGTGATTTCCCCACAAATAGACAGGTGTTGTTCTTTCCATGGTAGCAAAATCTTATCTAATTTGGCAAACTTTTAGTGATGGAAAAAGTACCCAATTTCCATACTTGAGTAAAAGTAAAGATACCTTAGTAGAAAATTACTCAAGTAAAAGTGAAAGTCACTAGTAAAATACTGCTTGAGTAAAAGTCTAAAAGTATTTGGTCTTAAATATACTTAAGTATTAAAAGTAAATGTCATACTTAAGTATCAAAAGTAAAGGTATAAATCATTTCAAATTGCTTATATTAAGCAAACCAGACGGCAAAATGTTCTTGTTTTTTTAAATGACGGATAGCCAGGGGCACACTACAACATGCAGACATCATTTACAAACAAAGCACTTGTGTTTTGTAAGTCCACCAGATCAGAGGCAGTAGGGATGACCAGGGATATTCTTTTGATAAGTGCGTGAATTGGGACATTTTCCTGTCTTGCTAAGCATTCAAAATGTAATGAGTACTTTTGTGTGTCAGGGAAAATGTATGGAGTAAAAAGTAAATTTTTTCTTTAGGAATTTAAGGAAGTAAAAGTAAAAGTTGTCAAAAATAGTAAAGTGAAGTACAGATACCACAAAAAACGACTTAATTAATACTTTCAATTATTTTTACTTAAGTACTTTACACCACTGCTAACATTCTATTAAAAATACAGAGTATGTCCACTTCCCCGTCGGACCATTTTGTAGGTAAGCTACACAATAATGTAAAAGTTGTATTTTTATGGTGCACTTATTATAATTCGGTTTTAATCCAGAGAGGTTAGAAAAATGATATAGATTATCTATGAGTCTGTGCATGGATCCAAATTGCGGATTTAAAAGAAAACATGAATCGTCAACGTACAATAAAACGTTTGTTTTTAAACCCTGGAATTCTATTGTTGGATCTGATTTTAATAGCTAACATTTTGATCGCCATAATAAATGGATATGCCGATAGTGGACAACCTTGTTTTACTCCTCTTGACAATTTAATTCTTTTTGAGAAGTAGCCATTATTTACTATTTTACACCTGGGGTTACCATACATAACATTAACCCATTGTATTATAGATTCTCCAAAATTAAAATAGTCCAGGCATTTATACAGTACCAGTCAAAAGTTTGGACACACCTACTCATTCAAGGGTATTTCTTTAATTTTACTATTTTCTGCATTGTAGAATAATAGTGAAGACATCACAACTATGAAATAAGACATATGGAATGTTAAAAAAGTTTAAAAAGTGTTGAGATTGTTCAAAGTGGCCACCCTTTGCCTTGATGACAGCTTTGCAAACTCTTGGCGTTCTCTCAACCAGCTTCAAGAGGTAGTCACCTGGAATGCATTTAAAATAACTGGTGTGACTTGTTAAAAGTTAATTTGCTTAATTTCTTTTCTTCTATTGCGTTTGAGCCAATCAGTTGTGTTGTGACAAGGTAGGGGTGGTATACAGAAGATCCCCCTCGAATCACCAGTTTCATCATAGGGCTTTATGGTTTTTGTGATTGCAGTTGAAGAAACTTTCAAAGTTTAAATTTTTTGGATTTACTGACCTTAATGTCTTAAAGTAATGTATACTGTCATTTCTCTACTTATTTGAGCTGTTCTTGCCATAATATGGACTTGGTCTTTTACCAAATTGTGCTCTAGTTTCTGTTTTCTAGTCATCCCGGTTCTGTCCATTTTGCCTGCCCTGAGCCTGCCATTCTGTCCCTGATTGACGTTGTCTTGGATTGCGGCCTCTGCCTGCCCTGGACCTGCCGTTTGCCTGCCACCTGTTTTGTAATAAACATCTGAGATTCAAACTGTCTGCCTCATGTGTCTGCATCTGGGTCTTATCTTGAGTCATGTTAGTACAAACTGGCCGTGACTGACCCAGCAGACTTGGACCAGCTCCGCAACACCATCTCCTCCCAAGGAGCCACCAGTGGAAGACACAAGGAGTTACTTAAAAATCTTATGGAAGGATGCCAGACCTTGGTGGAACGTCATGACCGCACTTTCAATACGCAGCCCGGGAGCTTCCCATGGATCTCGACTCTCTCATCGCCTTGACCATATGGATCGATGGGCGGCTAAAGGAATGTAGGAGGGAGAGGAGGTCTGTTCCTAGTCACACCGGAAGTCTCCGGCATCTACATTACCAAGAGAATCAGAGGTTACCCGAGTTCCCCCTGGAATCACCAAGGTCTGCTGACTCGCCACCTCCGGAGCCTATGCACTTGGCAGTGCTAGGTTGTCTCCTGCCGAACGTTTACGCAGACAGATCACCAAGAGCTGTCTGTATTGAGGTACTACAGGTCATTTAATTTCTACCTGTCCATTAAAATACCAGGCTCATCAGTAGGTACGAGTACGCTGGTGGGCCATACAGAGAATTTTCAATCTCCCAGTACCCCTATCCATGCCATCCTGCTGTGCGGTGACTGGTCAAAATCTCATTGACTCTGGGGCCCGAGAGTTTTCTGGACACTACCCTGGTGTCAGGCTGGGAATCCCCACTCAACCCCTCTCCATTCCCATGGACATCAGAGCGCTGGATAGGCGCTCTGTTGGCAGAGTCACCCACAATATGACTACTACCAACCTGCGAATGTCAGATAACAACAGTGAGTCCATGCAATTTCTGCTCATCGAATCTCCTCAGGTACCCTTGGTTTTGGGATTTTCATGGCCCCAGAGATACAATCGGCTTATCGACCGGACTGTTGGTTCCATCAAGGGTTGGAGCCCATTCTGCCACACTCATTGCCTGAATTCGGCGCAGCCTGCCCCGGGATGTCTTCCTGCGGGCTTGGGAAAAGCCTCGTACCTCTCCGACGTTCCCGCGGAGTACAAGGACTTCCGGGAGGTTGTCAACAAGGCCCGTGCCACATCGATCCCTTCGTATCGGCCCTATGACTGTGTTATCAACCTTCTTCCGGGCAATACACCACCTCGGGGACAGCTTTATTCCCTGTCGGGTCCGGAGACCAAGGCGATAGAAAGGTACATTGAGGACTACCTTGTTGCAGGGTGTATCCGTCCTTCTGCCTCCCATGCCAGCGCAGGGTTTTTATTTGTGGAGAAGAAGGACAACACCCTGCACCTGTGTATTAACTACCGAGGCCTTAGTGACATCACGGTTAAAAACCATTACCCGCTACCACTCATCACCTCGGTTTTCGAGCCTCTCCAGGGGGCGACTATCTTCTCGAATTTGGTCCTTCGGAACGCCTACCATCTTGTGCGGATACAGGAAGGAGACAAGCGGAAGACAGCTTTTAACACAACTAGCGGGCACTACGAATACCTGGTGATGTCATCGCTCCACCATCTCCTTCCTAGGATACATCATTGCTGCAGGAAATATGCAGATGGATCTTGGCAAGTTGAGAGCGGTGGTGGATTGGCCTCAACCCACATCCAGAGTGCAGCTGCAACGCTTCCTGGGGTTTGGTCATTTCTACTGCCGTTTCATCCGGGGTTACAGCACCCTTGCCTTCCCCCCTTTCAGCACTCACCTCTGCCAAGGTCCTCTTCAACGTGGTCTCCAGCTGCTGACCGGGCGTTCTCTGACCTCAAGCAATGGTTCACTACAGCTCCCATCTTGGTTCATCCAGATCCGTCCCGTCAGTTCGTGGTGGAGGTCGATGCCTTGGATGTCGGACTGGGGTCTGTCCTGTCCCAGCATTCTTCCACATTGAAATTGCCCTTTTAAACGTATGGACAACAGTTCTCATGTCGTTGGGAACTAAGGTTGACTTCCGTCAACAGGCTTTTGTATTGGGGAGAGAAGGGCGTGTTTCATAGTTTCATAGATCAATGTCTGTTCACTTGGGCGTGGCCACTGAGTGAGCATAGTTTACTTATGAAAACAATTCTCTAATTTAGAAGCTAAAATTACATTTAATTTTTTCACAAATAGTTTCATATTTAAAAGTTTTTTTGTGAATTCCATGTGAATCTGATAACTAGAATGTGTAGACTTTCCAAGATTTATTTATGTTGTCATATCATCAGATTTAATGTCCCAGACACCAACTGATCTGTCATCATATTCTTTAAGTACCAACGGACACTTTCAACTGATTGGATTACAGAAATATTGTACCTTTCCCCAATCTTTTTATGTTACCATACTCTCTCTATGTTAACAAAGGGTTTTCCAAGAGTCCATTCTGTAGGGAGGAGAGAAAAGAGGGAGAGGTATTTATGGGGGTCAAAAACCTTATACAACAGGGAAACGTCATGACAGCAGGAATGGGAAGATTTGATTAACCAATATCTAGTCCTAGCTGGTGGAGCTCAGATATCCCCCCAACACCTACACATGCTGGTTCCCCGTCGTGACCCATCTTCCCAAGCACCACTGTGCAGTCAGACCCTTTAATTATTCTGTATCACCAGGGCCACAATAATATGCTCCCTCTCTGATTGTCTAAATGTAACTCCCTCCCCATGGGTTGAGTGTAACTCCTCATGTTGCCAGCACTGCCACTACCTGGGTGGGGTACTCTACCGGAATTCCAACTGGCTAGGTACGATGTTGTCAAGGTTTTCATTAGCAGCTTTGAGAAAAGCCATGCCAGGCAGGCTCAGACTCTTAGTCTCTGTTAACCCGGGCGGTGATGCTTCAGCCAGCAAGCAGACAAGCTAGCTAGATAGCTAAATATTTTCATGCAAATATTGAATTTCATAAATACTGATTCTACAGCCACAAGATATCTTAGTTAGATAGAATAATTAGGTTGTGAAGACTTGGTCAATATTAGCTACAGGTTTATAGTCTTTGGTAAGATTATCTCTGACTCTTTTGTCACCCACCTGTTGGAGGAAAGACCTTTCTCACATGTGTACCCTAACCTACCTTTCATTATGTAATGAGACCATTTCTACCTCTGTTAACCATGACAATATCGTTGGCCCCTGTTGTCACCCACATGTTGGAGGAAAGCCTTTTCTCACAGGCATACCATACCCTAACCTACCTTTCATTATGTAATGAGACCATCTCTGTTAACACGGGCTTCATCCCAAATTCCACCATATTCCCTATATAGTGCTCTGCTTTTGACCAGGGCCCATAGTGCTGTATAGTGAATAGCGTGCTTTTTGGGACGCAACATAGGATTTCAGTTCAAACTCCTGTTTACCACGTAGTATAGGGCGTTGCCGTCTCATAGCCAGCACCGTGGACGCTCATTGGCTGAGACGATGCTTGAGAACTGACCATATGTGTGTTGCTATCCCCTTTAGAGTGGAGGGGGCTGTAGGAGCTGTACAGTATGTTATATTAACAGGGGTAGAATGTATAACATTCAGACGCTACAAGGCTGAGGTAAAGGACAGCAAATCCATCTTTCTATCTCTCACTCTCTCTGTAGTCTTTTCTTTGTCTCTATGTGGTTTGTTTCTCTCAGAAGTATCTTGGCTTCTCTTTCTCTCTTTAGTCTTCTTTGTCTGTACTGCGTTCGTTTTTCTTTAGAAGTATCTTGGCTTCTTTCTCCCTCTTCCTCTCTAAATGTGGCATGTGTATTTTCTCTGATCGAGACCTTGAAATGGATATACATTGTTATTACATTGTTATGTGTGTCTGTTTATGGTTTGAAGACGGTTTATGCTCTGTGACAAGCTCTTACACTCTCTTTAACCTCTACGGGACCCCCCCCCGGTTGAGTTAATGTGCGCTAATGTGATTAGCATGAGGTTGTAAGTAACAAGAACATTTCCAGGACATAGACATGTCTTATATGGGCAGAAAGCTTAAATTATTGTTAATCGAACTGCACTGTCCAATTTACAGTAACTATTATAGTGAAAAGATATCATGCTATTGTTTGAGGAGAGTCCACAAGAACAAAGAACTTTTAGCACGGCAACTGGTTTGATACATTCTCCTCTGAAGGTAAATAATGTACTTACATTCAGTAATCTTGCTCTGATTTGTCATCCTGAGGGTCCCAGAGATAAAATGTAGCGTAGTGATGTTTGATAAAATCTATTTTTATATTCAAATGTAGGAACTGGGTTCTACAGTTTGAAAATTCATGTTTTTTTCGATTTATTATCTTTTACCAGATCTAATGTGTTATTTTCTCCTAAATTAATTTCACATTTCCAAATACTTCAAAGTGTTACTATCAAATGATATCAAGAATATGCATATCCTTGCTTCAGGTCCAGAGCTACAGGCAGTTAGGACTGTGTTTGTCATTTTTGGAGAATAAAAAAAAAAAAGGGTCCGATCCTGTTTTATTTCTCTCTCTCTTTCTCTCTCTTTCTCCCTCCCTCTCTATCTCTCTCTCTCCTTTTCTCTCCCTCTATATCTCTCTCTCTCACTGCCCCCCCTCCCTCTCCTAGTTGTCTTCCCTCCACGGATCAAGCCCTATCTGACTGAGTGCCATGTCCTCCTCCTCTCTTCTGTGGTGCCTGCTGGTATTGTGTGTTCTGGCTGTGGTCCAGATCTATGCAGCAGAGGAACGTAAGGTCCTCAAGGTGTTCAACCTCCGTGCCAGCGACCTGAACAGCGGCTTGTTCCAGACCCCTGATGCCTACGTCAAGGTAAATCTCTCCTCACCTGAATCACCTGTCCACCATGATAGATGATGTGTGGTGATCTGTCTGGAGCAAAATAGCCAGGTGCTAGTGCTATACATTAGTGGATTAGATGAGATTAGTCACCCTTCCCCCATTTACTATGAGCATCTGGGAGGGGGGATTTATACATCTAATCCAATGATGACAATGATAATAATGACGATAATGACAATAATGATGGTGATGATAATGATAATGATAAGAGTGATGATAAATCAAATAAAATAAAATAAAAATGTATTGGTCATATACACATGGTTACCAGATGTTAATGCGAGTGTAGTGAAATGCTTGTGCTTCTAGTTCCGGCCGTGCAGTAATATCTAACAAGTAATCTAACAATTTCGCAACAACTACCTTGAATAAATTAAAATATGTACACATAAATATATGGATGAGCGATGGCCGTGCGGCGTAGGCAAGATGCAGTAGATGGTATAGAGTACAGTATATATATATGAGATGAGTAGTGTAGGGTATGTAAACATTATATAAAGTGGCATTGTTTAAAGTGACTAGTGATACATTTATTACATAAACATTTGTATTATTAAAGTGGCTTGAGATTTGAGTCAGTATGTTGGCAGAAGCCACTCAATGTTAGTGATGGCTGTTTAACAGTCTGATGGCCTTGAGATAGAAGCTGCTTTTCAGTCTCTCAGTCCCAGCTTTGATGCACCTTTACTGACCTCGCCTTCTGGATGATAACGGGATGAACAGGCAGTGGGTCGGGTGGTTGTTGTCCTTGATGATCTTTTTGGCCTTTCTGTGACAGCGGGTGATGTAGGTGTCCTGGAGGGCAGGTAGTTTGCCCCCGGTGATGTGTTGTGCAGTCCTCACTATCCTCTGGAGAGCCTTATGGTTGTGGGAGGAGCAGTTTCCGTCCAGGCGGTGATACAGCCCGACAGGATGCTCTTGTTTGTGCATCTGTAAATGTTTGTGAGTGTTTTGGTGGCAAGCCACATTTCATCAGCCTCCTGAGGTTGAAGAGGCGCTGTTGCGCCTTCTTCACCACCCTGTCTGTATGGGTGGTCCATTTCAGTTTGTCCGTGATGTGTACGCCGAGGAACTTAAAACTTTCCACTTTCTCCGCTACAGTCCCGTTGATGTGGATGGGGGGGGGTGCTCCTTCTGCTGTTTCCTGAAGTCCACGATCATCTCCTTCGTTTTGTTGACGTTGAGTGTGAGGTTATTTTCCTGACACCACACTCCGAGGGCCCTCACCTCCTCCATGTAGGCCGTCTCTTCGTTGTTGGTAATCAAGCCTACCACTGTCGTCTGCAAACTTGATGATTGAGTTGGCGGCGTGCATGGCCACGCAGTCATGGGTGAACAAGGAGTACAGGGGAGGGCTGAGAACACACCCTTGTGGGGCCCCAGTGTTGAGGATCAGCGGGGTGGAGATGTTGTTTCCTACCTTCACCACCTGGGGGCGGCCCGTCAGAAAGTCCAGGACCCAGTTGCACAGGGTGGGGTCGAGACCCAGGGTCTTGAGATCAATGACGAGTTTGGAGGGTACTATGGTGTTAAATGCTGAGCTATAATCAATGAACAGCATTCTTACATAGGTATTCCTCTTGTCCAGATGGGTCAGGGCAGTGTGCAGTGTGATTGCAATTGCGTCGTCTGTGGACCTATTGGGGCGGTAAGCAAATTGGAGTGGGTCTAGAGTGTCAGGTAGGGTGGAGGCTTTCTTGGGAACAGGAACAATGGTGGCCCTCTTGAAGCATGTGGGAACAGCAGACTGGGATAGGGATTGATTGAATATGTCCGTAAACACCCCGGCCAGCTGGTCTGCGCATGCTCTGAGGACGCGGCCAGGGATGCCGTCTGGGCCAGCAGCCTTGCGAGGGTTAACACGTTTAAATGTTTTACTCACGTTGGCCGCAGTGAAGGATATTCAGCAGGTTTTGGTAGCGGGCCATGATACTGATAATAATGATGCTAATGACAATACGGATTATGGTAATGATGATAATGATAATTATAACACACATCATTCATCATCATTATTATCATCATTACCATAATCCGTATTGTCATTATCATAATTATTATCAGTATCATCATCATCATCATCATCATCATCATCATCATCATCATCATCATCATCACCATCATCATCATTATTGTAATTATTAAAATTATTTTCATTATCATCATTAGTATCATTATCATCATTAGTATCATTATAATTTAGGTGTTTATGGGCTCCGGCTATGGCGGGAAGACGGAGGTAAAGAAGAACAACCATGACCCCTGGTGGAAGGAGGACTTCAGCTTCTTCAACGCCCATGAGAACAACCCCATGAGGCTGGAGGTGTACGACAGCGACTTTCTCTTCGACGACCTGCTGGGGACCTGCGAGCGCTCCATCAAGATTGGAACTTGGCAGCATCAATGTTTCCTGAAGAAGGGAGGGAGCCTATTCTACTCCTACACCCTAGAGCCTCTACAGTAGACCCTGTACTACTCCTACACCCTAGAGCCTCAACAGTAGACCCTGTACTACTCCTACACCCTAGAGCCCCTACAGTAGACCCTGTACTACACCTACACCCTACAGTAGACCTTGTACTACTCCTACACCCAAGAGCCCCTACAGTAGATCCTGTACTACTCCTACACCCTAGAGCCTCTACAGCAGACCATGTACTACTCCTACACCCTAGAGCCTCAACAGTAGACCGTGTACTACTCCTACACCCTAAAGCCTACAGTACACCCTAGAGCCCATTAGACCCCTTCCTCTTATCTAAAACAGCATTTACTACTGAAAGTCCTATATCCAGCTAGAGTAGAGGCCTCTTGATATCTACAACAACGTCTGGTCCCATATCTCTGTCCTCTTATCTACAACAACGTCTGGTCCCATATCTCTGTCCTCTTATCTACAACAATGTCTGGTCCCATGGTCTCTCTCCTCTTATCTATATTTACAACAACGTCCCATATCAGACCCCTCATCTGTTACATGGCTTTCTCGTTCTCCTCAAACTGAGCTGAAAAACCGTCCTCCCTCCTGACCTCAACCTCAGGCTCATCATAACAGACTAGATTCTAGAACATTGAGCAGTACAAAACTCCCCCTACAGTTAGTTTAGTTCAGTTCAGTTTAGTTAGTTTATTGTAATCAGTGTCTCTCTCTCAGTCTCCCACTTTGTGTATTTAACTGATTTGGGTATAAATAAGATCTCAGGGGATCAGGGACCATGCATGACAAACAGTGCACCAGATTTAAGACTGTCCATGCACCAGATTTAGCAACATACAACTGCTTATTTCCAGTAAACATCATCATAAAACATTGGTTCTGTGTCTGTTTATCTCGTGAACTGCAGTAAAGGAGTTGACCTCTTGTCACTATGTATGCACTGTTATGCTCCTTGTTCTAGCTCTGTGTCTGATTGGCTCTGTCCAACTGTCACTCCCGTGCCCACTCTACTATGGCATCAATTAATAAAAACTAGATTCACTGCACAGGGGTTTCAGTCTCTCTCCTATTTTTGTTGTTGTGTTGAAATGAGGCTCACTTACAAAGTGTGGTCTTTAAATTTAGGTCTAATTGGAAAAGGAACACAATTCTCAGAGAGTAAAAAAAAAGGAAGTGATTTGAAGCTATATATGTGTGTTTTTACAGTCAGGCAACAAATGCCCGGGTCTTCCTGATTCACTATTGGTTATATTTTACGGCAGTTGAAAATGTTATGTAAACAAAGAAAATATATAGCATGTCCCCTGCAAAGAATGTTTATTTGGGGTTATGACAAAGTAAGAAAGCAGTAACAGTACAGAGCTAAATTAGGTATTTAAGGAACCCAACCAGATGTACAGATACTGGACTCTTCTTGTGCTGTGAGGACATGTTTGAAATGTAACAATGTTGGAATGAGGTGTATCAAACACATTTCAGGCCAGCTTGAATAAACACAGGTGTGGAACAACGTGTTGCCGTGGGAATTTTATACTATTTGTAGGTGTTGCTGTTGTTTGGCACCGCAGACTGATATCTCATTGGTTGAGGCATTACTGAGAACAAGCCACCTGTGCGGTGCCATTGCAATTCTGTGTGGGGGAGTGGGGGTGTATGTTGAGGGTGTATTGTGGATGCACAGGTGAGGTCTTTATAAACATAGGAAAAAGGGCATAGGAAAAACCAGCAGTGGTTGTTTCCCCTGAGACAGACAGACAAACAGACGCTTGTCTCCAGACTCTAGAGAACACAGGTATTATGACCTTTTAGGAGTCGTGTAACGAGAGTTTACTTTATAAAATTGACATTATGTAAAGAACTCACTGGGCAAAAACTGGTTGAATCAAAGTTGTTTCCACGTTATGTCCTGATATATCAAGTCTTTCCTTTCTTCTGACTTTTTCTATCTTTTCATTTGTTCCTCTTTCTCTCCTCTTCTCTGTGAAGACGGTTAATGTTTTCAGGTTTACATTTTCTCCTTTCTATCATCTTCCTATCTCCCCCCTCTCTCTCTCTCTCC
>QNTS01001884.1:86115-111461 GCA_003317085.1 Hucho hucho | reverse complement strand
GGGGGTTGGTACAGTATTTGTACGGGGGGTTGGTATAGTATTTGTACAGGGGGTTGGTACAGTATTTGTAAGTGGGGTTGGTATAGTATTTGTACAGGGGGTTGGTATAGTATTTGTACAGGGGGTTGGTACAGTATTTGTAAGTGGGGTTGGTACAGTATTTGTACGGGGGGTTGGTACAGTATTTGTAAGTGGTGTTGGTACAGTATTTGTACGGGGAGTTGGTACAGTATTTGTACAGGGGGTTGGTACAGTATTTGTACAGGGGGTTGGTACAGTATTCGTACGGGGGGTTGTTATGTTAATGACGGTGTGCCTGGGTAAGGTCTTTATGAAGGAAACATTTCCCCATGGAGATAATAAAGTCCTAATGTTGTATTACAGTGTGTTATCTTTATGATCCAACCTGGGATGACATTGCTGGGAAGCTGCAGCACCACCATCAGCAAGGGAACCCATAACGTCGCCAGGGAGCCCTCCGATATACTTCCAGTTTCAGATGAGTATCTCATCTGACTAGGTAATGGAGCCTGGCTGTCACAACTTCCGCCGAAGTCGGCCTCTCTCCTTGTTCGGGCGGTGTTCGGCGGTCAACGTCACCGGTTTATTAGTCATCACCGCTCCTGTTTTATATTTTTCGTGGACAGTATTTTTCTTACACCTTTGTACTTTGTTTTGTACTGGTGGGTAATTAAATACTTTGGTTTCCACGCATCTCAACTCTCCTGCGCCTGACTCCTTTTTGTCGTCAGTACACAGCGTAACAGAATCACTGACCCAAATCATGGAGCCAGCAGGATCAGCTAACCCAGTCGGAGGAGTCGGAGGAGTCAAGGAGCGCATCCGGGAACACTCGCGTATGCTTCAACATCTCGGTACCACTATGGATTGCGTGGTCCAGACCCTGGACCACTGGGAGAGACAGGAGGTCTCTCCAGCTCCTAGACCAGCTCAACAGGGGTTACTTCTACCCGTCCCTCCTGAATCTTGTCCTAGTGGGATTCGTCTCTCTCTTCCTAGGGAGTATGATGGGACAGCAGTACGGTGCCAGGGTTTCTTGTTACAACTGGACCTATACCTGACCACCGTTCATCCAGCTCCTTCAGGAAGGGAGAGAGTATACGCCCTTGTTTCCTGTCTCTCGGGGAAAGCTCTGGAGTGGGCCAACGCCATGTGGGCAGAAGGAGACGCGGCGCTGGATAACTTTGAGGAGTTCACCCGCCGTTTACCGGGCGTTTTCGACCATCCTCTCCAGGGTAGAGCGGCGGGGGAACGGCTCTTCCAGTTGAGACAGGAGACAAGGAGAGTACAGGACTACTTCGCCCTAGAGTTTCGTACCTTGGCTGCCGGAGCAGGATGGAACGACAGGGCCCTTATAGACCACTACAGGTGCAGCCTGCGCGAGGACGTCCGACGGGAACTGGCCTGCAGGGATGCCACCATTACCTTTGACCAGCTGGTGGATCTGTCCATCCGGTTAGATAACCTGCTGGTCACACGCAGATGTCCAGAGAGGGCTCTGTCGGTCCCACCTTCTAGTATCCTTGCTCCATAACCCATAGAGCTGGGAGGGGCTACGCGTAAGGAGGCTGGAGGAGGGGCATTCACGTGCACCATCTGTGGCCGCAGAGGGCACACTGCCGGTCGGTGCCGGGTTGGTCCCTCTGGGAGTAGAGGCAGCAGGCAGGGCACTCTGGCGTCACCCCAGGTGAGTCTGCACCACCCACATCCAGAGTTCTCTGTTGACCAACTGTTTGTGTCTGTTTGTTTTTCTGATTTTCCCCCACATTCCCAGTATAAGGCGCTAGTCGATTCAGGCGCAGCTGGGAATTTTATTGACAGAGCGCTTGTTCTGAGTTTAGGGATTCCCATAAAACCTGTGGTCAGACCTTTTCCTGATCACGCCCTGGATAGTCGACCATTAGGGTCCGGGATAATCCGGGATGCTACCAACTCCCTGGTCATGGTGACGCAGGGGAAACACGAGGATAGTATCAGTCTCTTTCTCATTGACTTGTGGTACTAGGTCTTCCCTGGTTAGCTCGTCATGACCCCATCATTTCTTGGCAACAGAGGGCTCTTACGGGGTGGTCGCGAAAGTGTTCGGGAAGGTGTGTAGGGGTTTCCGCTGGTGCTACCATGGTGGAAAGTCCAGAACAGGTCTCCATCATGCACATCCCTCCAGAATATGTCGATTTGGCTCTCAATTACCAGTTACCGCCCCATCGACGGGGGGATTGTGCGATAGATGTCCTGGTAGATGCTGCGCTTCCCAGGAGTTACGTGTATCCCCTGTCGCAAGCAGAGACGGTGGCTATGGATACATATGTCACCGAATCTTTGAGTCAGGGGTACATTCGGTCCTCCACTTCCCCCACTTCCTCGAGTTTCTTTTTTGTAAAGAAGAAGGATGGAGGTGTACGCCCGTGCATTGATTATAGAGGTCTCAATAAAATCACGGTGAGGTACAGTTACCCTCTACCTCTTATCGCTACTGCGATTGAGTCAATGCACAGGGCGCGCTTCTTCACCAAACTGGATCTCAGGAGCGCGTACAATCTGGTGCGTATCCGGGAGGGAGATGAGTGGAAGACAGCGTTTAGTACTACTTCAAGGCATTATGAGTACCTCGTCATGCCGTACGGGTTGATGAATGCTCCATCAGTTTTCTAATCCTTTGTAGACAAGATTTTCAGGGATCTGCACGGGCAGGGTGTAGTGGTGTATATTGACGACATTCGGATATACTCAGCTACACGCGCCGAGCATGTGTCCTTGGTGCGCAAGGCACTTGGACGATTGCTGGAGCATGACATGTACGTCAAGGCTGAGAAATGCTTGTTCTTCCAGCAGACCGTCTACTTCCTAGGATATCTCATTTCCACATCAGGGGTGGAGATGGAGAGTGACCGCATTGCAGCCGTGCGTAGTTGGCCGACTCCCAGCACGGTAAAGGAGGTGCAGCGATTTTGAGGGTTTCCCAGGTGGCTTCTCCCATTACCTCACTGCTGAAGGGGGGTCCGGTGCGTCTGCAGTGGTCGGCGGAGGCGGACAGGTCTTTTGGGCAATTGAATGCTCTGTTTACCTCGGCTCCTGTGCTGGCGCACCCAGATCCTTCTTTGGCGTTCATATTGGAGGTGGACATGTCCGAGGCTGGGATAGGAGCCGTGCTGTCTCAGTGCTCGGGTACGCCATCGAAGCTCCACCCCTGTGCGTTCTTCTCGAAGAAGCTCAGCCCGGCGGAGCGGAACTATGATGTGGGGGACCAGGAGTTGTTGGCTGTGGTTAAGGCTTTGAAAGCGTGGAGACACTGGCTTGAGGGGGCTAAACACCCTTTTCTCATCTGGACTGACGACCGCAACCTGGAGTACATCCGGCCAGCGAGGAGACTGAAACCTCGTCAGCAAGGTGGGCCATGTTTTTTACCCGCTTTGTGTTTACCCTGTCCTACAGACCAGGTTCCCAGAATGGGAAGGCAGACACGCTGTCACGGCTGTATGACACAGAGGAGTGGCCCATGGATCAGACTCCCATACTTCCTGCTTCCTGCCTGGTAGCGCCGGTCGTGTGGGAGCTGGTTGCGGACATTGAGCAAGCGTTGCATACAGAGCCCGCTCCCCCCAGTGTCCCATCGGGCGTCTGCACTTTCCGTCTGTTGTCCGTGACCGGTTGATCTATTGGGCCCACACGTCACCCTCCTCTGGTCATCCAGGGATTGGCCGGACGGTTCGCTGCCTGACTGGGAAGTACTGGTGGCCTACCTTGGCTAAGGACGTGAGGGTCTATGTTTCCTCCTGCTCTGTGTGCGCCCAGTGTAAGGCTCCTAGACGCCTACCCAGAGGTAAGCTACATCCCTTACCCGATCCATAACGACCTTGGTCACACCTGTCAGTGGACTTTCTAACAGATCTTCCTCCCTCACAGGGGAACACCACGATCCTGGTTGTTGTGGATCATTTCCCTAAGTCCTGTCGTCTCCTCCCTCTGCCCGGTCTCCCTATGGCCCTACAGACTGCGGAGGCTCTGTTTACTCACGTCTTCCGGCACTACGGGGTGCCTGAGGATATAATGTCTGATCGGGTCCCCAGTTCACTTCGAGAGTCTGGAAGGCGTTTATGGAGCGTTTGGGGGTCTCGGTCAGTCTTACCTCGGGTTATCACCCGTGGGCAGGTTTCTGCGGTCCTATTGCCAGGACTGGCTGGGGGAGTGGGCGGCATTCGTGCCCTGGGCAGAGATGGCGTAGAACTCGTTCCGCCACTCCTCCACTAACCTCTCCCCCTTTCAGGTGGTATTGGGGTACCAGCCGGTTCTGGCACCGTGGCATCGGAGTCAGACCGAGGTTCCTGCAGTGGCCGATTGGTTCAGGCACGCTTAAGAGACCTGGGAAGCCGTCCATGGTCACCTCCAGAAAGCTGCGCTGCCCAAAAGAACAACGCAGACCGTCATCGCAGTGAGGCCCCGGTGTTCGCTTCCCCCCGATTACCACAATAACCGCTCGTTCCATGTGTCTCTCCTCAGGCCAGTGGTGGCTGGTCTGCTCCAAGAATCTGATGTGCGGGAGGTTCCCCAACCCCCCTGGACATCGAGGGGGGTCCGGCGTACTCCTTCCATCCTGGATTCGAGACATCGGGCGGGGGGCCTTCAATAGCTCGTGGAGTGGGATGGGTAAGGTCCGGAGGAGAGGTGCTGGGTTCCGGTGGCGGATGTGTTGGACCCTGAACTGCTGCGGAAGTTCCATCTTACTTAGACCGGATCACCCTGCGCCTCGCCCTCCGGGTCGTCCCCGAGGCCGGTGTCAGCACGCCGCTGGAGCCGTGCGTCAAGGGGGGGTACTGTCACGACTTCCTCCGAAGTCGGCCCCTCTCCCATTTCAGGCGGTGTTTGGCGGTCAACGTCAACGGTTTACTAGTCATCACCGCTCCTTTTTTCGTTATCCATTGGTTTTGCCTTGTTTCTCAGTTCACAGCTGTTGCTCATTCACCCTCATCAGTCTGCGTGTATTTATTCCTCTGTTTTCCTTCTTGTCCTTGTGAGTGATTATTTTGTTTGTTCAGTCTGTGTATTTTGGACTGCTATGTTAATTATTCTGGGTGTTTTGTTTATTCGCCCGTATTTATATTTTTCGTGGACAGTATTTTGCCTACACCTTTGTACTTTGTTTTGTACTGGTGGATTATTAAATACTTTGGTTTCCACGCATCTCAACTCTCCTCTCCTGCGTCAGTACACAGCGTATCACTGGCCAATGGTGAGAAGATTATGTTTGACTGCATTGGTATCAGTAACAACAAGACAACACATTGGATAATCACAGTATTGTCATTAATAACGTGACAGCCCATTGGATGATCACAGTGTGATCATTAATAACGTGACAGTCCATTGGATAATCCCAGTGTCGTCATTAATAACGTGACAGCCCATTGGATAATCACAGTGTTGTCATTAATAACGTGACAGCCCATTGGATAATCACAGTGTGGTCATTAATAACGTCACAGCCCGTGGGCTTTCCTTGGTCTTCCATTTTCTTTCATCGCTTCTGTTTCTTGATCCCTTTCCTTCCTTTCATCCGCTCCTTTGCTTTCCTAGCTCTCTTCCTCTTATCTCTTTCTAAATTCTTTCCCTCCTTTCCTAGCATCTTCTCCTCCTTTTTCTTGCCCCCTTTCCTTCACTAGCTTCCTTTCCTCTTCTCATTTTTCCAGATCCCGTTCCTAATTTTCTTGCTTTCTTTCCTAATTTCCTTTACTCTTCTTCTTTCATAGGTTCCTTTCCTATTTTCCTAGCTTCCTTTCCTTGATATACGGCTCTCTTTACTCCTATCCTTTCCTAACTACCTTTCCGTTCCTCCTTCCCTAGCTTCCTTTCCTCTCTTTTCCTAGCTCCCTTTCTTCCTTTCCCAGCTTCCTTTCCTCCGACTACAGTAGTGTCGTTGTGCCTTCCACACTACTAGTACTGCTACTATTACAGTCATTATAACAGTAGCAGCAAGTCAGTGGCCCTGTGGTAGAATGTCCGCCCTGAGATTGGAAGGGTTCAATCCCTGGTCGAGTCAAAACAAACAGAGACTCAAAAAAATGTGACCTGATGTCATTCTGCTTGGCACTGAGCGTTAAAGGGGAAGTTCACCATTTTTTACATGTAGACTCATTTTTACTCTTTCTGTGATTGTTGTTGATCCCCAAAACCATTATTTGATCATTTGTTTCATTACAGAGAAAATTGGTAGACACATTTTACTGAGTGATCACTTGCCATTGACTACAGATATACTACACATTGACTACAGATAAACTGACATTGACTATAGATATACTACATATTAACTACATATGTATACTACATATCGACTACAGATATACTGTCATTGACTACAGATATACTACATATTAACTACATATATACTACATATTGACTACATATATATACTACATATTGACTACATATATATACTACATATTGACTACATATATATACTACATATCGACTACAGATATACTGTCATTGACATCAGATATACTACATATTAACTACATATATATACTACATATTGACTACATATATATACTACATATTGACTACATATATATACTACATATTGACTACATATATATACTACATATTGACTACATATATATACTACATATCGACTACAGATATACTGTCATTGACATCAGATATACTACATATTAACTACATATATATACTACATATTGACTACATATATATACAACATATTGACTACAGATATACTGTCATTGACATCAGATATACTACATATTAACTACATATATATACTACATATTTACTACATATATATACTACATATTGACTACATATATATACTACATATTGACTACATATATATACTACATATTGACTACATATATATTCTACATATCGACTACAGATATACTGTCATTGACATCAGACATACTACATATTAACTACATATATATACTACATATTGACTACATATATATACTACATATCGACTACAGATATACTACACACTGACTACAGAGATACTGCCATTGACTAGGTAAGGGGCTTAATACCGTTGTATTCCAGCCACTAGGGGGTACTCTGGTGAAGCCCATGGGAAATAAAGAAATATAGTTTAAGTGAATTGGAAAGAGTAAGAATGAAAAGAAAAGAGACTGTAAACGACTGTTACCTGTGCTGACATGATTAAAAGTGTAGTAAACCGTACTTTTCGCGTTGTAGTTTATATGATAAACTAATTGGAAAGTTAACAACGGACAACAAGTGAGAGACCTTGGGAGAGTAGCTAGCTAGCTAACGTTAGCAGGCTAACCACGTAACGGATTGTAGCTATCTTGCCATTGCCTGCATTGTCGTTGTTGCCAGGTGAGAAGAACAATACGAGTCGAGAGAGGGAAACGTTTATGGACTTTAACTGAGGACAATTTACAGCACTTGTGTGTACGTTGTGGAATAGGAGGTGTAGATGACTCTGAAGTAAAAGGAAAGAGCCGCTTTACGGCGCAAATTGATGGAAGATTACTGTGAGAAGAAGGATTTGATGGAATCAGAGGATGAGGGAATGTCTTGGCTGCTTCAACTGAAAGACGAAATCAAAGGAATATCGGACTCTGAGGATACTGTGAAAAGTTTGCCTACAAGTCCCAGCCAGTCGGCGCCAACGATGCAAGTGGACAGCAAACCCAGCGGAGAGACGGGAGCTGAGGCAGAACGAAAAGAATAGGGAGGGGCTCCTCAGCCCAGCAGAGAAGTGGTCTGAGCTCCAGAAAGGCACCTGCCACAGAGAGAGAATGGAGTGAGTATGTTCAGTTATAAAGGCTTTAAAATCCATGGACAGAAAGAAGATCATAATCAAAAAGATAAGCTCAGCTTCAGCAGCCTAGAACATCAGATTGAAAATGGACGGAGAAAAGGGTACCATGAATTAGAAATCATAGAAGCAGTAATCAGAGCTGTGAGCCCAGGGCTTAAGATGAGGAGTTATCTGGAGGGAAAAACAGACATGACACTCTACACACTAAGGCAAATCTTGAGGACACAGTATGCAGAGAAGGATGCTACTGAACTGTACCACAAGTTGACTAAAGCAACACAAGAGCCGGGAGAGTCTGCCTTGGACTTCCTAGTTCGAGTCTTTGACCTGAGACAAGTGTTATCAACCTCAGCTCGTGCCCAATCAGGACTGAAATATGGCACAGAGTTAGTCAAGAGTCAATGCCTGCAGGCAATTGTTACAGGATTAACAAATGATAACGTCAGGGCAGAAGTGAGAGTGCCTCTCCAGAATTTTAACACCAGTGATGAACTGTTGCTTGAGAAAATGCAAATTGCCCAGGGCAATGAAAGCGAACGCATGCAAAAGGCCAGGATTTCACGTAAGTTCAAACCCACAGGAGTGAACGCAGTACAGAGTGAGGATAACGGGGATAGCGGAGAGGCATCGCAATATGCTCATGTCATGTAATTCCCTACCATTTGAGGAACCTGTTGAAACACCCAGTAGAGGTCTGTGGAGAAGGGAACCACCCCAGCAAAAGCAGCAAAATGGGGAGAACGCTGAGTCTGAGAGCTCAGATGAGGATTCTTATCCAGTTTTCATCAATAGGCCACGAGGGGATGAAGAGAGCAGACAGAGTAGCACACAGCTAGTATCAGATAATAGTGAGTAACTGGGTCAGACTGATAGAAACTTCACTGTGAAGGAGTGCCAGCCAGTCCTCAGGGAGAGCCCAGAGAGGACGGGGGTAAATATGGAAACATCTGAGGGCTCAGAGACTCAATCATCTCATGATGAAGTGGACACTGATTCATTGGGGTCACCCATGACCTTGCCCCGCCGTTCAGCCGGGCAGAGGAGGCCCAGAGACATCCTAACCTATAACACTTTAGGGCTGCCAAGCTCTTATCAGGATACCAACTAGAGATGTTCTGATGTGTATATATTTTCTTGTTTCCTTTTACTAATCACACTGTGATAATGTTTAGTAGGGGTTGTGTCTTTGCCCATAAAGGCAGACTGGACATGTATAGATAGTTATATGGCTGTTAGTCCAGTTTTCTCCATTGTTCTCATGACCAGTACTTACATCCTCTGTTTGTTTTGAGGCCAGTGAAATGTTGGGACAACATTTAGTTTTTGCAGGGGGGGTGTTGTAAGGGGCTCAGTACAGTTGTATTCCAGCCACTAGGGGGTAAAAGTGAAGTAAACCATACTTTTCGTGTTGTAGTTTATAAGCTCATTAGAAGGGTAACAACTACAGATATACTACATACTGACTACAGATATACTAGATATTGACTACAGATATACTAGATATTGACTATAGATATAATGCCATTGACTACAGATATACTACAATTTGACCACAGATATACTACATATCGACTACAGATATACTACGTATTGACTACAGATATACTACATATTGACTACAGATATACTATATATTGACTTCAGATGTAATACACATTGACTACAGATATTCTACATATTAACTACAGATATGCTACATATTGACTACAGATATACTACACATTGACTACAGATATACTACATATTGACTACAGATATACTATATATTGACTACAGATATACTATATATTGACTTCAGATGTAATACACATTGACTACAGATATTCTACATATTAACTACAGATATGCTACATATTGACTACAGATATACTACACATTGACTACAGATATACTACACATTGACTACAGATATACTATATATTGACTTCAGATGTAATACACATTGACTACAGATATTCTACATATTAACTACAGATATGCTACATATTGACTACAGATATACTGCCATTGACTACAGATATTCTACATATTCCAGCCACATACATAATATACATCCCATCATGTACATTACCAGTCTAAGGTTTTAGAAAACCTACTCATTCAAGGTTTTTCTTTATCGGTTACTATTTTCTACATTGTAGAATAATAGTGAAGATATCAAACTATGAAATAACACATGTGGAATCACGTAGTAACCAAAAAAGTGTTAAACAAATCAAAATATATTTTAGCCATCCTTTGCCTTGATGACAGCTTTTCACACTCTTGGCATTCTCTCAACCAGCTTCATGAGGTAGTCACGTGGAATGCATTTAAATTAACAGGTGTGCCTTGTTAAAAAGTAATTATTGGATTTTCTTTCCTTCTTAATGCATTTGAGCCAATCAGTTGTGTTGTGACAAACTTAGAACATTTCTTCAAGTGCAGTCGCAAAAAACATCAATCCCTATGATGAAACTGGTTCTCATGAGGACTGCCACAAGAAAGGAAGACCCAGAGTTAACTCTGCTGCAGAGGATAAGTTCATTAGAGTTATCAGCTGATTTCAGCCCAAATAAATGCTTCACAGAGTTCAAGTAACAGAAACATCTCAACTGTTCAGAGACTGCGTGAATCATGCATTCATGGTCGAATTGCTGCAAAGAACCATTACTAAAGGACTCCAATAAGAAGAAGAGACTTGCTTGGGCCAAGAAACACAAGCAATTGACATTAGACCGGTGTAAATCTGTCCTTTGGTCTGATGAGTCCAAAATGTAGATTATTGGTTCCAACTGCCGTGTCTTTTTGAGACGCACAGTAGGTGAATGGATGATCTCACTTTACCAGCATGGCTACCACAGCATTCTGCAGCAATACACCACCCCTTCTGGTTTTGTCAGGTCTCTGGTGTAGCTGGTGCATAAAAGTCAGGCGCAGGAGAACAATACTGAGTGAGCAAAGCACTTTACTCAAACAATGAATCAAACAAAACACTAAACGCGTAATACAATAACACATGCCAAACCCAAAACAGGCGAGGTATAAATAAAATGCACCAGCCGGAAAGAGACGGCTTAACAATAAACAATCACACACAAAGACATGGTGGAAAACAGAGGGTTAAATACACAACAGATAATGATGGGGAATGCAAACCAGGTGTGTGAAAAAACAAGACAAGACAAATGGAAAATGAAAAGTGGATCGGTGATGATTAGAAGACCGGTGACGTCGACCGCCGAATTCCGCCCGAACGAGGAGGGGAACCGACTTCAGTCGAAGTCGTGACAGGTTTGCACTTAGTGGGTCATTTGTTTTTCAACAGGACAATGACCCAAATCACACATCCATGCTGTGTAAGGGCTATTTGACAAAGAAAGAGAGTGATGGAGTGCAACATCAGATAACCTGGCCTACACAATCACCCGACCTCAACCCAATTGAGATGGTTTTGGATGAGTTGGACCGCATAGTGAAGGAAAAGCAGCCAATAAGTGCTCAGCATATGTGGGAACTCCTTCAAGACTGTTGGAAAGGCATTCCTCATGAAACTGGCTGAGAGAATGCCAAGAGTGTGCAAAGCTGTAATCAAGGCAAAGGGTGGCTACTTCGAAGAATCTAAAATCTGAAATATATTTAGATTTGTTTAACTATTTTGGTTGTTTGAGACGCTGTGGCTTGTAGGCCTCTACAGGTCTCGCACCCACTGTGAAATTTGGTGGACGTTCGGTGATGATCTTGTGGTGCTTCAGCAAGGCTGGAATCGGGCCGAATTTGGGAGAAATGTTGTCAGCATATAGAATAAAACAAAAATTCATTTTACCCAAACAAATATCTATAAATAGTAAAACCAGAGAAACTGATAATTTTTCAGGGGTCTCCAATTTTTTCCAGATCTGTATATATACATACTACGTACACCAACATTGCTTGTCCTAATATTTCTTCATTCCATTCTTTCACTTTTAGATTTGTGTATTGTTAGATATTACTTCATTGTTGGAGTTAGGAACACAAGCATTTAGCTACAACCACAATAACATCTGCTAGTCTCATGGCAAAATGTGTAGAATATAATAAAAAATCAGCCTCATGGCAGGATTTGTAGATTAGAATAACATGACGTAAACTATAAAAATTCACATTTTTCTCTTTGCCACATGACAAATGTGTACAATTGGAGGAAATTAGGGGTAGGAGCCAATCTCCTGATTCTGTAGCGTGAGGCAGCTTGATGTACAAGTACAGCTCCTGGACAGGACGCTAGTCTGTCATTAGGCCTTACCACCAATCCATCTTCTTAATGCTGAGTGCCAAGCAGAGAGGCATCAGGCCCCATGTCTTTAGAATCCTTGTTGGTAAGACTCAACCAGGGATCGATCCCCCGCCCCTCCTATCTCAGGGTGGACACTAACACAGGGCCACTGATTTTCTGATACTTTTACAGTGACTGTCATAGTAGCAGTTTAGTTTAGTTTATTAGGATCCTCATTAACTACTGCTCATGCAGCTGTTACTCTTACCAGGGTCCACCTAAAAACAAATACATGACAAAGTATAGAACAGTAATAGATATACAGTGGCAAGAAAAAGTAGATGAAGATCAAACCTAATTTTATAACCAGCTTATACAGAAATCCAGATATCTCCAAAGGGTTCACATACTTTTTCTTGCCACTTTAGATATTACATCAAATTCAAAATATAAAAATTAAATAAGAGTTATATATAGGTAGGTAAGAGACCAAGATACAACAAAAATACAACTTGTGTGTGGCGCCACAGAGAGAGGAGAGAGGGGTATGTTCTGTATTATAACACCTTAATTAGCTCTGTAGTCTTCTGTACTTCTTTAATGCAACAAGTTTATTAATTAGATCATGGAATATTAACCAGTAGTGGATTCACTGCATTCAAAGTGATTGAGGATAAAACCAAAAGGTTTGCAACTCATCCGGTTGATAGGGCCCTGGGATGAAGCTTATTTTGCAGCCAGAGACAGTGTTTGTATGTGGCGCCACGGAGTGAGTGGTATAACTGTAGTGTGTAAAGGCTTTGTCCCAGATTACACCCTATTCCTATTATATAGAGAATAGAGTGCAATTTGGGACTCAAACATTGTCACTGTAGGAGTGGTCCTTATAATACCACTCCTACTGAAGCAGTGGGCTATGTGGTGCCTGTTGTCTTCCTACAGATAGTGATCAATGGTATTACTGATGAATTACAGATTCTATGCAGTACTATTTACCATCTACACCCTTAGCAATGCCCTCTCCCTCACCTAACTGTTTATTCACTGGGCTGGCCTTTTGACATTATCTGGAATAGAATTAGCTCAGTCAGCATTTCAGATAGTATTAGAATTTGTTGTTACACCTTATAGGCTTCCATATGTCTCTTGGTAATATAGGGTGTGTTCTCATTGATAATATAGGGTGTGTTCTCATTGGTTAATGGGGGGGGGGGGCTGAGATCTTTATAAACAGCTAGATGGCACAGTAAGGACCATCAGCAGTTGGGTGACTAGAGAAAGACAGACGTCCAGCTCAAGAACATCCAGGTAAGACATGATCTGTTGTTCTTGTGCTGTTCTTCTGTTTCTTCAGCTCTCTCTCTCTCTCTCCATCTGTCGCTATCTCTCTCTCCCCCTTTCTCACTTTTGTGTCACTGTCTGTCTGGCTCTCTCTCTCTCACTCTCTTCCTTCACTTATTACTGAAACTATGTCCTGAACTGCATTTTTACTCCACCTCTCTGAATCTTCCCCTCCCCACCCCTCCTCTCCTCTTCTCTCTCCTCTCTCCCAGACAGCGTACCATGGCCTCTCTCTCTCTGTCCCTGGGACTGCTAGTGCTATGCACCCTGGCACTTGTTCACTGTGACATGTATGACGGCCATGTCAGGGTGTGGGGCCTTAGTGCCTCCAACTTGAAAGGATACCTCCTCTCCCAGCCAGACCCCTACGTCAAGGTGAATTGATTCAGTTTTCACCTAAAATGACATACCCAAATCTAACTGCCTGTAGCTCAGAAAGAATTGAACACATTCGATCTGGTAAAAGATAATACAAAGAAGAAAAACAACTGTTCTTTTGTATTTTTTTCATAACATCATCTTTGAAATGCAAGAGAAAGGCCATAATGTATTATTCCAGCCCAGGTGCAATTTAGATTTTGGCCACTATATTTTGGCCACTAGATGTGCAAAGTTTTAGACTGATCCAATGAACCATTGCATTTTTGTTCAAAATGTTGTATCAAGACTGCCCAAATGTGCCTAATTTGTTTATTAATAACTTTTCATGTTCAAAATTGTGCACTCTCCTCAAACAATAGCGTGGTATTATTTCACTGTAAAAGCTACTGTAAATTGGACAGTGCAGTTAGATTAACAATAATTTAAGCTTTCTGCCAATATCAGACGTGTCTATATGCTGGGAAATGTTCTTGTCACTTACAATCTCATGCTAATCACGTTAGCCTACGTTAGCTCAACCGTCTCACAGGGGACCCACCAATCCTGAAGAAGTTAATAAATTCTACTGACAACATTATCTTCTTTAGGTGTGGTGCGGCCCAGCCTTCGGTGGCATGAGCAGCATTCTGAAGAACCAGGCCAACCCCACCTGGCCTGGCGAATTCAACTTCGTAGACATCATCCACAAGTCTGTCCTGAAGCTGGAGGTGAGTTTCCCCCTTTTCTATGCAAAGCTCTTTGAGCACTTGAAAAGCACTATGTAAATCAAATCAATTGTTATTACGATGATGATGATGACGATGAATATAATGAGGAGGAGAAAGAGGAGGAGGATGAGGAGGGGGAAGAGTATTACTATTATGACTATTATTGTGATTATAAAGATTACTTATTATCATGACTATAAATTATTGTTATTATTATTAGGTGTGGGATGATGACGCCGGACCAGATCACCGCCTGGGAACCTGCACCACCACCATCCGTCCAGGAACACACACTGAGATCTGCCACCTGAAGAGAGGCACCGTCTACTACACCTACAGCTACGACTACAGTCACTAAATAGAACAGAATGATGGTTAGATTGTAACCTAGGACCTTTATGATCTTGTGACTGATTGGTTCTCTCACCCTGTCACTCATGTCTTCACTTGCTTAAAACATCAATAAAAAAAAACGTGTTTTATGGCAAGATGTTCTCAGTCTGGCTTTATCATGTTTCTGTATTGTTTTACACTTTCTCAGAAGTCTTAGATTGGTCCATAGAATATTGAAAGTGATAAATCAATATTTCGACTTGATTTTAGATTTTATGTCAAAGCCTTTTACAGTATACCGTTATTGTGCTTAAACCTACACTTTATATACCTTTTTGTTATTCTAAGGTTTGGCCTTCTTTCATAATCAGCATTTCAGATAAATACAACATTTCCCCATGGTGATAATTAAGGTCTTGTGTTACGTTATCTTAAGGATCTAACCTGGGATGACATTGCTGGGAAGCTGAATCACCAACATCAGCAAGGGAACCCACAACGTCATCAGGGAACCCTCCGATATACCACCCCCCCTCTCTCTCTGTCTGTCAAAATTTTAGTAGTGTCAGACTGGTTAACACAAAAAAATTACATACATATTTCTTACTTTGCGACAGTTTACATTTATGTCTCCACAGTTTACATTTGTGACTCCACAGTTTACATTTGTGACTCCACAGTTTACATTTATGTCTCCACAGTTTACATTTGTGACTCCACAGTTTACATTTATGTCTCCACAGTTTACATTTGTGACTCCACAGTTTACTTTGTGACTCCACAGTTTACATTTGTGACCTGTATTTTATATATTTGTGAGTGCTCCACATACAGTGCATTTGGAAAGTATTAACACCCCTTCCCTTTTTCACATTTTGTTACATTACAGCCTTATTTTAAAATTGATTAAATAAATGTATTTCCTCATCAATTTTCACACAATACCCCATAATGACATCACAATACCCCATAATGACATTACAATACCCCATAATGAAATCACAATACCCCATAATGACATCACAATACCAAATAATGACAAAGTGAAAACAGGTTTTTAGAAATACCTTATTTACATAAGTATTCAGACCCTTTCCTATGAGACTCAAAATTGAGCTCAGCTGCATCCTGTTTCCATTGATCATCCTTGAGATGTTTCTACAACTTGATTGGAATCCAGCTGTGGTAAATTCAATTGATTGGACATGACTTGGAAAGGCACACACCTGTCTATATAAGATCCCACAGTTGACCATGCATGTCAGAGCAAAAACCAAGCCATGAGATCGAAGGAATTGTCCGTAGAGCTCCGAGACAGGATTGTGTCGAGACACAGATCTGGGGAAGGGTACCAAAACATTTCTGCAGCATTGAAGGTCCCAAGAACACATTGGCCTCCATCATTCTTAAATGGAAGAAGTTGGGAACCACCAAGACTCTTCCTAGAGCTGGCCGCCCAGCCAAACTGAGGAATTGGAAGCACATGACAGCTTGCTTGGAGTTTGCCAAAAGGCACCTAAAGGACTCTCAGACCATGAGAAACAAGATGAAACCAAGATTGAACTCTTTGGCCTGAATGCCAAGCGTCACGTCTGGAGGAAACCTGGCACCATCCCTACAGTGAAGCATGCTGTGGGGATTTCTTTCAGCGGCAGGGACTGGCGGACTAGCTTTGAGCGAGGGAAAGATGAACGGAGCAAAGTACAGAGATTCTTGATGAAAACATGCTACAGAGCACTTGGGGCCTCAAACTGGGATGTAGGTTCACCTTCCAACAGGAAAACGACCCTAAGCACCCAGCCAAGAGAACACAGGAGTGGCTTCGGGACAGGTCTCTGAATGTCCTTGAGTGGCCCAGACAGAGCCTGGACTTGAACCCGATGGTACATCTCTGGAGAGACCTGAAAATAGCTATGCAGTGACGCTCCCCATTTAACCTGACAGTGCTTGAGAGGATCTGCAGAGAAGAATGGGAGAAACTCCCCATATACAGGTGTGCCAAGCTTCTTTTTTTTAACCTTTATTTTACTAGGCAAGTCAGTTAAGAACAAATTCTTATTTTCAATGACGGCCTAGGAACGTTGCGTCATACCTAAGAAGACTTGAGGCTGTAATCGCTGCCAAAGGTACTTCAACAAAGTACTGAGTAAAGGGTCTGAATAATTATGTAAATATGATATTTCGTTTTTTATTTTATAAATTTGCTAAATTGTCTAAACCTGTTTTTGCTTTGTCATTATGGGGTATTGTGTGAAACAATGGAATCAATTTTAGATAAGGCTGTAATGTAATAAAATGTGTAAAAAGTCATGGTGTCCGAATACTTTCCGAATGCACTGAAAAATACGGAATCCAGTATAGGACAGCCTCAGTTCTCAAAAGAATAAGGTACAAATGTATGTTTGATATCCTAGCTCCCTTTCTGCCTTTTCTAGCTTCAATTTATTTTTTCCTTGCTTGCTTGCTCTCTTTCCATCTTAACTACTTTTCCTTTCCTCTTTTCCTAGCTTCCTTTCTTTTATTCCTTACTCCGTTTCCTTCCCTAGATTCTTGTCCTTTCCACCTTTTCCTTGCTCCCTTTCCTTCCCTGGTTTCCTCTCATCTCTTCCTTTCCTTGCTCACTTTCCTTCGCTGGCTTCATCCCCCTTTCCTAGTTCCCTTTTCTTTCCTAGCTCCCTTTCATCCTATCCTCTCCTGACTTCCTTTCCTTGGTCATTCCTCTCTTCCATTCCTTTTTTCTTATCTTCTGTTTCTTGACCCCTGTCTTTCCCTTCCTCCACTTCTTTGTTTTCCTAGCTCTCTTTCCTCCTATCCTTTCCTAATTTCCTATCCTTTCCTCCTTTTTTAGCCTCTCTCCTCCTTTTCTTGCTCCCTTTCCTTCCCTAGATTAGTTTCCTCTCCTCCTTTTATAGATCCTGTTCCTTATTTCCTAGCTTTCTTTCCTAATTTGATTGTTCCCTTTCTATCTCTAACTAACTTTACACTTATACTTTCCTTGTTTCCCTTTTTTTCCTCCTTTCCTAGCTTAATTTCCTTGATCTCTTTTCTTCTACTATCTTCCAATCTTTTGTTTTCCTCGCTCCCTTTCCTCCTCCTTTCCTAGCTTCCTTTTCCTTTTTTCCTTACTCCATTTACTGGTGTGAAGCATTTTAAAGTGGTTTCTAGTATGTTTTTACATGTTTGCAAATTGCATTATAGTCAATGGCAAGTGATGACTGCAAAATGTGACAACCTCATACGTGCATGGATATTGCATTGAATAGACAATAAAACATTCAAGTTAAAATACACATAAAACATATTTGTCATTCACTATAGAAGATACTTAAAGAGTTGATTAAGTGGAAACACAGAGTGAAGTGGCAAAAGTAAGGTTGGGTGGCTTTGTATCTTTCAGTCCTGGCCTATTAATATAGACAGCATGTGTGTACTACAGGTGACCTGCCTGACACCTGTCCTTGGCAGGCTTGTAAACAGTCTCTGAAGGGGGACTTGAACAGGGACACTGCAAAGTCCAGGCACAGGTTGTCTTCACTCATGAAGTGAGGTCAGTGATAATACGTTTAGTACATCCATGATCCTTGTATCCTGGGTATGCCGTGCCGAAGATGATTTGGCAAGCACGTTTCTGGATGCTCTCAAGCTGGTCCCCAATTGTTTTTTTTGTTGTTGCTCAGGGCAAACGATTATAAATATTGGGAAGACACCAAGAGACAACAAAAATACTATTTACACACTATTCATATATACATATTCATATTCTTATATACAGTAAAGTTACATTAGATCTTTAGAAAGAGGAGAGGCACTGTGATACAATATATTTTTTATATGTTTTTTCCTGAGTAACCTCCAGTGGCAGAACATTAATGGCTCCTCAGAAAAGGAAGGGGAGGACCATCCTTTTCAGTGACTATCATACAAATAAAAATAGTGAAACTTTTAAAAAACAGTACTAAATATATTATATATATTAAATAACATATTAGAGCCCTTGTAGCATGAACTGACATGTTGTCCACCAAAGGATCAGAGAATGGATCTAGCACTAAAAGCATAAGCTACAGCTAGCTAGCACTGCGGTGTATAAAATGTGGCGAGTAGTTGACTCAAAGTGAGAGAAAGACAATAGTCCAAAAAATGTAACAAATTAATTTATTTAAAAATGAAGGAGTAGCAAGAGAGAGCGAGCGAGAGAGAGAGAAAGAAAGCTAGCTATATTTCGTTGTATTTATTTTTTTCACTTAGCTAGCGAATGCAGTTAGCTAGTTTAGCTTACACAAATACCTGGCTCAAACAGAGAGGGTTGCTATGTTAGCTAGCTGGCTATGGCTATCCAACACTGGAACTCTTCCAAGTCAAGGTGAGCTTTTGATTTTATTCAGTTATTGCCACCGAGGCCGACCGGTGTAAATGCTGAACTGCTTGCTGACTGTACACTGTACTGCATGATTGTAGCGGGTTTACTAACGCGTTACTTCTAGTAGCTATGTTGACTATGGCGTTAGCTAATATTGTGACAATGATGTAGGCTGTGTGTAGTGGTTAGCATCACCGAAGTCCACAGGTGAAGGGAGAGCATGTAGATGCAAGAAGGAATTACAACAAGCAAAATGTTCATGCTGTTTGTATGCGGCTGCTATGAAAGTGAACTGTGTTTGCGTATGATCAAGAGTGTATTCATTCCGGCGATTCTGTTGAAAAACTTCTTTTTGAAAACCTTTCTTAATTAAACGGAAGCAAACTGATGAAAATGGGGATGAACACACCTGAATTTGTCCAATAGAAACTTTCCTTTGCAACTGTTGGACTAATGATTACACCCTATATCAATTAGATGCAGGAAAGAGTGTGCAAGGCGGTATTGAATGTGTCACTGTCTGTAACCTTACTAAAACATGTATTTCGACCTGTGTTATAAACTTTCATTCAAATGCTAGGTTGTAGCAACATCATGATTGGTAAAGGGGCAATTTGAGTATCATGTAGTAGCCTAAACCTATTGATGTTACATTGAACTGGGTGAATGGAATATGAATGACAGTCAATACAATATGATGTAATAGAAATAAGGCCATGCTCATGAAATAAATGATCCTCCTCCCTCATCTTAAACATGACTAACCGCCACTGATGAGAGCGGCTTTATTGCAATGCTATGTCATACCGACTGAATATCTGCCTGCTTGAATGGCAGTAGCTCAGATACACACTGAACACCGCTCAGAGATGAACAAAAACAATATAACATTCAAAATGGGAGAATCTTTACTTTAACATAAGATAAGACTAGGACTTTGTTATCACCAACGGGAAATGTTCCCCTTTATAAGGACCTTACCGGGCACCCTGTCATAAACATACCAACCCCCTGTACAAATACTGTATCAACCCCCTGTACAAATACTGTATCAACCCCCTGTACAAATACCGTAACCAACCCCCCGTACACATTCAACAAGAGGCAATGGAGACCCAAAGCTGGTTCATTCTCAGTAATGTCTCCAAACCAAACTGTATAGGGTTTTGTGACATAAAGTACTGTACATTACAAAGTTTTTCATTTTTTAAACTGCTGATTATAAAAGAAGGTAAACATTTGAATAAACAAAGGTATATTAAGCTTAAGTTTAAGCACAAGATTTATGTACTGTAAAAGGTAAGTGTCAAATGGTAAAAATCTAAAATCTAGTAGAAATATTGATTTATGACTTTTAATATTCTATGGACCAATCTAAGACATCTTCTGAGAAATCATAAAACAATACAGAAACATGATAAAGCAAGACTGAGAACATCTTGCTGTAAAGCACATTCTTTAACTGATGTTATAAGGAAGTGAATACATGAGTGACAGGGTGAGAGAACCATTTAGTCACAAGGTCATAAAGGTCATAGGTTACAATCTAACCATCATTCTGTTCCGTCTAGTGACTGTAGTCGTAGCTGTAGGTGTAGTAGACGGTGCCTCTCTTCAGGTGGCAGGTCTCAGTGTGTGTTCCTGGACGGATGGTGGTGGTGCAGGTTCCCAGGCGGTGATCTGGTCTGGCGTCATCATCCCACACCTAATAATAATAACAATATTAATTAATAATCATAATAATAATTTTGATATTTTTTTTTATGTATGTATAGCTGGCTCACTTGGCTGAGGAACAAACCTCTATATACGTATTTAAAAATGCATTAATTAATTTGTTTGTTTTTTCATTTGTTTGTTCATTCATTTGTTTGTTTGTTTGTTCACCTAACAAGTAACAAGACAATTGCTGACATTTTCATGTTCACACATCACTGTAGGTGACTTGATATCCAAACAAATGACAGCTGACTGTCTACTGTTTACTGTTTGATTATTGCTGTGTCTCTGTCCTTTTGTCTTATGATGTCTGTCCTGTCTGTAACATTACTGTACTTCTTCTGATTTATCACACCACCTGCCTGTCCCTCATTGTAAATAAGAATGTTTCGTTAGCTGACTGTTCTGGTTAATTAAAGGTGAAACAAATGAATCAATTCACCTTGATGTAGGGGTCTGGCTGGGAGAGGTCTCCTTTCAGGTTGGAGGCACTAAGGCCACACACCCTGACGTGGCTGTCATCCAGGTCACAGTGTACAATCGTGGCCAAAGGTTTTGAGAATGACACAAATATACATTTTCACAAAGTCTGCTGTCTCAGTTTGTATGATGGCAATTTGCATATACTCCCGAATGTCATGAAGAGTGATCAGATGAATTGAAATTAATTGCAAAGTCCCAATTTGCCATGCAAAAACATTTCCACTGCATTTCAGCCCTGCCACAAAAAGACCAGCTCACATCATGTAAGTGAATCTCTCGTTAACACAGGTGTGAGTGTTGACGAGTACAAGGCTGGAGATTACTCTGTCATGCTGATTAAGTTCGAATAACAGACTGGAAGCTTCAAAAGGAGGGTGGTGCTTGGAATCATTGTTCTTCCTCTGTCAGCCATGGTTACCTGCAAGGAAACATGTGCCGTCATCATTGCTTTGCACAAAATGTGTGAGTGCATTTGCACACACAGTGAGGCCAAGACTTTTGGAGGATGGCCTGGTGTCAAGAAGGGCAGCAAATAAGTCACTTCTCTCCAGGAAAAACATCAGAGACAGACTGATATTCTGCAAAAGGTACAGGGATTGGACTGATGAGTACTGGGGTAAAGTAATTTTCTCTGATGAATCCCCTTTCCAATTGTTTGGGGCTTCCGGAAAAAAGCTTGTCCGGAGAAGACAAGGTGAGCGCTACCATCAGTCCTGTGTCATGCCAACAGTAAAGCATCATGAGACCATTCAAGGGTGGGGTTGCTTCTCAGCCAAGGGACTGGGTTCACTCACAATTTTGCCTAAGAACACAGCCATGAATAAAGAATGGTACCAACACATCCTCAGAGAGCAACTTCTCCCAACCATCCAGCAACAGTTTCGTGACGAACAATACCTTTTCCAGCATGATGGAGCACCTTGCTATAAGGCAAAAGTGATAACTAAGTGGCTCGGGGAACAAAACATCGATATTTTGGGTCCATGGCCAGGAAACTCCCCAGACCTTAATCCCATTGAGAACTTGTGGTCAATCCTCGAGAGGCGGGTGGACAAACAAAACCCCACAAATTCTGACAAACTCCAAGCATTGACTATGCAAGAATGGGCTGCCATCAGTCAGGATGTGGCCCAGAAGTTAATTGACAGCATGCCAGGGGGGATTGCAGAGGTCTTGGAAAAGAAGGGTCAACACTGCAAATATTTACTCTTTGCATCAACTTCATGTAATTGTCAATAAAAGCCTTGGACACCTATGAAATGCTTGTAATTATACTTCAGTATTCCATAGTAACATCTGACAAAAATATCTAAAGACACTGAAGCAGCAAACTTTGTGGAAATTTATATTTGTGTCTTTCTCAAAACTTTTGGCCACGACTGTACAAGAGTAATGGTGCACCAGCAGTCCCAGGGACAGAGAGAGACAGAGAGAGAGAGGCTATGGTACACTGTCTGGGTGAGAGGAGGTGAGGGGAGGGGAGGGGAGAGAAGAGAGACGCCATGGAAGATATAAACATGTCCATACGAGCTTGAAACTAACACCTCAAACTGTATTCAGAGAGGTGGAGTAAAATAGAGTTGAAAGAAAAAAGATAGTTGAGTGTTCCCTGCCCCAGGAAGCATTTCTGTTTTTTTTTGCAGTTTTATAGCTAATTTATTTATATTCTACACATTTTGCCATGAGACTAGCAAATGTTATTGTGGTTGTAGCTAAATGCTTGTGTTCCTAACTCCAACAGTGCAGTAATATCTAACAATACACAAATCTAAAAGTGAAAGAATGAAATTAAGAAATATTGAAATATTAGGATGAGCAATGTTGGTGTACGTAGTATATATACATATACAGATCTGGAAAAAATTAAGAGACCACTGCAAAATTATCAGTTTCTCTGGCTTTACTATTTATAGGCATTTGTTTGGGTAAAATACATTTTTGTTTAATTCTATATACTGACAACATTTCTCTCAAATTACAAACAAAAATATTGTCATTTAGAGCATAAGTAAATAAGATCTGGTGCAACCAATTACCTTCAGAAGTCACATAGTTAGTTAAATAAAGTCCACCTGAATGAAAGTGTCACATGATCTGTCACATGATCTCAGTATATATACGCTTGTTCTGAAAGGCCCCGGAGTCTGGTTGGACTCACCCAAGGATTGAACCCTTCCAATCTCAGGGTGGACATTCTACCACAGGGCCACTGACTTGCTGCTACTGTTATAGTGACTGTAATAAACTCAGCAAAAAAAGAAACATCCTCTTACTGTCAACTGCTTTTATTTTCAGCAAACTTAACATGTGTAAATATTTGAATAAACATAACAAGATTCAACAACTGAGACATAAACTGAACAAGTTCCACAGACATGTGACTAACAGAAATTGAATAATGTGTCCCTGAGCAAAGGGGGGGGGGGGGCAAAATCAAAAGGGGGGGGCAAAATCAACAGTTAGTATCTGGTGTGGCCACCAGCTGCAATAAGTACTGCAGTGCATCTCCTCCTCATGGACTGCACCAGATTTGCTAGCTCTTGCTGTGAGATGTTATCCAACTCTTCCACCAAGGCACCTGCAAGTTCCTGGATATTTATGGGGGGAATGGCCCTCGCCCTCACCCTCCGATCCAGACGTGCTCAATGGGATTGAGATCCGGGCTCTTCGCTGGCCATGGCAGAACTCTGGCATTCCTGTCTTGCAGGAAATCACGCACAGAACGAACAGTATGGCGGGTGGCATTGTCATGCTGGAGGGTCACGTCAGGATGAGCCTGCAGGAAGGGTACCACATGAGGGAGGAGGATGTCTTCCCTGTAAAGCACAGATTACCTGCAATGACAACAAGCTCAGTCCGATGATGCTGTTACACACCGCCCCAGACCATGACGGACCCTCCACCTCAAAATAGATCCCGCTAATAGGCGACGCTGTTGACGGTGATGTCTGGTGAGGACCTGCCTTACAACTGGCCTACAAGCCCTCAGTCCAGCCTGTCTCAGCCTATTGCCTATTGCCTATTGCGGACAGTCTGAGCACTGATGGAGAGATTGTGCATTCCTGGTGTAACTCCAGCAGTTGTTGTTGCCATCCTGTACCTGTCCCGCAGGTGTGATGTTCGGATGTACCGATCCTGTGCAGGTGTTTTACACATGGTCTGCCACTGCGAAGATGATCAGCTGTCTGCGCTGTCTTAGGCGTCTCATAGTACGGACATTGCAATTTTTTGCCCTGGCCACATCAGCAGTCCTCATGCCTCCTTGCAGCATGCCTAAGGCACGTTCACGCAGATGAGCAGGGACCCTGGGCATCTTCCTTTTAGTGTTTTTCAGAGTCAGTAGAAAGGCCTCTTTAGTGTCCTACGTTTTCGTAACTGTGACCTTAATTGCCTACCGCCTGTAAGCTGTTTGTGTCTTAACAACAGTTCCACAGGTGCATGTTCATTAATTGTTTATGATGCATTGAACAAACATGGGAAACAGTGTTTAAACCCTTTACAATGAAGATCTGTGAAGTTATTTGGATTTTTTGAGAGACAGGGTCCTGAAAAAGGGGCGTTTCTTTTTTTGCTGAGTTTAGTAGCAGTACTAGTAGTGTAGAAGGCACAACGACACTACTGTAGTCGGTGGAAAGGAAGCTGGGAAAGGAAGAAAGGGAGCTAGAAAAAGAGAGGAAAGGAAGCTAGGGAAGGAGGAACGGCAAGGTAGTTGGGAAAGGATAGGAGGAAAGGGAGCTAGGAAAGCAAATGAGGAAAGGAGGACATACAGTGGGGCAAAAAAGTATTTAGTCAGCCACCAATTGTGCAAGTTCTCTCACTTAAAAAGATGAGAGAGGCCTGTAATTTTTATCATAGGTACACTTCAACTATGACAGACAAAATGATGAAAAAAAATCCAGAAAATCACATTGTAGGATTTTTAATGAATTTATTTGCAAATTATGGTGGAAAATAAGTATTTGGTCA
>QNTS01001884.1:15699-62605 GCA_003317085.1 Hucho hucho | reverse complement strand
CCTACAGAGAGGAGGTGAGGGCCCTCGGAGTGTGGTGTCAGGAAAATAACCTCTCACTCAATGTCAGCAAAACAAAGGAGATGATCGTGGACTTCAGGAAACAGGAGAGGGAGCACCCCCCTATCCACATCGAGGGGACAGTAGTGGAGAAGGTGGAAAGTTTTAAGTTCCTCGGCGTACACATCACGGACAAACTGAATTGGTCCACCCACACAGACAGCGTGGTGAAGAAGGCGCAACAGCGCCTCTTCAACCTCAGGAGGCTGAAGAAATTCGGCTTGTCACCAGAATCACTCACAAACTTTTACAGATGCACAATCGAGAGCATCCTGTCGGGCTGTATCACCGCCTGGTACGGCAACTGCTCCGCCCACAACCGTAAGGCTCTCCAGAGGGTAGTGAGGACTGCACAGCGCATCACCGGGGGTAAACTACCTGCCCTCCAGGACACCTACACCACCCGATGTCACAGAAAGGCCAAAAAGATCATCAAGGACAACAACCACCCGAGCCACTGCCTGTTCACCCCGCTATCATCCAGAAGGCGAGGTCAGTACAGGTGCATCAAAGCTGGGACCGAGAGACTGAAAAACAGCTTCTACCTCAAGGCCATCAGACTGTTAAACAGCCATCACTAACATTGAGTGGCTGCTGCCAACATACTGACTTAAATCTCTAGCCACTTTAAACATAGGAATTGGATGTAACAAATGTATCACTAGCCACTTTAAACAATTTTGTATATAATGTTTACGTATCCGACATACTCATATCAAATGTATACACTGTACTCTAAACCATCTACTGTATCTTGCCTATGCCGTTCGGCCATCGTCCCAAATCTCTAGCCACTTTAATAATTATAATTGGATGAAATAATGTATCACTAGCCACTTTAAACAATGCCATTTATATAATGTTTACATATCCTACATTACTCATCTCATATGTATATACTGTACTCCATACCATCTACTGCATCTTGCCTATGCCGGTCAGCCATCGCTCATCCATATATTTATATGTACGTACTCGTATTCATTCCTTTACTCTTGTGTGTATAAGGTAGTTGTTGTGAATTTGTTAGATTACTTGTTAGATACTACTGCATGGTCGGAACTAGAAGCACAAGCATTTCGCTACACTCGCATTAACATCTGCTAACCATGTGTATGTGACAAATAAAATTAGATTTGAGATTTGATTTGATGAAGCCCTCAGCAGAAGTTCTTCAAAAGATAATTGATTTGTTTTCGCTGTGAAATGTGTTATGTGTGAACCGTGGAGGCTTATGAATTCATGGTAATGGGAAAAATATGTTAGGTGCTACCCTCAAACAATCAAATGTGGTGCTTTCCGCTGTGATATTGCCAAGAAGCAGAGCTTTTGATGACTATGAAGCACTTGTATATTGATGCATGTTTAATAATTCAACTTTTGGATTTTGAATTTGGCGCCTTGCATTTCACCTGGTAGTGTCGGGAGTGGGGCGCTGGCGCACCACTGCTCCTTAAGAAGTTTTTAAGCACTAAAATTGTATACTGTTGTGTCATTGACTATAATTAAATATGAAGACTGTATATTATCAAATCAATTCTCTATGTGTAATTTTATTATGTAATTAAACTTATCATGTAACTTTAATTAACTAGGAAGTCGGGTCACCACAGGAAAATATTTTAAGTGTCTCTATTTCTCGATATTTTCATATCTTATCGATTACAGTAACTTATTCATGTATTATTACCTTATCAGTCATATTCTGAATGTCGCAAACCCTTGGATATCTGCACCAACCCTAGCATAGATCATGAGTCAGCGATATACAAATTGGGTTAATTAATTATTTACTAACTAACTAATCAAATCACAGAATTACATAAACACACACACAATTAGATCACACATGGGTTACTATATGATACAGGGGAACAGTCCCTAGTGGACGAAACTGATATGACGGCTTGGTAGACAATGAAATGGGGATATGGGGACTGATCAAGAGCAGGAAACTCATAGCTGATAACTACACTCATTGAAATTGTTAATACTTTGAATATGAACAAACGCTAATTCGAAAATACATTTCAATTTACATATTTACTACCATATTTCTTGTTGTCTCTCTCTGTGGTCGCCGGTCCATCTGCTAGAAAGTCAGAAAAGTCTGGTTGCGTTCCCCAGGAGTCACAGTCTGTCGTAGTTGTTATTTTGGATACTTCAGAGTACCATTCGGGACTGTTCTTAGATCAGATGAATTTACCAGACTAATGTATTTCAACAGCTTCATTCTGAATAATTGTTCTTTAGTTTATAGTTGTAGCCATTTCAATGTGAGGACTCCGTCCTGGCGTTCTCTGACTATAGTTTAAATTGCCAATCATTTCAACATGTAACAACAGCTCCATATTTTCTGGTCTTCTTGACCATTCGAGACGTCCGGCTTACCGTGGGCCTCTTTGGACATGGCCACTGAGTAATTAAACTTTACATGAAAATCTATTCTCTCATTTTGAAGGCTAACATCACATTTCATCTTTTCACAAATAGTTTCACATTTAATCACATACATTTCACAACATTTAGACATAAACCCCATAATTGAGAAGTGGGCACAACCAAAGACACAGTAATGTGTGTTTTCTGTCCATATGAGATCACCAAACGAAACAAACTCAACACGACTGTTCCTTAACCGATTAGGGAGCGGCAGCAGTGTTATGAGGTTTGGAGAGTCTGGTGTGCCCAAAGTAATATGCCTGGTACCCAGAAACTAGGATATGCATATTATTAGTTGTATTGGATAGAAAACACTCCGAAGTTTCTAAAACTGTTAAAATAATGTCTGTGAGTATAACATAACTGATTTGGCAGGCGAAAACCATAGAAAAATTCATCCGGAAAATGTGATTCTGTGAAGTGACACTTTTCCCATTGATTTGGTATAGAAAGGAGGGGGTTCCAGCTCCCAGATTGCAGTACCTATGGCTTCCACTAGATGTCAGGCTTTTATCTTGAATAACCAAGGAGTAAGAGATGTTCTTCCTGAGGTCTGGTGTCCTGTTATGGTTTAGGCGCGTGACAGTGAGCGCGCTCTTAGGTATTTTTCTTTTCTATTCAACAGGCTATATTCCGTCTGAAATATTATCGTTTATATTCATATTAGGGTATCTGAGTATTGATTAGAAATGCTGTTTGACTTGTTTTCAACAAACTTTACCGGTACTTTTGGGATATTGTTTGTCTGCATGGATGAACGCCTTTGAGCAGGTGGATTACTGAACAAAATGCGCCAACCAAACGGAGCTTTATGGATATAAAGATGGACTTTATCAAACAAAAGGACAATTTATTGTGTAGCTGGGACCCTTGGGATTGTCATCAGATGAAGATCTTCAAAGGTAAGCAACTTATTTTATCGCTATTTCTGAGTTTTGTGACACGCCGTGCTGGTTATGTTATTATGCTAATGATAAACACCCAAAAGGGCCACGTCGTGACACTGTAAAAGGTAAATGTCAAATGGTAATAAGCTTTGACATAAGATCTCAAATCTAGTGGAAATATTGATTATCTCGTTTAATATGCTGTGTACCATCTTCTAAGGCATCTTCTGAGAAATCATAAAACAATTCAGAAACATGATGAAGCCAGACTGAGACCATCTTGCCTTAAAGTACGTTTTTAATGCTATAAAGAAATTAATACATGAGTGAAAGGGTGAGAGAACCAATCAGACACAAGGTCACAGGTTACAATCTAATCATCATACTGTTCCATCTAGTGACTGTAGCTGTAGGTGTAGTAGACGGTGGTTTTCTTCAGCTTGCAGATCTCAGTGTGTGTTCCTGGGCGGATGGTGGTTCTGCAGGTTCCAATGTGGCGATCTAGTCCGATGACATCATCCCACACCTAATAATAATAATTGATGGGATTGAAATAGTGCTTTTCCATTGCTCAAAGCGATTTGCTTAGTAAGGTGGGAAACTCACCTCCAGTGTCAGGACAGACTTGTGAATGATGTTTGCGAAGTTGAACTTGTCGGGCCAGGTGGGGTTGGCCTGTTTCTTCAGAATGCTGCTCTTGCCATGAAAGGATGAACCGCACCACACCTAAGGAAGATAATGTTGTCAAACTTTATTAAATGTTTTTTTAAAGGATTGTGCTTTTAATACTAAATGATTGTTAATGTACGTACAGTTGGCTTACTTAAATGAGGAACCAGTATATGTATTTTATAATTAATTCATTCATTCATTTGATTGTTTGTTCATTTTTTTTTATTATTACTTCACCTAGCAAGTAACAAGCCAATCACTGACATTTTCATGTTCACACATCACTGTAGCCTACTTGTTATCCAAACAAATGACAGCTGACTGTTTACTGTTTACTGTTTGATTATTGCTGTGTCTCTGTCCTGTTGTGTTATGATGTATATCCTGTCTGTAACATTACTGTACTTCTTCTGATTTATCACCCCACCTGCCTGTCCCTCATTTAATATAACAATGATTTGTTTACTGACTATTCTTGTTAAAAAAAGGTGAAATAAATGAATAATTCACCTTGACGTAGGGGTCTGGTTTTGAGAATGCACGTCCTTTCAGGTTGGAGGCACGAATATTCCACACCCTGACGGGGCCGTCATGCAGGTCACAGTGTACAAGAGCCAGGGTGCATAGCACCAGCAGTCCCAGGGACAGAGAGAGAGAGGCCATGGTACACTGTCAGAGAGAGAGGAGAAGAGGGGAAGATATAAACCTGTCCATAAGTGCTTGAAACTAACACTCCAAACTGTATTCAGAGAGGAGTAAAAAATGTAGTCGAAAGATCAGGACATATTATCAAGAGTTTAGTCAGTGGAGGAAGAGAGATCGACAGATAGAAAGAGAGAAAGAGCGAAAGAGAGAGAGAGAACTAGACAGACAGCAACAGAGCGAGAGAGAGAGCGAGAGAGAGAGAGAAATGCAAGACACACAAGAACAATCCTGAATCAGCAAAAATACAGGTTCTTATTCAATTGCAGATAGTGGCTTTTCAGAAGTGTGTTTGATTTACACACCAGCGTATCCTGGATGGAGGGAGATGACACTTGATATAGAAACAATCAGTCCCATGGTGTTACACATTCAGTTCTGACAGCAAACCTGGCTGAGAAGTCATCCTGTGTACTCAACCAAACTGACACTTCATTTCTATATCTGCTATTGTACAAATCTTAAAGCACTTTTTGGAAAGATACTCACTGTCATTAATCAACTGAATCCCAGCCACAGTCTACAGAAATAACAATGGTAAGATGGATGCCCACACACACAGAGAGAGAGAGAGAGAGAGAGAGAAGGAGAGAGAGAGAGAGAAGGAGAGAGAGAGAGAGAGAGAGAGAGAGAGAGAGAGAGAAAGAGAGGTGGAAGAATAAGATCATGTCTTACCTGGATATTCTTGAGCTGGATGTCTGTCTTTCTCTAGTCACCCAACTGCTGATGGTCCTTACTGTGATATCTAGCTGTTTANCACACACACACACACGGTATGATGAACAAATTGTATTCCAGGTAATGTTAAAAGGCCAGCCCAGTGAATAAACAGTTAGATAAGGGAGAGGGCATTGCTCAGGGTGGGGATGGTAAATTGTTCTGCATAGAATCTGTAATTCCTCAGTAATACCATTAATCATTATTTACAGTGCATTTAGAAAGTTCCATATTTTGGTGCTTTAAATTCATTAAAACTTTTTTTTTCTCGTCAATCTACACACATTACGCCATAATAACAAAGTAAAAACAGATTTTTTGAAATTTTAGCAAATGTATTAAAAATCTAAAACAGAAATTCCCCTAATTTACATAAGTATTCAAACTCTTTGTCATGAGACTCGAAATTGAGCTCAGGTGCATTCGGTTTCCATTGATAATCATTGAGATGTTTCTACAACTTGATTGGTGTCCACCTGTGGTAAATTCAATTGATTGGACATGATTTGGAAAGGCACAACCCTGTCTATATAAAGTCCCACAGTTGACGGTTCATGTCAGAGCAAAAATCAAGCCATAAGATCGAAAAAATTGTCCGTAGAGCCCTGAGACAGGATTTTGTTGACCATAAATCTCATTTAAGATTCCTGGTAGTGAGACCATACAACTTGACTTGCCAGGACACACATCAACAGCAGAACTAATGACAAAGTGAGAGAGAGGAGGACATGGCTCACAGCAAGGGCAGGAGAGAGACAGAGATAGACAGAGAGACAGACAGAGAGACAGACAGAGAGACAGACAGAGAGGGGGAGAGAGAGGGGGAGAGAGAGGGGGAGAGAGACAGAGAGACAGACAGACAGAGAGACAGAGAGACAGACAGAGAGGGGGAGAGAGAGGGGAGAGACAGACGGAGAGACAGACAGAGTTAGACAGAGAGAGGGGGGAGAGAGAGAGACAGAGAGAGAGAGATTTCTATCAAAATGTTGTAAATTTACTTAACAAAAATATAAACGCAACATGCAACCATTTCTAAGAGAGTGAGAAAGAGAGTTAGAGAGACAGAGAGAAAGAGAGAGAGTGAGAGAGAGAGAGAGAGAGAGAGAGAGAGATGGGAGAGAGAGAGTGTGAGAGAGAGTGCGAGAGAGTGCAAGAGAGAGAGAGATGGGAGAGAGATTTCTATATAAATCTTGTAAATATACTGAACAATAGTATAAACGCAACATGCAACCATTTCTAAGATTTCACTGGTTGTTCTCTGTTTTTAATGATCATATTTTGTCTTCTGATAGTTGCTTCAGAGTTTTTCAATGTAAAAAGGATTTAGGATCCGTCCCGCTGTTTTTAAAGTCTGATTCATATACATTTTCATAGAAACTTTTAAAATTGGCATTAATAGCATTGTTGTTTCTAATTACTCATCTTTTAAAATTATAACTTGTTTAGAATGTATGTGTTTTCTGAGAGATGCAACATATTTACCAGGTTAAGTTGCCATTAACTAGTATATGTTATTTGAGTTTAACCTGTAGTGGTTGGTTCTCTTCAGAAGAAAACGTTTTTTTTCTTTTTTTTTTTTCTTCTTTACCTTAGAAAAATACCAGAAAAATATCTTTACAACACAGTGATTTATTTTTCTCTGTATCAGGGGGTGTCTTTTTCTGTCCTCTGTGTCTATATTTGTAATGGTAAAGGTAAAAAAAATTATTGTTAAAAAAAAACAACATAAAATGTAATCAAAAATGTATAAAATGTAATAAAATTCAGTTCTAGAAGATACACTCTGTTCTCCACATCGATAAATGTATTTTCTGGAGTAATTAAGCATGATACCGGAGAATGTTCTGAAATCTCTATGTAGTGATTTTTTTATCCAGTAATTTGTTGAGTGCATTTTTTGTAATAGAAAATGTAATAAATTCTTGGATTGCTTTTCTTACTTTAAGAAAAAAAATGAATATTCTTTTGCAGTTGGGAATAGTAATCTCCAGCTGTCCTACAAATTATTTGCAGATTTTAAATTTTTCAGCCTCTTTGTGGGCTCCTTAAATCTGCCTGTTTTATTACTATAGAGTCCTTTCAGAAAATACTCAGACCCCTTGACTTTTTCCACGTTTTGATACGTTACAGCCTTATTCTAAAATGGATTAAATAAAACAATACCCCATAATGATAATGAAAAAAAAACAGTTAAGAACAAATTCTTATGTACAATATCGGCCTACCAAAAGGCAGAAGGCCTTTTGCGGGGATGGGGGCTGGGATTAAAAATATAAATGAATTAAATAAAAATATAGGACAAAACACACATCACGACAAGAGAGACAACACTACATAAAGAGAGACCTAAGACAACAACATAGCAAGGCAGAAACACATGACAACAAAGCATGGTAGCAACACAACATGACAACAACATGGTAGCATCAAATCATGCCAGCAACACAACATAGTAGCAGCACAAAACACGGTACAAACATTATTGGGCACAGACAACAGCACGAAGGGCAAGAAGGTAGAGACAACAACACATCACACAAAGCAGCCACAACCCTTTGCTATGGGACTCGAAATAGGAATTCTCCGTAGAGCTCCGAGACAAGATTGTGTCGAGGCACAGATCTGGGGAAGGGTACCAAAAAAATTCTGCAGCATTGACGGTCACCAAGAACACAGGGGACTCCATCAAGAAGTTTGGAACCACCAAGACTCTTCCTAGAGCTGGCCGCCCGGCCAAACTGAGCAATCGGGGGAGAAAGGCCTTGGTCAGGGAGGTGACCAAGAACACAAGGGCCACTCTGACAGAAGGACAACCATCTCAGCAGCACTCCACCAGTCAGGCCTTTATGGAAGAGTGGCCAGACGGAAGCCACTCCTCAGTATAATGCAAATGACAGCCCACTTGGAGTTTGCCAAAAGGCAACTAAAGACTCTCAGTCCATGAGAAACAAGATTATTTCGTCTGACGAAACCAAGATTGAAATCTTTGGCCTGAATGCCAATCGCCACATCTGGTGGAAACCTGGCACTATCCCTAAGGTGAAACATGATGGTGGCAGCAACATGCTGTGGGGACTTTTTTCAGCGGCAGGGACTGGGAGACTAGTCAGGATCGAGGGAAAGATGAACATAGCAAAGTACAGAGAGATGCTTGTTGAAAACCTGCTCCAAAGGTTCACCTTCCAACAGGACAATGACCCAAAGCACACAGCCAAAACAATGCAGGAGTGGCTTCTGATTGTCCTTGAGTGACCCAGCCAGAGATTGAACCTGAACCTGATCGAACATCTCTGGAGAGACCTGAAAATAGCCGTGCAGCAACGCTCCCCATCCAACCTGACAGAGCTTGAGAGGATCTGCAGAGAAGAAAGGGAGAAACTCCCTGTGACGGAAAAGTCCGTCACTGGCCGCGGGCAGCATTTGGTACACTAACACACACACACGTTCATCGCGCCTCCCTGCTCCCATTTCAGCTACGTTAACAATGTGGGTCGACACACAAGTTAACGTCTATATTAGTACATACATTTCACAGTTACCTCCCGTCACTAACAGGTTAGGGTATAAAGAATACAGACAAGTGTTCATGTTTATTTACTTAAGATAACATAGCATGAGGACTTAATTATCACCATGGGGAAATGTTGTACTTATCTGAAATGCTGATTATAAAAGAAGGCCTAATCTTAGAATAACAAAAAGGTATGTTACACTCAGGTTTAACTTCTTAGGGAGCAGCGCATGAGGTGACCGTTTTGGAGAGCCTGGCGTGCCCAAAGTAAAATGCCTCCCATTCAGGCCCAGAAAATAGGATATGCACATATTTGGTACCATTGGATAGGAAACACTCTGGATTTTCTAAAGGTGTTAACCATTTGTCTGTGAGTAAAACAGAACGGATATGGCAGGCAAAAACCCGCAGAATTTCTGTCCTGGTTGTATTTGGCCCCTTGGTCGGGCTCCTAGTTTTTCATAATTGACCTCTTCACCAGTCGATTCCATGGTATTCCACTCCGTTTCAACTTTATGTACCTTTTCTGACAGTTGATGCTGCTGCTGAGAGCACAATCCTGTACGCGTTCCCTTACATCTCTTTTTGGAATTCACTGATTTGCGGTGCGCCATCCCACTTCTGACACCATATGTCACAGTAGAGTAGGCCAGAAGGCCAAACTGGAAAACCTAACCTCCATCAAAACAAAGTTGGCGGAGCCGCAACAGTTCTTCTGTGCAAGGTGTTTATTTACAAAGTGATTTGCGAAAAAACAACAGTACTGCCATCAAAGTATACCTTACGGGGACAGCTTAAAACCATGCTGCCCCATTCAGAGCTAAATACAAAATGGCCTCCCTTGAACTGAAAGAGAGGCTCCTTTTGTAAGGAAAGCCCCTCCCCTCAGAACATAGCCAACACTAATTAATTAAGCAATTACCTTTATCAAAGCCTACATTCAGCTAAACATACTGAATTACATACATTGAGACACATTTTTCAAGATACTATATATTAATCTAACATTTACAAAATCACATCACTACTGACATGGTCTGTCAATATGCCAATTGACATTAATGAGCCATTCGGGTCAGGCACTACAAAGTCAGCCCGATTGCTTAGCTCGGGTCCTTATCCAGCATCCCGGAAGCTACAGAGATGGAGAGAGTGAAACAGAACCAAACAACGCGTAACATTGATAAGTATAATAAACGTTGCTTAAATAAACCTATTAGGGAGCAGTGGGGCGCTAGCGCCCCAATCCCGACACTACCAGGTGAAATGCAAGGCGCCAAATTCAAAATCAGTTGTACAACCGAATGCCTTCAACTGAAATGTGTCTTCCGCATTTAACCCAACCCCTCTGAATCAGAGAGGTGCGGGGGGCTGCCTTAATCGACATCCACATCTTCGGGCGCCCGGGGAACAGTGGGTTAACTGCCTTGTCAGCTCGGGGATTCGAACTTGCAACGGCAGCTCTAGCCTTTAGCTCAGTGCGCATGTTTCCTGTAATCCATGGCTTCTGGTTTGGGTATGTACGTACGGTCACTGTGGGGACGTTGTCATCGATGCACTTATTGATGAAGCCAATGACTGATGTGGTGTACTCCTCAATGCCATCGGAGGAATCCCGGAGGAATCCCATTTGCCAAGTGGGGTGCGAGGGAGAGCTTTGTATGCAACTCTGTGTGTGGAATAAAAGTGGTCCAGTGTTTTTTTTCCTCTGGTTGCACATTTAACATGCTGCTAGAAATTTGGTAGAACGGATTTAAGTTTCCCTGCATTAGAGTCCCCAGCTACTAGGAGCGCCACCTCTGGGTGAGCGATTTCTTGTTTGCTTATTGCGTAACACAGCTCATTCAATGCTGTCATAGCTCCAGCCTCTGACAGTGGTGGTATGTAAACAGCTACGAAAAATACAGATGAAAACTCTTTAGGCAGATAGTGTGATCTACAGCTTATCATGAGATAGTCTACCTCAGGCGAGCAATAGCTTGAGACTTCCTTAGATATCGTGCACCAGCTGTTATTTACAAAAATACATAGTCCACCGCCCCTTGTCTTACCAGACGCCGCTGTTCTATTCTGCCGGTACAGCGTATAATCAATCAATCAAATTGTATTTGTCACATACACATGATTAGCAGATGTAAATGTGAGTGTAGCGCAATGCTTGTGCTTCTAGTTCCGACAGTGCAGTAATATCTAACAGTAATATCTAACAAGTAATCTAACAATTCCCCAACAACTACCTAACACACACAAATCTAAAGGGGTGAATGAGAATATGTACATGTAAGTATATGGATGAGCGATGGCGAAGGTGCTATAGGTGGTATAAAATACAGTATATACATGTGATATGAATAATGTAAGATATGTTAACAGTATTAAAGTGGCATTATTTAGAGTGCATTGTATAAAGTAATGATTAATTGTATTACTGATGAATTACAGATTCTATGCAGTACTATTTACCATCACCACCCTTAGCAATGCACTCTCCCTCACCTAACTGTTTATTCACCGGCCTGGCCTTTTGACATTATCTGGAATACAATTTGTTCAGTCAGCATTTCAGATAGTATCAGAATTTGTTGTTACACATTATAGGCTTCCATATTTATCTTGGTAATCAAATAAAATCATATCAAATGTTCTTTGTCACATACACATGTTTAGCAGATGTTGGGTCTCAATGTAGGCAGCAGCCTCTCGGAGTTAATGATTGGCAGTCTGTTTAGCAGTCTGATGGCCTTGAGATTGAAGCTGTTTTTCAGTCTCTCGGTCCCAGCTTTGATTAACCGTTACTGACCTCGCCTTCTGGATGGTAGCGATGTGAAATGGCAGTTGTTCAGGTGGTTGATGTCCTTGATGATCAATGATCTTTTTGGGCTTCCTGTGAAATCAGGTGCTGTACGTTTCATGGAGGGCAGGTAGTTTGCCCCCGGTGATGTGTTGTGCAGACCGCACAACCCTCTGGAGAGCCTTGCGGTTGAGGGCGGTGCAGTTGCCATATCAGGCCGTGATACAGCCCGACAGGATGCTCTCGATTGTGTATCTGTAAAGGTTTGTCAGAGAATTGGGTGACAAGCCACATTTCTTCAGCCTCCTGAGGTTGAAGAGGCGCTGTTGCGCCTTCTTCACCACACTGTCTTTGTGAGTGGACCATTTCAGTTTGTCTGTGATGTGCACGCCGAGGATCGTAAAACTTTCCACCTTCTCCACTGCTGTCCCTTCGATGTGGATAGGGGGGTGCTCCCTCTGCTGTTTCCTGAAGTCCACAATCATCTCCTTTGTTTTGTTGACGTTGAGTGAGAGGTTGTTTTCCTGACTCCTCACTCCAAGTGCCCTCACCTCCTCCCTGTAGGCTGTCTTGTCGTTTTTGGTAATCAAGCCCACTTCTGTTGTGTCGTCTGCAAACTTGATGATTGAGGTCGAGGCGTGCATGGCCACGCAGTCGTGGGTGAACAGGGAGTACAGGAGGAGGCTGAGCATGCACCCTTGTGGGGCCCTAGTGTTGAGTAAAGTGGAGATGTTGTTTCCTACCTCCACCACCCGGGGGCGGTCCATCAGAAAGTCCAGGACCCAATTGCACAGGGCGGGGTTGAGACTCAGGGCCTCCAGCTTGATGACGAGCTTGGCGGGTACTATGGTGTTGAATGCTGAGCTGTAGTCAATGAACAGCATTCTTACATAGGTATTCCTTTTGTCCAGATGGGATGGGTCAGTGTGCAGTGTCATGGCGATTGCGTTGTCTATGGACCTGTTTGGACGGTATGCAAACTGAGGTGGGTCTAGGGTGGCCGGTAAGGTGGAGGTGATATGATCCTTGACTAGTCTCTCAAAGCACTTCATGATGACAGGAGTGCTATGGGGCGGTAGTCACTTAGTTCAGTTATCTTTGCCTTCTTGGGTACAGGAACAATGGTATCTTGAAGCATTTGTGGACAACAGACTGGGATAGGGAGCGATTGAATATGTTCCAAAACGCACCAGCCAGCTGGTCGGCGCATGCTTTGAGGATGTTGCTAGGGATGCTTTTTGGGCCAGCAGACTTGCGGAGGTTAACACGTTTAAATATTTTATTCACATCAGCCACAGAGAGGGGGGGGGGGAGCAGTCCTTGATAGCGGGCCGCGACGGTCGCACTGTATTATCCTCAAAGCGGGCAAATACGGTGTTCAGTTTGTCTGGAAGTGTGACGTTGGTTTCCTTGACGTGGCTGGATTTCTGTCTGTAGTCCGTGATTTCCTGTAGACCCTGCCACATACGTCTCGTGCCTGGGCCGTTGAATTGCGACTCCACCTTGTCCCTGTACTGCCATTTCGCTTCTTTGAATGCCTTGTGGAGGGAATATCTACACTGTTTATGTTCAGACATATCCCCAGACCTCTTTCCATGGTTAAATGCGGTGGATCGCATTTAAAATGGCCTTTGGTAGGTTAATTGGCCGTGACTTGATTGTAAGGAATTCTAGATTGAGTGAGCAGAAGGACTTGAGTTCCTGTATGTTGTTATGGTTGCACCATGAGTCGTTAATCATAAAACATACACCCCCGCCCTTCCTCCTCCCAGAGAGGTGTTTATCTCTGTCAGCGCGATGCATTGAGAAGCACGGTTGTCACGACTTCCGCTGAAGTCGGTCCCTCTCCTGGTTTGGGCGGCATTCGGCTGTCGACGTCACTGGTCTTCTAGCCATCGCCGATCCGTTTTTCATTTTTCCATTTGTTTTGTCTTTGTCTTACACACCTGGTTTCAATCCCCCAATTACTTGTTCATTATTTAACTCTCTGTTTCCCCATGGGTTTTTGTGAGTGATTGTTTGTATGTTATTACGGCCCATTATTTTGTGGGCTCGATAGGTTTTGAGTTGTATTTTGTGATTATTGAATAAATACGTTTTTTACTCATATCTGCTGTCCTGCGCCTGTCTCCTATACACCAGCTACACACAGGATCTATTACACCGGTGGCTCAACCGATTCCGAAAACATATCCCGAGAGAGCCATGTTTCCGTGAAACAGAGAATGTTACAATCTCTGATGTCTCTCTGGAAGGCAACCCTTGCTCAAATTACGTGTACTTTGTTGTCAAGAGATTGGACATTGGCTAGTAGTATATTCAGCAGCGTTGTGCGATGTGCACGTCTACGGATCCTGGCCAGGTGGCCGCTTCGTGTGCCCCCTCTGTGGCGTCGTTGTTTTGAAACGCCTAGTGGAATTAGCTCCATTGTCCTGGGTGGTGATAAGTTGGTAAGTTGATGCTGCTCTTATATCCAATAGTTCTTCCCGGCTGTGTGTAATAAGACTTAACATTTGTTGGGTAACAGTGTAAAAAATAATACATAAAAAAACTAAATACTGCATAGTTTCCTAAGAACGACCATCTCTGTCGACACCATGCTGTTGTGATCTCATTGGTTGAGCTAGACGGCACAGTAAGGACCATCAGCAGTTGGGTGATTAGAGAAAGACAGACGTCCATCTGAAGAATATCCAGGTAAGACATGATCTGTTGTTCTGGTGCTGTTCTTCTTTCTGGAGCTGTAATTCTCTTCTTCTACCTCTCTCTCTCTGTGTGAGCATCCCTCTAACCTTCATGATCTCTGCAGACTGTAGTTGGGATTCAGTCGATTACAGTTAGTGAGTGGGTTTCAGGATAGCAGTTTTAGAAGTGTGTTTGATTTGGACAGCAGCGATATAGAAATGGACTGTCAGTTTGATTAAGTACACTGGATGACATCTCAGCTAGGGTTGCTGTCAGAACTGAATGTGTAACATCATGGGACTGATTGTTTCTATATCAAGTGTCATCTTCCTCCATCCAGGATACGCTGGTGTGTAAATCAAACACACTTCTGAAAAGCCACTATCTGCATCCTAGTAAGAGCCTGTATTTATGCTGATTCAGGATTGTTCTTCTGTGTCTTCCATTTATTTCTCACTCTCTCTTTCTCTCTCTGGCTCTGTCTCTGTCTGTCTATTTCTCTCTCTCTCTTTCTCTCTCTCGCTCTGTCGCTGTCTGTTGCTATTCAATGCAGGGGATTTTAGCTCCCAGATTGCAGTTCCTATGGCTTCCACTAGATGTCAACAGTCTTTAGAAAAAGGTTGGAACGTTCAATCATGAAAATCAAGGGAGTAAGACCACTAGTTCCTGGGTTCACGTCAAGTGTACTGTTTTGGATTTTGCGCGTAACAGGGAATGCACGCTCAGTTCTTTTTCTCTTCTATTCAGCAGGTTATATTCCGTCTGAAATATTATAGTGTATGTTCATTTTAGGGTATCTGAGTATTGATTACAAATGCTGTTTGACTTTTTTCGACAAACTTTACGGGTACTATTGGGATATCGTTTGTCTGCATGGATGAAAGCCTTTGGGCAGGTGGATTACTGAACAAAACGCGCCAACCAACCGGAGCTATATGGATATAAAGAGGAACTTTATCGAACAAAAGGTCCTTTTATTGTGTAACCTGGACACTTTGATATGCCATCAGAGGAAGATCATCAAAGGTAAGTGATTTATTTTATGCTATTTTTTAGTTTTGTGACACCTCTGCTGGTTATGTTATTATGCTAATTGAGTTTTTGAGTGGGGCTGCTGTCCTCAGACAATCAAATGTTCTGATTTCGCCGTAAAACCTTTTTGAAATCTGACAATGCTGTTAGATTAACAAGAGTCTAAGCATTTGAAGGGTGGGCAGCATTTGTATTTTCATGAATGTTTGAAATTAGTATTTTTGTAATTTGAATTTGGCACTCTGCATTTCACCGGATGTTGTCAAAATCGATCCCGTTCACAGGATTGGATCCGTAACAGGTTAACCCGAACAGTCAATTAACTAAACATTCATATCTACAATGAGGGACAGGCAGGTGGAATGATAAAACAGTAATGTAACAGACAGGACAGACATCATAACACAAAAGGACAGAGACACAGCAATAATCAAACAGGAGACAGTCAGCAGTCATTTGTTTGGATATGAAGTCGCCTACAGTGACGTGTGACCATGAAAGTGTCAGTGATTGGCTTGTTATTTGTTATGTGAACTAATAAACAAACAAACGAATGCAAAAACAAACAAATTAATGAATGAATACATGTTTAAATACATATAGAGGTTCCTCAGCCAAGTGAGCTAACAATACATAAAACATAATTGAGGATTAAAAGCACAATAATAATAAATAACGTTTAATAATTTAAGTCTACTGACAACATTATCTTCCTTAGGTGTGGTGAGGCCCAGCCTTCGGTGGCATGACCAGCATTCTGAAGAACAAGGCCAAACCCACCTGGCCCGGCTAGTTCAACTTCATACGCATCATCCACAAGTCTGTCCTGAAGCTGGAGGTGAGTTTCCCCCTTACTATGCAAAGCGCTTTTTAGCACTGGAAAAACACTGTGTAAATCCCATAAATTCTTATTATGATGATAATAATGATGAAGAGGAGGAGAAGGAGGAAAACGTGGAGGACAAGGAGTAGAAGAAGTATTATTATTATTTATATTTGTGTTATTGTTATTATTGTTATATTTATTGTTACGTTGATTGTTATTGTTATTATGAATATTTGTATTTACATGTTTTATTAAAATTGTGTTTTCATTTCATTTTGTTATTATTATTATTATTATTAGGTGTGGGATGATGACGCCGGACAGAATGACCGTCTGGGAACCTGCACCACAGCCTTCCGCCCAGGAACACGCACCAACAGAAAGATGATTAGATTGTAACTAATGATCTTGTGTCTGATTGGCTCTCTCACCCTGTCACTCATATATTCACTTCCCTGTAGCGTAAGATGTTCTCAGTCTTGCAGTATCATGCTTCTCTATTGTTTTATGCTTCTCAGAAGATGTGTTAGATTGGTCCATAGAATATTAAAAGTGATAAATCAATATTTCTACCAGCTTTTTACCATTCAACATTTACCTTTCACAGTATATCATTATTGTGCTTAAACTTGAGCTTAATATAACTTTGTTCCTTCAAAGTTGTGGCCTTCGTTCGATCCTTCAAAGAATACCCATGAATAGTTCCTTGAAGAACCTTTTGGGTTTCACCCCCACCCCCTTGGTATTTGGTATTTATTAGGATCCCCATCACCTCTGATTCAGAAGAAGAATTTCGAACTAGTCATCGGTTGTAAACAGAAGAGGATGCGCGTTCACGGGCTCGCGCGCGCTGTGGTTTTTTCCTTTCCTATCGTCCAGTTTATAATCCGGTTAAAATATTATAGTAAATAGCTAGCGCCCCACCACTCCATAAGTAGTTAAATGTGGAAGACACATTTAAGCTGAAGGCATTCAGTTGTACAACTGACTAGGTATCCCCCTTCCCTTTCCCTTTCCATTAGCCACTGCAAAAGCATCAGCTACTCTTCCTGGGGTCCAAATGAAACATGACATAATGCATAGCACAGAACATTATTAGTCAATGACTGAAGTACATACATTTCAAACATCACACATAGCCTACATATCAGTACATGTACACAATATCTTGGTCTAATACATAGTACAGATTATAATACAATATATATGAAATGGTTATGTCTCTTCACAGTCCCCTTCATGTTCTTTTATCTGTTTTTTAAACTGGTTTTATTGCTAGCTTGAGTTACTTGGGGTGGCAGAGAGTTAGATGTAGTCATGGCTCTATTTAATACTGTGTGTTTCCCAGCCTCTGTTCTGGACCTGGGGACTGTGAAGAGACCTCTGGTTGAATTTCTTGTTTGGTACCGATGAGTGTCCAAACTGTGTGCCAACTGCTTGAACAGACAGTTCAGTACCTTCAACACAGCGTACATAGACACACAGGCTTTATTCAAGGTCGTTGGAAGGTCATTTGTAAAAACAGAAAACAATAATGGCCCTAGCCGGCTGCCCTGCGGTACCAAACAAGAAACTTAACACTCAACTGAATTTGCATGAGAGAGGCTTCCATTAACAAAAACCCTCTGTGTTCTATTAGATAGGTACCTCTCAATCCATAATAAGACTCCTCCTTTCACCTACTAATGAATTAACACTCTAGTCAACCTCTCAACCACTCATTCGTTTCCCAGTCACTGAGATACATTTTATTCACTGGGAGATTCTCATTTGGGCAAAAGTCTCTACTCTGAGGTGCTTCGTGGACACGGACCCTGATCTAGGCCCGTATTCATGAAGCGTGTTCCTAAAAGCTTGGCTAATTAGATCATATTGAAGGAGATTGTTCTGGACTGGGAAAATCTGATCCTACATCAGCACTCCAATCTGAGACACTTTATGAATAAGAGACAGGTCTCCCCTGATCTGAAATCAGAGGTGGAAAAAGTTCTCAATTGTCATACTTGAACAAAAGTAAAGATACCTTAATATAAACTGACTGAAGTAAGTCACCCAGTAAAATTCTACTTGAGTAAAAGTCTAAAGGTATTTGGTTTAAAATATACTAAATGTAATTGTACTTAAGTAACTATACTTAAGTATCAAAATTATAAATCATTTCTTATAGCTTATATCAAGCCAACTAGCCAGCACAATTTTAATTTATTTTTATTTTTGGGATAGCCAGGGGCACACTCCAAAACTCAGAAATTGTTTACAAATAAAGTATTTGTCTTTAGTGAGTTCGCCAGAGCAGAGGCAGTGGGGATATGTTCTCTTGATAAGTGTGTGAATTAGACAATTTCTCTGTGCTGCTAGCCTTTCAACATTTAATCAGTACTTTGGGGTATCAGGTAAAATGTGTGGAGTAAAAAATACATAGTAAAAGTTGTCAAAAATATGAATAGTAAAGTACAGTTCAGATGCTCAAAACAACTACTTAAGTAGTACTTTAAAGTATTTTTTACTAAAGTATTTTACACCACTGTCTGTAAGGCAACACTGGCAACATAGCTCAGCAGTCCTACTCTGAGAAGCTTCAGGAATCCTATCCAGCAGTTCTCTATACAACAGCGCCCCCATCTGGTGTGATGAAGTCATATATTTTGTTGTTGTTGTTGATAATCTACCATTATGAATGATCATTCAGTTCATTTCCACATGGGTGGGGTTCATATGTAACTGTAAGTAATACAGATGGTTCCCTGATGTTGTGAGTTCCCATGCTGATGGTGATGCTGCAGCTTAGCTTCCCACCATGTCATCCCAGGTTGGATCCTTAAGATAACATAGCATAAAGACTTAATTATCACCATGGGGAAATGTTGTATTCATCTGAAATGCTGATTATCATGTAACTTTAATTAACGAGAGAGTCGGGGCACCACAGGAAAATATTTTAAGAATCTCTATTTCCCAAATTAACTCCAGATATTTTCACATCATCGATTACAGTCACTTATTATCATGTATTATTACCTCGTCAGTCATATTCTGAATGCCGCAAAACCCTTGGATATCTGCACCAACCCTAGCATAGATCATGAATCAGCGATATACAAATAGGTTTAATCATTTATTTACTAACTAACTAATCAAATCACATAATTACATAAACAGACACACAATTAGTTCACACATGGGTTACTACATGATAGAAAAAGTAATTTATTATATCCATAAATCTCTGTTTGGTTGGTGCGTTATGATGAGAAAATACAGCGTCCACTCGCCCATTGAACAGTGAAGAGAACTCGTTCAACCTATACCTATACACTTGTCCAAGAACAATCAAACATCTTTGATAATGTATCCTTAGGAACACTTTTATGTATATTTAGTATAATATTTCAACCGGAATATAAACTGGGCGATAGGAAAGGAAAAAACCAGCGCGCAAGCCTGGGAATGCGCATCCTCTTCTGTTTACATCTGGTGACCACTTCCTAAATCTTCTTCTATTACCATCCAGACCAACTAAACAAAATCAAAACACTGTCTAGAGACTGTTGACATCCAGTGGAAGCAATAGGTACTGAAATCTTACTCCCTTATATGGTCATTTTTAATAGGGAGGGGTTCAAAATGAGGCAATGTGTCAAAATCCCTTTTTCCAGGACAGAAATTCCTCGGGATTTCGCCTGCCATATCTGTTCTGTTATACTCACAGACAATAGTTTAACACTCTTAGAAACCTCCCACTCAGAGTGTTTCCTATCCAATAGTACTAATTATGTGCATATCCTATTTTCTGGGCCTGAGTGGGAGGCATTTTACTTTGGGCACGCCAGACTCTCCAAAACCGTCACCTGGGGAGCTGCTCCCTAAGAAGTTAATACTTTGAATATGAATAACTGCTCATTCGAAAATAAATAGCAATTTACATATTTACTAGCACATGTCTTGTTGTCTCTCTCTGTGGTTGCCGGTCCATCTGCTAGAAAGTCAGAAAAGTCTCTGGTTGCGTTCCCCAGGAGTCACAGTCTGTCGTAGTTGTTATAATGGATACTTCAGAGCACCATTCGGAACTGTTCTTAGATCAGATTAATTTACCAGACTAAAGTATTTCAACAGCTGCATTCTGAATAATTGTTCTTTAGTTTATAGTTGTAGCCATTTCAATGTGAGGACTCCGTCCCGGCGTTCTCTGACTATAGTTTAAATTGCCAATCATTTCAATGTAGCGACAGCTCCCCAGCTAAATATTTTCTGACCAACTTAACCATTTGAGATGTCCGCCTTACCGTGGGTCTCTTTGGCACCGAGCAGTACTTCTTCTTTGTTGAAAATATCAGAGTTCGAGCCAATCCAACATGGGAACTCCTTGTCCCGGCGTTATCTTGACTAAATTTATATTTTGTCACAAGTCCTTGTATTCTGGAGTAGAAAAGGGCGGTTCCATGATGCCTGAAGCAATGTCTGGCTCACTGGGGCTTGGCCACTGACTAGTTAAACTTGATATGAAAATCCATTCTCTCATTTAGAAGGTTAACATCACATTTAATCTTTCACAAATAGTTTCATATGTAATCACATACATTTCACAACATTTAGCTGCAAACCCCATAATTGAGAAGTGTACACAACCAAAGACACAGTAATGTGTGTTTCCTGTACTTCATGAGGTCACCAAATAAAACAAACTCAACATGACAGTTCCTTAAGTGTCCACGGACCATTCCACATTCTCAAAAATATAAATATTGTTTAATTCTCCAATTTTGAGGATTAGGAGATTTGGGAAGAAAAACGTCTTTGTTCTCCACAGGCTCTCTCCCTCCATATTCCATGGCAGCGAAGAGAGATAGAGTTTCTAGCAGGAATTTATGACCGAATTTAAAACGTGGGATGGGAGAGAGAGTGAGTGGGGGGGGCATGATATACACCCTAAAGGGCTACATTGTTACACTGTAAAAGGTAAATGTCGAATGGTCTCAAATCTAGTAGAAATATTGATTATCTCTTTTAATATGATATGGATCATCTTCTAAGGCATCTTCTGAGAAATCATAAAACAATTCAGAAACATGATGAAGCCAGACTGAGACCATCTTGCTGTAAAGCAAGTTTTTTTTAATGCTTTAAGGAAGTGAATACACGAGTGAAAGGGTGAGAGAACCAATCAGACACAAGGTCCCAAAGGTCATAGGTTACAATCTAATCATCATACTGTTCCGTCTAGTGACTGTAGTCGTAGCTGTAGGTGTAGTAGACGGTGCCTCTCTTCAGGTGGCAGGTCTCAGTGTGTGTTCCTGGACGGATGGTGGTTTTGCAGGTTCCCAGGCGGTGATCAGGTCCGACGTTATTATCCCACACCTAATAATAATAAACATCATAATAACAATAATAGAAAAATAATCATAATAATCTTCCTCCTCATCCTCATTATCATGCTCAAAGCGCTTTGCATAGTAAGGGGGGAAACTCACCTCCAGCGTCAGGACAGACTGGTGGATGGAGTCTACAAAGTTGAACTCGCCGGGCCAGGTGGGGTTGGCCTGGTTCTTCAGAATGCTGCTCATGCCACCGAAGGTTGGGCCATACCACACCTAAAGAAGATAATGTTGTCAATAGACTTCATTAAACTTTTTTTATTATTATTATTGTGCTTTTAATACTAAATTATTTTAAATGTATGTACAGTTGGCTCACTTGAATGAGGAACCTCTATACGTATTTTTAAATTTATTAATTAATTACTTTGTTTGTTTGTTCATAATTTTTTTAAATTAGTTCACCTAACAAATATCAAGCCAAGCACTGACATTTTCATGTTCACACATCACTGTAGGCTACTTGTTATCCAAACAAATGACTGCTGACTGTTTACTGTTTGATTAGTGCTGTGTCTCTGTCCTGTTGTGTTATGATGTATGTCCTGTCTGTAACATTACTGTACTTCATCTGTTTTATCACCCCACCTTCCTGTCCCTCATTGTAAATAAGAATGTTTTGTTAACTGACTGTTCGGGTTAAATAAAGGTGAAATAAATGAATCAATTCACCTTGACATAGGGGTCTGGCTGGGAGAGGAGGTCTCCTTTCAGGTTGGAGGCACTAAGGCCCCACACCCTGACGTGGCCGTCATACAGGTCACAGTGTACAAGAGCCAGTGTGCATAGCACCAGCAGTCCCAAGGACAGAGAGAGAGAGGCCATGGTACACTGTCTGAGAGAGAGGAGAGGAGGGGAGGTGACGGGAGGGGAAGATATAAACATGTCCATAAGAGCTTGAAACTAACACATCAAACTGTATTCAGAGAGGTGGACTAAAAATAGAGTTGAAAGACCAGGACATACTATCAGTGTTAGGAGACTAGTCAGTGGAGGAAGAGAGAGAGATCGACAGACAGCGACAGAGTTAGAGAGAGAGAGAGAGACAGAGACAGAGACAGAGACAGAGACAGAGACATACAGACAGAGAGAGGGGGAGATAAATACATGGAAGACACCAGAACAATCCTGAATCAGCATAAATACAGGCTCTTATTCAATTGCAGATAGTGGCTTTTCAGAAGTGTGTTTGATTTACACACCAGCGTATCCTGGATGGAGGGAGATGACACTTGATATAGAAACTGTCAGTCCCATGATGTTACACATTCAGTTCTGACAGCAAACCTGGCTGAGAAGTCACCCAGTGTACTCAACCAAATTGAGACTTCATTTCAATATCTTCTATTGTGTCAATCTAAAAGCACTTTCTGGAAAGATACTCACTGTCTGAAATCAACTGAATCCCAGACACAGTCTACAGAGATAACAAAGGTAAGAGGGATGCCCACACACAGAGAGAGAGAGAGAGAGGTATAAGAATAAGATCATGTCTTACCTGGATATTCTTGAGATGGACGTCTGTCTTTCTCTAGTCACCCAACTACTGATGGTACTTACTGTGATATCTAGCTGTTTATAAAGATCTCAGCCCCCCCTCCCCCACACTCAGGTGGTATGATGACTCACAGTTTGTATGTAGGACTACTTAACCAATGAGAGCACACCCTATATTACCACGAGACGTAAGGAAGCCTATAAGGTGTAACAACAAATTTTGATTTCTATCTGAAATGCTGATTGAAAAAATTGTATTCCAGGTAATATTAAAAGGCCAGCCCAGTGAATAAACAGTTAGGTAAGGGAGAGTGCATTTCTCAGGGTGGAGATGGTAAATAGTATTGCATAGAATCTGTAATTCATCAGTAATACCATGAATCATTATATACAGTGCATTCAGAAAGTATTCAGACCCCTAAAATTTTTCTACATTTTGTTTCTTTACAGCCTTATTCTTAAATTCATTAAAACAATTTTTTTTCTCATCAATCTACACACAATACCCCGTAATGACAAAGTGAAAACAGATTTTTCTAAAACAGAAATACCTAATTTACATAAGTATTCAGACTATTTGCTATGAGACTCGAATTTGAGCTCAGGTGCATTCTGTTTCCATTGATTATCCTTGAGATGTTTCTACATTTTGATTGGAGTACACCTGAGGTAAATTCAATTGATTGGACATGATTTGGAAAGGCACACCCTTGTCCATGTAAATCCCCACAGTTGACAGTGCATGTCAGAGCAGAAATCAAGCCATAAGATCGAAGAAATTGTCCGTAGAGCTCTGAGACAGGATTGTGTTGACCATAAATCACATTTAAGATTCCTGGCACTGAGACCATACACCTTGACTTACCAGGACACACATCAACAGCAGGCACAAGGACAAAGAGAGAGAGAGGAGGACATGGCTCACAGCAAGGGCATGATGGAAGAAGGACAACTAGGAGAGAGAGAGAGAGAGAGGCTAAATATTTGACCACGGTTACTGATCAAAACCATAGAAAAACCTTGACAAAGTACAGGCTCAGTGAGCACAGCCTCACTGCAACCACTGCACAACAGCAGAACCTGAGACGGAGCTTCATTTCCTGACAAAAATACAAAACAATTAGAGAGTGTCATTTCCCCAAATTTGAAGCCCTTATTCAAGGTTTCTTAGACCTCTCTGATGAGAGTAGGCTACCCGTCCTGTTGGTTGGAGGACGCAGAGAGCTGTGGGTTGGCAGCGCACTACATTGCTGCCTACCATAAGATGAGGTGCAGTGTCTGACAGACCAATCAACCTGCACATGTCCTCTACTGTATGCTCATTATTATTGTTCAATGTAGGGTTGTTTTGTTACTGTCATCCCGTTGACAATTTTGATTCTTATTATTGATATTGTAAATATCCAAAGTAAGCTTTGGCAATATGTACATTGTTACATCATGCCAATAAAGCAAATTGAATTGAATTGAATTAAATTGAATTGAATTGAATTGAATTGAGAGAGAGAGAGCGAGAGAGACAGAGAGAGTTAGAGACAGAGAGAGAGAGACAGAGAGAGAGATTTCTATCAAAATGTTTTAAATATACTGAACAAAAAATAAACACAACATGCAACAATTTCTCTGAGAGTGAGAGAGAAATTGAGAGAGACAGAGAGAGAGAGAGAGAGAGAGAGAGAGAGAGAGAAGGGAGAGATAGAGAGAAGGGAGAGAGAGTGAGAGAGAGAGTGCGAGTGCGAGAGAGAGTGCAAGACAGAGAGAGAGAAGGGAGAGAGAGAGAGAAGGGAGAGAGAGAGAGAAGGGAGAGAGTGAGAGAGTGCGAGAGAGTGCAAGAGAGAGAGAGAGAGGTTTAGAACTGGTTTAGAATGTATGTGTTTTCTGAGAGATGCAACATGTTTACCAGGTATTGCCATTTGTCACGACTTGTTCGGGCGGCGCTCGGCGTCACCAGTCTTCTAGCCATCATCGATCCATTTTTAATTTTTAATTTGTTTTGTCTCGTCTTCCCACACACCTGGTTTCAATCCCATTCATTACATGTTGTGTATTTAACCCTCTGTTTCCCACATGTCCTTGTCCGGAATTGTTTGATGTATAGTGTTTGTTGCTCGTTTATTTACTGGTGTGTTTACGGGTATTTTGAGCCCATGTACTCTGGTGCTATTTTCTACCGTTTTGGTTGTTTTATTAAACGACTACGGTTATTACCAAGTTATGCTCTCCTGCGCCTGACTTCTCTGCCACCAGTTAAGCAACCCTTACACCATTAACTTTTATGCTTTATTTGAGTTTAACCTGTATTTTCTTCTTTACCTTGTAAAGATATTTTTCTGGTATTTTTCTAACACAGTGATTTATTTTTCTCTGTATCAGGGGGCGGCTTTTTCTGTCCTCTGTGTCTGTATTTGTAATTGTAAAGGTTAAAAAAATAATTGTTTAGGTATTTAGTAACAATCAGTTCTAGAAGATACACTGTTCATTCTCGATAAATTTTGGCGATAAATGTATTTTCTGGAGAAATTAAGCATGATACCGGATAATGATCGGATATCTCCCTATAGTGATTTTTTATCCAGTAATTTGTGAAAATAAAGGTTTACAATGGTTGTGAGGTGTCATAACCCCCCCATCTTCATATCCCTTGAGACCCCTTCTCCTCTGGTGGGGGTGAGATCTCTCTGCAGGATTGTGGTCATTGGTAACCTGAGCCGAGCAGGACAGTCATGACAGCAACTAAAGACTCTCAGACCATGAGAAACAAGATTTTCTGGTCTGACGAAACCAAGGTTGAACTCTTTGGCATGAATGCCAAGCACCACATCTGGAAGAAACCTGGCACCATCCCTAAGGTGAAACATGATGGTGGTAGCATCATGCTGTGGGGATGTTTTTCAGCGGCAGGGACCGGGAGACTAGTCAGGGTCGAGGGAAAGATGAACAGAGCAAAGTACAGAGAGATCCTTGTTGAAAACCTGCTCCAGAGTGCTCAGGACCTTAGACTGGGGCCAAGGTTCACCTTCCGACAGGACAATGACCCTAAGCACACAGCCAAGACAATGCAGGAGTGGCTTCTGAATGTCCTTGAGGGGCCCAGCCAGAGCCCGAACCTGAACCTGATCGAACATCTCTGGAGAGACCTGAAAATAGCTGTGCAGCAATGCTCCCAATCCAACCTGACAGATCTTGAGAGGATCTGCAGAGAAGAAAGGGAGAAACTCCACAAATACAGGTGTGCCAAACTTGTAGTACCATACCCAAGAAGACTCGATGCTGTAATCGCTGCCAAAGGTGCTTCAACAAAGTACTGAGTAAAGGGTCTGAATACTTATGTAAATGTGATATTTCAATTTTAAAAAAATTATAAATTTGCTGAAATTGACTAAAAACTGTTTTTGCTTTGTCATTGTGTGTAGATTGATGAGGATACTTAAAAAAATATATATTTCAGAATAAGGCTGTAACATAACAAATTGTGGAAAAAGTAAAGGGGCCTGAATACTTTCCAAATTCACTGAACCCAATTATACACGGTACTCACACCCTCTCACACTCTCACCCACACAGACACACACACACATTTGCGCAGCTAACCTTGTGGGGACATACAATCAGTCCCATTCAAAATCCTATTTTCCTTAACCCATAACCTTAACCCTAAACCTAACCCTAAACCTAACCCTAGCTTATAACCCTAAAACTAACGCTATCTCCTAAACCTAACCCTATTTCTAACCTTTACCCTAAATCCCCTAGAAATAGCATTTGACCTTGTGGGGGACTAACAAAAAGTCCCCAGTTGGTCAAATTCTTGTTGGTTTACTAATCTTATGGGGACTTCTGGTCCCCACAACTATAGTTAAGCACGTACACACACACATCTATAGGACAGATATTGACAATTATTGACTTAAATGTTGTGTTTCCTATTTTGTATTGTCCTTTCAGTGTCCATGTATCTCCATTGGCTAATTCTATCGTTACTTCCTAGAGAATAAAAATGTAAAATCTGACTTTATATGATAATCATAATTTGTTTGTGTTAATGATGACTTGTTTTCTTTTGTATCATGACATGTTAGTGAAACTACATGGGCATATTTACAGACTGACATTTATTTTGAAGTTGCATTCTATATTTGCACAACAACTGTTTTGTGTTTTTTCAAGAATAAACAGGTAAGACATGATATGGTGTTCTGGCGTAGTTCTTCTGTTCTTCTACCTCTCTCTCTCTCTCTCTCTCTCTCTCTCTCTCTCTCTCTCTCTCTCTCTCTCACTCTCTCACTCTCTGTGAGTGGGCATCACACTTACCATTGTTATCTCTGTAGACAGTGGCTGGGATTCAGTCGACTGCAGACAGTGAGTGGCGTTCCTTAAAGCAGAACAGTGGCGTCTGGTAAGACAAGGGGCGGTGGACTATGTATTTTTGTAAATAATACCTGGTGCACGATATTTAAGGAAGTCTCAAGCTATTGCTCGCCTGAGGTAGTGTATCTCAAGATAAGCTGTAGACCACAGAGTTTAAACTGTATTTTTCGTATCTGTTTACATACCACCACAGTCAGAGGCGAGCACTATGACAGCATTGAATGAGCTGTATCCGCCATAAGCAAACAAGAAAAACGCTCACCCAGAGGCGGTGCTCCTAGTTACTCTGTACCGCACTCTCCCTCGCCCCCCATTTGGCAAATCTGACCATAATTCTGTCCTCCTGATTCCTGCTTACAAGCTAAAATTTAGGCAGGAAGCACCAGTGACTAGATCAATAAAAAAGTGGTCAGATGAAGCAGATGCTAAGCAACAGGACTGTTTTGCTAGCACAGACTGGAATATGTTCCGGGATTCCCCCGAAGGCATTGAGGAGTACATCACATCAGTCATTGGCTTCATCAATAAGTGCATCGATGACGTTGTCCCCACAGTGACCGTACGTACATACCCAAACCAGAAGCCATGGATTAAAAGCAACATGCGCATTGAGCAAAAGGCTAGAGATTTCCGCTTTCAAGGTGCGGGACTCTAACCCGGAAGCTTATACGAAATCCAGCTATGACCTCCGACGAACCATCAAACAGGCAAAGCGTCAATACAGGACTAAGATCGAATCGTACTACACCGGCTCTGACGCTCATCGGATGTGGCAGGGCTTGCAAACCATTACAGACTACAAAGGGAATCACAGCCGAAAGCTGCCCAGTGACACGAGCCTAGCAGACGAGCTAAACTACTTCTATGCTCTCATTGAGGCAAATAACACTGAAACATTCATGAGAGCACCAGCTGTTCCGGAAGACTATGTGATCACGCTCACCTCAGCCGATGTGAGTAAGACCTTTAAACAGGTCAACATTCACAAGGCCGCAGGGCCAGACGGATTACCATCACGTGTACTGCGAGCATGCGCTGACCAACTGGCAAGTTTCTTCACTGACATTTTCAACCTCTCCCTGTCTGAGTCTGTAATACCAAAATGTTTTAAGCAGACCACCATAGTGCCTGTGCCCAAGAACACTAAGGTAAGCTGCCTAATTGACTACCGACCCTAGACCCACTCCAATTTGCATACCGCCCAAACAGATCCACAAATGATGCAATCTCTATTGCACTCCACACTGCCCTTTCACACCTGGACAGAAGGAACACCTACAGTATGTGAGAATGCTATTAATTGACTATAGATCAGCGTTCAACACCATAGTGCCCTCAAAGCTCATCAGTAAGCTAAGGACCCTGGGACTAAACACCTCCCTCTGCAACTGGATCCTGGACTTCCTGACGGGGCGCCCCCAGATGGTAAGAATAGGTAACAACACATTTGCCACGCTTATCCTCAACACAGGGGCCTCTCAGGGGTACGTGCCCAGTCCCCTCCTGTACTCCCTGTTCACTCATGACTGCATGGCCAGGCACGACACCAACACCATCATTAAGTTTGCCAATGACACAACAGTGGTAGTCCTGATCACCAACAACGACAAGACAGCCAATAGGTGAGGAGGTCAGACACCTGGTTGTGTGGTGCCAGGACAACAACCTCTCCCTCAACGTGATCAAAACAAAAGAGATGATGGACTACAGGAAAAAGAGGACCGAGCACGCCCGCATTCTCATCGATTGGGCTGTAGTGGAGCAGGTTGAGAGCTTAAAGTTCCTTGGTATCCACATCACCAACAAGCGAACATGTTCCAAGCACACCAAAACAGTCGTGAAGAGGGCACGACAAAACCTATTCCCCCTCAGGAGACTGAAAATATTTGGCATGGGTCCTCAGATCCTCAAAAGGTTCTACAGCTGCACCATCAAGAGCATCCTGACTGGTTGCATCACTGTCTGGTATGGCAACTGCTCGGCATCCGACCGCAAGGCACTACAGAGGGTACTGCGTACGGCCCAGTACATCACTGGGGCCAAGCTTCCTGCCATCCAGGACCTCTATACCCGGCGGTGTCAGAGGAAGGCCCTAAAAATGCTACCGCACGGCAAGCGGTACTGGAGCGCCAAGTCTAGGTGCAAGAGGCTTCTAAACAGCTTCTACCCCCAAGCCATAAGACTCCTGAACATCTAATCAAATGGCTACCCAGTCTATTTGCATTGCCCCACCCCCTCTCCCCCTCTTTTACACCGCTGCTACTCTCTGTTGTTATCATCTATGCATAGTCACTTTAATAACTCTACCTACGTGTACATATTACCTCAACTAACTGGTGCCCCCGCACATTGACTCTGTACCGGTACCCCCCTGTATATAGTCTCGCTATTGTTATTTTACTGCTGCTCTTTAATTACTTGTTACATTTATTTGTTATTCTTCTCTGTATTTTTTTAAACTGCATTGTTGGTTAGGGTCTTGTAAGTAAGCATTTCACTGGAAGGTCTACACCTGTTATACTCGGCGCATGTGACAAATAACATTTTATTTTATTTTATGTTACAGACAGGACAGACATCATAACACAAAAGGACAGAGACACAGCAATAATCAAACAGTTAACAGTAGACAGTCAGCTGTCAGTTGTTTGGATATCAAGTATTCTACAATGACATGTGACCATGAAAATGTCAGTGATTGGGTTGTTATTTGTTAGGTGAACAAACAAACAAACAAATGAACAAACAAACAAATGAATGAACAAATGCATTAATTAATTAATTCATTTTAAAATGCAGCTAAGTGAGCCAACTATACAGAAAAAAATCATTGAGCATTATTAGCACAATAATAATAAATAACGTTTAACAATAAAAGTCTACTGACAACATTATATTTCTTAGGTGTGGTGCGGCCCAGCCTTCGGTGGCATGAGCAGCATTCTGCAGAACAAGGCCAACCCCACCTGGCCCTGCGAGTTCAACTTCTTAGACATCATCCACAAGTCTGTTCTGAAGCTCGAGGTGAGTTTTCCCCATTACTATGCAAAGTGTTTTGAGCACTGGAAAAGCACTTTGTAAATCCAATCAATTATTATTATTATGATGATAATGAGGAAGAGGAGGAAGAGGAGGAGGATTATGATTATTAGGATTATGAGTATTATGAATTATTATTATTATTTATTTTGTATTCTTGTTATTATTATTGTTATTTTTATTGTTATTATTCGTAAGTAAATAAATATTTTTGTATTTATATTTTCTTATAATTTGTATTATTATTAGGTGTGGGATCAGGACGCCAGACCAGATAACCGCCTGGGAACCTGCACCACCACTGTCCACCCAGGAACACACACTGAGACCTGCCACCTGAAGAGAGGCACCGTCTACTACACCTACAGCTACAAGGAGGAACAGGAGCAATAGAATTATCATTAGATTGTATCCTATGACCTTTGTGACCTTATGTCTGATAGGTTCTCTAACCCTTTCACTCATGTATTCACTTCCTTATAGCATCAATTTCAAATATTGTGCTTTACGGCAAGATGTTCTCAGTCTGGCTTTATCATGTTTCTGTATTGTTTTATGCTTCTCAGAAGATGTCTTAGATTGGTCCGTAGAATATTAACAGTGATAAATCAACATTTCTACTAGATTTTAGATTTTATGTCAAAGATTTTTACCATTCAACATTTACCTTTTACAGTAGACCATTATCGTGCTTAAACCTGAGCTTAACATAACTTTTTGTTATTCTAAGGTTTGGCCTTCATTCATAATCAGCGTATCAGAGAAATAGAAAACTTTTGACCGTATGTTACACAAAACCCTATACAGTTTGGTTAAGAGACATTTTGAGAACTCTATAAGGCTTGGTTTAGAGACATTACTGAGAACCCTATACAGTTTGGTTCAGTGACATCATTGAGAACTGATCTGTAAAACGCAACTCAAAAATATGTGAGGCCACTCACAAATAAGTGGAGCAATTCACAAGTGTGAGTCAACTCATAAATGTAATATAAGTCACGAATATGTAAATATGTAAAATGCAAGACACAAATGTAAACGGTGGAGTCACAAATGTTGTCATAGTTACAAAAACATAGTAAGTAAAAAATATGTTTGTAAAATGTCCTGTGTTAACCAGAAAAAACCTGTATTGCGTTTATATGCTAATCATAATTTGTTTGTGTTAATAATGATGATTGATTTTGGATCATGACATATGTTAGTCAAACTACATGGGCTTATTTACAGACAGATTTGTATTTGAAAGTTACATTCTATATTTGCACAACACCTGTTTTGTTTGTGACTCAGTACTTACATATTTACAACATTGATAGAAATCTCTCTCTCTCTCCTAGTTGTCCTTCTTCTATCAATCCCTTTACAAGTTGAATCAGGTGTTTTTGTTCTCCACCATCAGTCACCTCCTCTTGTTCTCCACAATCAGTCACCTCCTCTTGTTCTCCACCATCAGTCACCTCCTCTTGTTCCACGCCATCAGTCACCCCCTTCTGTTCTCCACCCTTAGTTACCTCCTCTTGTTCTCGGACATCAGTCACCTACAAAAAGTATGTGTGCTGTTGATTTCTGGTCCAAAGCCGATGGCTTCGTAAAGGTTTGGTGTGGAACCATCTCTCCTGGCAATTCCGAAATCATTAACAACAATTCTGACCCCACCTGGAGTAACGAGTTCATCTGCAATGATGTGGAGGTCAATGACAACCTGGAGCTGGAAGGGTGGGACAACGATGTGTCAGCTGACGACCTCCTGGGGACCTGTTCCACCACAGTTACAGATCAGCTGACGACCGCCTGGGGACCTGTTCCACCACAGTTACAGATCAGCTGACGACTGCCTGGGGACCTGGTCCACCACAGTTACAGATGGAGCCCATAGTATGGAATGTTTCCTGGGGCAGGGAACCATAGCTACAGCTACACAGCAGCTCTGTCCCAAGAGGATGAACCTTGACATTCAACCTTTGACCCTACTGTCATATTAGTGTGTCATTGGCACACTCATCTGATATGACAATCCTCACTTCAGTATGGCATCAATAAAGACACCTGCATCTCATCATTATGGTCTCAGTCTGGTTCTTTGTGTCATCACCGTAAAGTCTTAGTAAAGGATTTACATCTGTTTTTGTCTTAATATTTGTCAGTGATAATGAATTTGTAGCTTTATTGATGAATTTGAGACATTTTCAGGTGTCAGGTAGCCTAGTGACAATTTTTGGGGGGGTGGCAGGTTGCTCAGTGGTTAGAGCATTGGGCCAGTAACCGAAAGGTTGCTAGATCGAATCCCCAAGCTGACAAAGTAAAAATCTGTTGTTCTGCCCCTGAACAAGGCAGTTAACCCACTGTTCCTAGGCCGTCATTGTCAATGAGAATGTGTTCTTAACTGACTTGCCTAGTTAAATATTATGTATATTCTTTTTATGTAAACACTGCACAGCATTACCATCTTTTAGCAAATATCTTTCTCCTGTGTCATCGCTTTTAAGCTTTTAAGAAAGTGACTAATCAATAACGGCCAATGTTATAACTGTATCTCAACACCCTGTCACGTCCTGGCCTGGGATAGCCGGCTGGCTAATCATTTGGGTTTAGGTCAGGAGGGGTTTTTGTTTCTAGGTTGTGTATTTCTATGTTTGGGTTTGATGGTTCCCAATTAGAGGCAGCTGACTGTCGTTACCTCTAATTGGGGACCATATATGTTAGTTCTTGTCCACACTGGGATTGTGGGTTATTGAATGTCTGTATGTACGTTTGACTGTGCGTGCGTGCGTGCGTGCGTGCGTGCGTGCGTGCGTGCGTGCGTGCGTGCGTGCGTGCGTTCCACACAGTTTATATCGATCGTTGTGTTTTCTTTATTTTGTTCATTGCATATTTGTACGTTCCACTTATTTCTATTAAACACGTGGAATGGCACACGCGCTGCAATTTGGTCTGCTCATTCCAACGGTCGTGACACACCCTCTCTGATAAGATGACAGAAAGCTGTAGTCTAGATCCATATGTGTGTGCTTCAGCTGTGGGATGACATCACAACAACAACAGCATTGCGTGGCAGATATGGCTAGGATACTGTAGCACAGACAGGCAGACAGACGGCTGCTGCTAAAAGATAAGAGTTCCAGCAGCAGCCTGTGTTTGTGTGTGGCGCCACAGAGAGAAGAGAGAGGGGTATGTTCTGTAGTCAGTGCATATTGTCACTGTGGGAGTGGTGCATATTATAACACCTTAATTAGCTCTGTAGTCTTCTGTACTTCTTTAACACAAAAAGTGTATTAATTAGATCTTGGAATATTAACCGCTAGTGGATTCACTGCATTAAAAGTGATTGAGGATAAAACCAAAAGGTTTTACAACTCATCCGGGTGATAGGGCCCTGGGATGAAGCTTCCATTGAAGCCAGAGACAGTGTTTTGTATTTGGCGCCACAGAGTGAATGGTATAACTGTAGTGTGTAAAGGCTACCACTATATAAGGAATATGGTGTCATTTGGGATGCACACATTATCACTGTAGGAATGGTCCTTATAATACCACTCCTACTGAAGCAGTGGGCTGTGTGGCGCCTGTTTTCTTTCTATTCATTGTTCGGAAAGTATTCAGACCCCTTGACATTTTCCCCATTTTGTTACATTACAGCATTATTCTAAAATGGATTAAATCGGGGTTTTTTGTTATCAATCTTCACACAATACCCCATAATGACAAAGCAAAAACTGATTTTTAGAAATGTTTGCAAAGGTATAAATGAAAAAATAAACATCAGATTTACATGAGTATTTAGACCCTTTACTCAGTACTGTGATTCGTTTCAGGAAACTATGCATATGTCGCGCATCACCATTTCACAGGAGCGCCATTTGAATGTAAACTTTATTTATTTTTATTAAAAATGTGTTTTTTTGACAGAAATGCCTTCCGAAACATGTGAACTTTCATGTGCTTTAATAACAAACTTGTATTACATCTGTTAATACAAATAAAATTGTTAAATTATTATTATTATTCTTTTTTAACCTTTATTTAACTACAATGGGCAAATTACGAGCCTAGTTGGTTTAGCCATGGAAAACGTCAGGAACCTTCCCACTAGCCGTGTTTGGATGAAATAATGAGTGGGCTGGACATGCCGAGAGATGAGTTCTGATTGGTCTGCCATGTACCTTGCTTCTGTCTATAAAAGGAGCTGGTCAGTGTGTGCTGGTAAACCTTTTTAACGTTGCTTTTTTGAAAGATAATAATTTTGCTCTCCACTTTTTGGAGGACCCGCGTTTTGACGAAGGCCGTGATGCTGAAACGTAAAGCTTATTAAAGATCAGTGATACTATCAAGAGCAGTGTGCGGTTTCTCTTTTTCCCTCATGGAGGACCGAGTTTTGAAATCAGTGAAATTAGAGCATGATAGCTAAGGAGATGGAGAAAGGTCTGGCGTTTGACTGCAAATATGCAGACGGAGTCAAAAAGAGAACACACAGAAGGATGTTGTATAAAATACCTGTCTCCAGATTACATCTTCAAAGTAAGGGCAACCATGGCATCAGTGCCAGAGAGGGAGAAGAGTCCATCCATGTATACGGGTAAGTGAGTATAGCTACATTTTCCGATATTACACAATTCATATTTTGTCAAAAAGTAATTTTAATTTCAAATTAAAGTGTACTCTTAGCTAGCTAGCTAACGTTACCTGGCTGGCTAGTTAGCTAATGTTACATGTATGATCTGTGTAGTAATATGCGTATCTCAGAGCCTGTATGACCTCACTGTGACAACTGGCCGGTGTCAGTAAACGTTGGCAAAAAAACGTAATTAAATTGTTGCCTGCAGCACAGTTGCAGTCACCAACACTCTGGATAACATAAAAACAGCCTAACCAGCTCTACTAGGGTGAGTAAAATGATCAGAGTGAGGTGTTCTCTTATTTGTCTGGAAGTAGCTAGCCAACGTTAGCCAGTTAATTTGGTGCTTGACTGCTGTTAGGTCAGAACGCTCGGATCATCCCTACTCCTTGGCCAGAGCGTCCAGTGTGCGCTGTGTATGCTCCGAGAGCGAAACACTCTGAATTTACAAACGGCCAATCTGACAACACTCTAAGTTTACGAATGCCCCGAGCACAGTCTGGCACTCCAGCACTCCAGATTAAATTTAAGAACACACCTGTAGTATAAGCCAGCCTTTTGTCTTGAAATCTTTGGTTGTTTAGTACATAGCCTCACATGTGAATCGTTAAAGAGATGGGTGGAGCTAAAGCTTAAAAGGGTGTGAACGATGCTGAATGGGTGTAGACAAAGAAGAGCTTTCCAGTAGGTACCTAAACACTAAAGGGCCAATATTTTTAAAGTGAGGTTACAAGTTTATCAACCTTCAAAGCATAATTACTTTCCCATTGTTCCTCAACTGTAGTGTATGATATATCATTTTCTAGCTCTGAGTCTTCACTTTTATCCAATGTATAAAACACAATTTCTAATTTTGCTACATAAGACCGAATCGAACAGGTCGGTCAACTTTGTTGAAGTAGCTTTGGAAGCGATTACAGCCTCGAGTCTTATTGGGCATGAACCTACAAGCTTGGCACACCTGTATTTGGGGCGTTTCTCCAATTCTTTTCTGCAGATCCTCTCGCCCTGTCAGGTTAGATGGGGATCGTCGCTGTACAGCTATTTTCAGGTCCGTAGACGTTCAGAGATTTTTAATCGGGTTCAAGTACGGGCTGTGGCTGGGCCACTCAAGGACATTCAGAGACTTGTCCCGAAGCCACTCCTGCACTCTGGTGTGCCTTTCCAAATCATGTCCAATCAATTGAATTTACAACAGGTGGACTCTAATCAAGTTGTTGAAAGATCTCAAGGATGATCAATGGAAACAAGATGCACCTGAGCTCAATTTCAAGGTATTTCTGTTTTAGATTTTTAATACATTTGCAAAAATGTCAAAAAAACTTTTTTCACTTTCACATTATGGGGCAATGTGTGTAGACCGATGAGAAAATTCTTTTTTTAATTTTTTTATCCATTTAAGAATAAGGCCGTAAAGTAACAAAATGTAGAAAAAGTAATGGGGTCTGAATGCACTGTATATAATGATTAATGGTATTACTGAGGAATTACAGATTCTATGCAGTACTATTTACCATGTCCACCCTTAGCAATGTTCTCTTCCTCACCTAACTGTTTATTCACCGGGCTGGCCTTTTGACATTATCTGGAATACAATTTGTTCAATCAGCATTTCAGATAGTATCAGAATTTGTTGTTACACATTATAGGCTTCCATATTTATCTTGATAATCAAATCAAATAAAAATTTAAAAGTTATTTGTCACGTACAGATGGTTAGCAGATGTTAATGCGAGGGTCGCAAAATGCTTGTTTTTCTAGTTCTGACAGTGCAGTAATATCTAACAAGTAATCTAACAATTCCCCAACAACTACCTAATACACACACATCTAAAGGGGTGAATGAGAATATGTACATGTAAGTATACGGATGAGCAATGGCCAAGCGGCATAGGCAAGGTGCAATAGATGGTATAAAATACAGTATATACATGTGGTATGAGTAATGTAAGATGTGTAAACATTATTAGAGTAGCATTGTTTAGAGTGCATTGTATAAAGTGACTAGTGATCCATTTATTAAAGTGGCTAGTGATTGAGTCTCAGTGTAGGCAGCAGCCTCTCTGAGTTAGTGATTGCTGTTTAGCAGTCTGATGACATTGAGATAGAAGCTGATTTTCAGTCTCACGGTCCCAGCTTTGATGCACTTGTACTGACCTCGCCTTCTGGATGTTAACGGTGTGAACAGGCAGTGGCTCGGGTGGTTGATGTCCTTGATGATCTTTTTAACCTTCCTGTGACATTGGGTGCTGTAGATGTCAAAGAGGGCAGGTAGTTTGCCCCCGGTGATGCGTTGTGCAGACTGCACCCCATCTGGAGAGCCTTGCGGTTCAGGGCGGTGCAGTTGCCGTACCAGGCTGTAATACAGCCTGACATCATGCTCTCGATTGTGCATCTGTAAACATTTGTCAGCGTTTTAGGTTACAAGCCAAATTTCTTCAGCCTCGTGAGTTTGAATAGGCGCTGTTGAGCCTTCTTCACCACACTGTCTGTGTGAGTGGACCATTTCAGTTCGTCTGTAATGTGTACGCCGTGGATCTTCAAACTTTCCACCTTCTCCACTGATGTCCCTTCAGTGTGGATAGGGGGGTGCTCCCTCTGCTGTTTCCTGAAGTCCACAATCATCTCATTTGTTTTGTTGATGTTGAGTGAGAGGTTGTTTTCCTGACTCCTCACTCCAAGTGCCCTCACCTCCTCCCTGTAGGCTGTCTTGTCGTTGTTGGAAATCAAGCCCACTACTGTTGTGTCGTCTGCAAACTGATTGAGTAGGAGGCGTGCATGGCCACGCAGTCGTGGGTGAACAGGGAGTACAGGAGGGGTCTGAGCATGCTCCGTTGTGGGGCCCCAGTGTTGAGTAAAGTGGAGATGTTGTTTCCTACCTTCACCACCTGGGGGCAGTCTGTCGGAAAGTACAGGACCCAATTGCACAGGGTGGGGTTGAGACTCAGGGCCTCCAGCTTGGTGATGAGCTTTGAGGGTACTATGGTGTTGAATGCTGAGCTGTAGTCAATGAACAGCATTCTTACAAAGGTAATCCTTTTGTCCAGATGGGATAGGGCAGTGTGCAGTGTCATGGCGATTGCGTCGTCTATGGACCTGTTGGGGCGGCATGCAAACTGATGTGGGTCTAGGGTGGCCGGTAAGGTGGAGGTGATATGATCCTTGACTAGTCTCTCAAAGCACTTAATGATGACAAAAGTGAGTGCTACTGGGCGGTAGTCATTTAGTTCAGTTATCTTTGCCTTCTTGGGTACTGGAACAATGGTAGCCATCTTGAAGCATTTGGGGACAACAGCCTGGGATAGGGAGCGATTGAATGTGTTCGTAAACACACCAGCCAGCTGGTCTGTGCATGCTTTGAGGATGTGGCTAGGGATTCTGTCTGGGCCAGCAGACTTGCGGAGGTTAACACGTTTAAATATTTTATTCACGTCAGCCACAGAGAGGGGGGGGGGGGGGGGTGCAGTTCTAGATAGCGGGCCGCGACGATGGCACTGTATTATCCTCAAAGCGGGCAAGGAAGGTGTTCAGTTTTTCTGGAAGCGTGACGTTATTGTCCTTGATGTGGCTGGATTTCTTTCTGTTGTCTGTGATTTCCTGTAGACGCTGTCACATACGTCTCGTGTCTGAGCCGTTGAATTGCGACTACACCTTGTACTGGCATTTCGCTTTTTTGATTGCCTTATGGAGGGAAAATCTACACTGTTTATATTCAGACATATCCCCAGACCTCTTTCTATGGTTAAATGCGGTGGATCACGCTTTCAGTTTTGCGTGAACGCCGCCATCCATCCACGATTTCTGGTTAGGGTGGGTTGTAATAGTCACAGGGGGTACAACATCTCCAATGCACTTCTTTATAAACGCACGTGTACGTCGATGTTGTTCTCTGAGGCTGACCAGAACATATTCCAGTTCGCATAATCAAAACAATCTTGAAGCATGGCTTCCGATTGCTCGGACCAGAGTTGAATGGTTCTTGTCACTGGTACATCCTGTTTGAGTTTCTGCCTATAGGACGGACGGAGCAAAACGGCGTCATGTTCAGATTTGCCAAAGGGAGGGCGGGGGAGGGCTTTGTGTGCATCGCGGAAGTTAGAGTAGCAGTGGTCGAGGGTATTGCGCATGCGCGTAGCGCAGACAATATTTTGGAAAAATTTAGGTAGCCTTGTTCTCAAATTAGCTTTGTTAAAATCCCCAGCTACAACAAACGCAGCCTCAGGATGTATGGTTTACAGTTAACATAGAGTCCAGTGAAGTTCTTTGATGGCCATCTTGGTGTCTGCTTGAGGGGGAATGTACACAGCAGTGACTGTAACTGACGAGAATTCTCTTGGTTGGTAAAATGGCCTCTGGTAGGTTAAATGGCCGTGACTTGATTGTAAGGAATTCTAGATCGGGTGAGCAGAAGGACTTGAGTTCCTGTATGTTGTTATGATCACACCATGAGTCGTTAATCATAAAGCATACACCCCTGCCATTCCTTTTCCCAGAGAGGTGTTGATCTCTGTCAGTGTGATGCATTGAGAAGCACGGTGGCTCAACCGATTCCGACAACATATCCCGAGAGAGCCATGTTTTCGTGAAACAGAGAATGTTACAATCTCTGATGTCTCTCTGGAAGGCAACCCTTGCTCGAATTTCGTGTACCTTGTTGCAAAGAGACTGGACATTGGCTAGTAGTATATTCAGCAGCGGTGTGCGATGTGAACGTCTACGGATCCTGGCCAGGTGGCCGCCCCCACTGCGTTGTTGTTTTGGAACACCTACTGGAATTAGCTCCGTTGTCCTGGGTGGTGGTCCGAATAGAGATTCCGCTTTGGGAAAGTCGTATTCCTGGTCTCAATATTGGTAAGATGACGTTACTCTTATATCCAATAGTACTTCCCAGCTATATGTAATAAGACTTAAGTTTTCTTGGGGTAACAATGTAAAAAAGATACATAAAAAATCTCTGTCCACACCATGCTGTTGTGCTCTCATTGGTTGAGTCGTAATTAAGTAGTCCTACATACCAAGTGTGGGTCATCATTGCCTGTGTGAGTGTATGTGTGCCTGAGGTCTTTAAACAAAGCTAGATGGCACAGTAAGGACCATCTGTCGCGACTTCAGCCGAAGTTGGTCCCTCTCCTTGCTCCGGTGGCTTTCGGCGGTCAAAGTCACCGGTCTTCTAGCTACTGCCGATCTACTTTTCATTTTCTATGTTTTTTTGTCTTCATTATACACCTGGTTTCTATCCCATAATTACATGTTCCTTATTTAACCCTCTGTTCCCCTCCTGGTTTTGTGCGTGATTGTTTGTGTTTCTTTGTTTCCGTGTTTTCGAGTGGTTGGTTTTCCCCCACTCATGTATTTTTGGAAATATTGAGTAAAGCATTTGAAAACTCATATTCGTTGTCCTGCGCCTGACTCTGCCTTACCGGCCTCACCGAGAACTTTGACAGAATCACGCACCACCCATGGAGTCAGCAGGATCACCCAGTCCTCCTCTACAAGTCGAGGAGCGCCTTCAGCAGCATGCGACAATCTTGCAGAGTCTTGGCACAGCCATGGATAGCGTGCTGCAGAGCATGGAGCGATGGGAGAGAGGAGGATTTTCAGCGCCTCTTCCATCAACACAACCTCCCACTCCATAACCTACACAACTGTCCACCCCTCCTTCACCTGGTCCCAGTGGGATTCGGCTTGTGCTCCCGAGGGAGTATTATGGGACGGCTGCCGGGTGTCAGTGGTTCTTACTCCAGATGGAGCTCTACCTGGTGACCGTTCACCCGGCTCCTTCAGGACGCGAGAGCGTGTCCGCCCTCGTCTCCTGTCTATCCGGGAAAGCCCTGGAGTGGGCCAACGCCGTATGGGGAGAGGAAGGAGCGGCGTTGAACCACTACAAGGAGTTCACCCGCTGTTTCCGGGCAGTATTCGATCATCCACCTGAGGGTAGAGCGGCGGGTGAATGCTTGTTCCACCTCAGACAGGAGACGAGGAGCACACAGGACTTTTGCGCTGGAGTTCCGAACTCTGGCCGCCAGCGTGGGATGGAGTAACAGGGCCCTGATCGACCAATATAGATGCAGTCTGCACGAGGACGTCCGACGGGAGCTGGTATGCAGAGACACCACCCTATCTTTTGACCAGCTGGTGGCCATGTCCATCAGGCTGGATAACCTGCTGGCCACCCGTGGACGTCTGGATCGGGACCTGTCATTTCCATCCCCCAACACCTCTGCTCCGACGTCTATGAAGCTAGGAGGTACTGAGTTTAGGGAGGCCGGAGGAGGGGCTATTCCCTGCACCCTCTGTGGCCGCAGAGGGCACACTGCTGGTCGGTGCAGGGGGATTTCCTCAGGGAGTAAAGGCAGCAAGCAGGGAACTATCGGGTCATCCCAGGTGAGTAGGCATCAGACTCACCCAGAGCTCCCTGTTGCTCACATGTTTTTGTTTGTTAATTTTCCAGATTTTTCCTCGCATTCCCAGCATAAGGCGCTAGTCGATTCAGGCGCAGCTGGGAATTTTATTGATCGTTCATTTGTTCATAGTTTAGGGATTCCTATTGTTCCTGTTGATATCCCCTTCCCTGTGCAAGCCTTAGATAGTCGACCATTAGGGTCAGGGCTGATTAGGGAGGCCACTGCACCACTAAGCATGGTGACGCAGGAGGGTCATGAGGAGAGAATCAGTTTATACCTTATTGATTCTCCTGCGTTTCCCGTGGTGTTGGGCCTACCCTGGTTGGCCTATCATAATCCCATTTTTTCGTGGCAACAGAGGGCTCTCAAGGGATGGTCACGAGAGTGCTCGGGGAGGTGTGTAGGTGTTTCCTTCGGTGCGACTACGGTGGAAAGTCCAGACCAGGGCTCCACCGTGCACATCCCCTCTGAATATGCCAATTTGGCTCTCGCCTTCTGTAAAAAGAAGGCGACACAATTACCACCCCATCGACGGGGGGGGGTTGTGCGATAGATCTCCTGGTAGACGCAGCACTTCCCAGGAGTCACGTGTATCCTCTGTCACAGGAGGAGATGGAGGCTATGGAAACATATGTCTCCGAATCTCTGGGGCAGGGACACATTCGGCCCTCCACTTCACCTGCCTCCTCGAGTTTCTTTTTTGTGCAGAAGAAGGATGGTGGTCTGCACCCGTGTATTGACTATCAAGGGAACAATCAGATCACTGTGAGGTACAGCTACCCGCTGCCTCTCATAGCCAGTGAGATTGAGTCAATGCACAGGGCGCGCTTCTTCACAAAATTGGATATCAGGAGCGCATACAATCTGGAGCGTATCCAGAGTGGGACGAGTGGAAGACGGCATTTAGTACCACCTCAGGGCACTATGAGTACCTCATCATGCAGTGCGGGTTAATGAATGCTCCATCAGTTTTCCAGGCATTTGTAGACAAGATTTTCCAGGACTTGCTCGGGCAGGGTGTAGTGGTGTATATCGACGACATTCTGATTTACTCCGCTACACGCGCCAAGCATGTGTCCCTGGTGCGCAAGGTGCTTGGTCGACTGTTGGAGCATGACCTGTATGTCAAGGCTGAGAAATGTCTGTTCTTCCAACAGTCCGTCTCCTGCCTAGGGTACCGCATTTCCACGTCAGGGGTGGAGATGGAAAGTGACCACATTTCAGCCGTGCGTAATTGGCCGACTCCCACCACGGTAAAGGAAGTGCAGCGGTTGTTAGGGTTTGCCAACTACTACCGGAGGTTTATCCGGGGCTTTGGTCAGGTAGCGGCTCCCATTACCTCACTGCTGAAGGGGGGACCGGTGCGACTACAGTGGTCAGCTGAGGCGGACAGGGCTTTTGGTCACCTGAAGGCTCTGTTTACCTCGGCTCCCGTGCTGGCTCATCCGGATCCCTCTTTGGCATTTATTGTGGAGGTGGACGCGTCCGAGGCTGGGATAGGAGCTGTTCTGTCTCAGCGCTCGGGTATGCCACCTAAACTCCGCCCCTGTGCCTTCTTTTTGAAGAAGCTCAGCTCGGCGGAGCGCAACTATGATGTAGGGGACAGGGAGCTGTTGGCTGTCGTCAGGGCTCTGAAGGTGTGGGGACATTGGCTTGAGGGGGCTAAACACCCTTTTCTCTTCTGGACCGACCACCGCAATCTGGAGTACATCCGGGCGGCGAGGAGACTGAAACCTCGCCAGGCAAGGTGGGCCATGTTTTTCACCCGTTTTGTTTTCACCCTATCTTACAGACCAGGTTCCCAGAACACTAAGGCAGACGCACTGTCCCGGATGTTTGACACAGAGGAGCGGTCCATAGATCCCACTCCCATACTTCCGGCCTCTTGCCTGGTGGCACCGGTGGTGTGGGAGTTGGACGCAGACATAGAGCGGGCGTTAAGTACAGAGCCCACTCCACCTCAGTGTCCAGCTGGGCTTATGTACGTTCGGTCTGCTGTCCGCGACCGTCTGATCTATTTGGCTCACACGTCACCCTCCTCGGGTCATCCTGGCATTGGTCGGACGGTGCGTTGTCTTAGTGGGAAGTACTGGTGGTCCACCTTAGCTAAGGACGTGAGGGTTTATGTTTCCTCCTGCTCGGTGTGCGCTCAGTGCAAGGCATCTGCCCAGAGGGAAGTTACAACCCCTACCCGTTCCACAGCGGCCTTGGTCACACATGGCGGTGGACTTTTTGACAGATCTTCCGCCGTCACAGGGTAACACCACGATCCTGGTCATTGTGGATCGGTTTTCTAAGTCCTGCCGCCTCCTTCCTTTGCCCGGTCTCCCTACGACCCTACAGACTGCGGAGGCCGTGTTCACCCATGTCTTCTGGCATTACGGGGTGCCTGAGGATATAGTTTCTGATCGGGGTCCCCAGTTCACGTCCAGGGTTTGGAGGGCGTTTATGAAACGTCTGGGGGTCTCGGTCAGCCTGGTTTTCACCCGAGAGTAACGGGAAGGTGGAAAGAGTCAACCAGGATGTGGGTAGGTTTCTGCGGTCCTATTGCCAGGACCCGCCGGGGGAGTGGGCAGTTTTCATCCCCTGGGCAGAGATGGCCCAACATTCACTCCGCCACTCCTCCACTGGTCTCTTCCCTTTCCAGTGCGTACTGGGATACCAGCCGGTTCTGTCACTGTGGCATCAGAGCCAGATCGAGGCTCCTGAGGTGGATGAATGGTTTAGGCGCTCGGAGGAGACCTGGGAGGCCGCCCATGTGCAACTACAACGAGCCATGAGGCGGCAGAAGGCGAGCGCCGACCACCACCGCAGTGAGGCCCCGGTATTCGCACCGGGGGACAGGGTCTGGCTCTCGACCCGAAACCTGCCCCTCCGCCTGCCCTGCCGGAAGCTGGGTCCGCGGTATGTGGGGCCCTTTAAAGTCCTGAGGAGATTGAACGAGGTATGTTATAAATTATAGCTTCCTCCAGATTACCGTATTAACTCCTCGTTCCATGTGTCTCTCCTCAGGCCGGTGGTGGCTGATCCACTCCAGGAGTCTGAGGTACGGGAGGTTCCTCCGCCTCCTCTGGACATCGAGGGGGCCCCGGCGTATACTGTTCGAGCCATTATGGACTCTAGGCGTCGGGCAGGGGGCCTCCAGTACCTCGTTGAGTGGGAGGGGTACGGTCCGGAGGAGAGATGCTGGGTGCCGGTGAGAGACATCCTAGACCCTTTGTTGCTAAGGGAGTTTCACCGTCTCCACCCAGATCGCCCGGCGCCTCGTCCTCCGGGTCGTCCCCCAGGCCGGTGTCGGCGCACTGCTGGAGCCACGCGTCAAGGAGGGGGTACTGTCACGACTTCAGCCGAAGTTGGTCCCTCTCCTGGCTTTCGGTGGTCGAAGTCACCGGTCTTCTAGCTACCGCCAATCTAATTTTCATTTTCTATGTTTTTTTGTCTTCATTATACACACCTGGTTTCTATTACATGTTCCTTATTTAACCCTCTGTTCCCCTCATGGTTTTGTGCGTGATTGTTTGTGTTTCTTTGTTTCCGTGTTTTCGAGTGGTTGGTTTTTCCCCCACTCATGTATTTTTGGAAATGTTGAGTAAAGTATTTGAAAACTCATATTCGTTGTCCTGCACCTGACTCTGCCTTACCGGCATCACAAAGAACTTTGACACCATCAGCAGTTGGTTGACTAGAGAAAGACAGACGTCCATCTGAAGAATAACCAGGTAAGACATGATCTGTTGTTCTGGTGCTGTAATTCTCTTCTTCTACCTCTCTCTCTCTCTGTGTGAGCATCCCTCTAACCTTCATTATCTCTGCAGACTGTAGTTGGGATTCAGTCGATTACAGATAGTGAGTGGGTTTCAAGATAGCACTTTTAGAAGTGTTTGATTTGAACAGCAGCAATATAGAAATGGACTGTCAGTTTGATTGAGTACACTGGATGACTTCTCAGCCAGGTTTGCTATCAGAACTGAACAAATGAATGAATTGATACATGTTTAAATACATATAGAGGTTCCTCAGCCAAGTGAGCTAACAATACATAAAACACAATTGAGGATTAAAAGCACAATAATAATAAATAACGTTTAATAATTTAAGTCTACTGACAACATTATCTTCCTTAGGTGTGGTGCGGCCCAGCCTTCGGTGGCATGACCAGCATTCTGAATAACAAGGTCAACCCCACCTGGCCCGGCGAGCTCAACTTCATACGCATCATCCACAAGTCTGTCGTGAAGCTGGAGGTGAGTTTCCTGTCATGTCCAGGCCAGAGTTTTTGTTTCGTTTTGGTGTAGGGTTATTTTGGTTCTAGTTTGTCTATTTCTATGTTGGGGGAATGGTTCCCAATTAGAGGCAGCTGTGTGTTGTTGTCTCTAATTGGGAACCATATTTATGTTTGGGGTTTTCTATAGTATTTTGTGGGTTATTGTTTTGAGCATAGCGTCATTGTGTGTATTAGTCTATGTTAATGTTGCGATCTTCGTTCTGTTTATTGTTTTGCCCAGTTACGTGAGTTACGTTGTTTCAATAAAAAGCATGTATACTGGATGTCTCGCTGTGCCTTGGTCTGTCCGTCCCGAAGATCGTGACAGAATAACCCACCACAAAAGGACCAAGCAGCGAGAGACCCAGGAGTTCTGGACTTGGGAGGAGATTTTGGATGGAAAGGGGTCCTGGTCATGGGATGAGATTTTGGCTGGAAAGGGACCTTGGGAGAAGACGGCGGAGCATCGTCACCCCAGGGAGGAAAAAGTAGCGGGGACTGAGCGGAGCAGGTGTGAGGAATATTACGGAGCATGGAGTCCAGAGAGAGAGAAGTTTGTTGGGACTCGCCTGGCTAGGAAGCCCGAAAGGCAGCCCCAAAAAACTTTTTTGGGGGGGCACACGAGGAGTTTGGCCGGTTCAGGATGGACTCCTGAGCCAACTCCTCGTGCACTCTGGAGGGAGTGTCAGAGGGAGCGTCGCACTGGTAAGACGCCGTGCTATGCAGTTTTGCGCACGGTGTCTCCAGTGCGCGTTCACAGCCCGGTGCGAGAGATTCCAGCGCCACTCATCAGTCAGGGGAGGGTGAGTGTGCTACCTGGAAGAGTGGTGCCGGCTCTGCGCGCTAGGTCTCCAGTACACCTTCTGGGACCGAGATATCCTGCACCGGTTCTGCGTGTGGGATCTCCGGTTCGCATCCACAGCCCAGTACGTCCTGTCCCTGCTCCACGCTCCAGGATCCCTGTGCCCGTCGTGGACCCAGCACGTCCTGTTCCTGCTCCCCGCACCAGAGTGCCAGTGCGCTTA
>QNTS01001884.1:0-15408 GCA_003317085.1 Hucho hucho | reverse complement strand
GCCAGAGAGGGTCCCCTGTCCGGAGCCGCCAGAGAGGGTCCCCAGTCCGGAGCCGCCAGAGAGGGCCCCCAGTCCGGGGCCGCCAGAGAGTGCCGCCAGTCCGGGGCCGCCAGAGAGGGTCCCCAGTCCGGCCAATGGCCCAGGGCCTCCGGTGCGTGACCTCGAGTCAGCACGGCCAGCACCGGAGCCGCCACCTGGGATCAAAAGACCCACCCGAAGACCCCCCCATGGACTTTTGTGGCGCGGTCGGAGTCCGCGCCTTTGGGGGGGGTACTGTCACGTCCAGGCCAGAGTTTAAGGCTGGCGTGTTTTTGTTTCATTTTGGTGTAGGGTTATTTTGGTTCTAGTTTGTTTATTTCTATGTTGGGGGAATGGTTCCCAATTAGAGGCAGCTGTGTGTCGTTGTTTCTAATTGGGAACCATATTTATGTTTGGGGTTTTCTATAGTATTTTGTGGGTTATTGTTTTGAGCATAGCGTCATTGTGTGTATTAGTCTATGTTAATGTTGCGATCTTCGTTCTGTTTATTGTTTTGCCCAGTTACGTGAGTTACGTTGTTTCAATAAAAAGCATGTATACTGGATGCCTCGCTGCGCCTTGGTCTGTCCGTCCCGAAGATCGTGACATTTCCCCCCTTACTATGCAAAGCGCTTTGAGCACTGGAAAAGCAGTGTTTAAATTCCATCAATTCTTATTATGATGATAATAATGAGGAAGAGGAGGAGAAGGTGGATTATTATTATTATTTGTTTTTGTGTTATTGTTATTATTATTATTATTATTGTTACATTGATTGTTATTGTTATTATGAATATTTATATTTACATGTTTTATTATAATTGTGTTTTCATTATTTTATTATTATTAGGTGTGGGATGATGACGCCGGACCAGATGACCGTCTGGAAATCTGCACCACAGCCATTCGCCCAGGAACACGCACCAACATAAATGTAGGTATCCCCCTTCCCATCAGCTACTCTTCCTGGGGTCCAAATGAAACATGACATAATACATAGCACAGAACATTATTAGTCAATGACTGAAACATCACCCATAGCCTACATATCAGTACATGCACACAATATCTTGGTCTAATACATTGTACAGATTATAATACAAGATATATGAAATGGTTGTGTCTCTTTACAGTCCCCTTTGTGTTCTTTTATCTGTTTTTTTTAAACTGGTTTTATTGCTAGCTTAAGTTACTTGGGGTGGCAGAGAGTTAGATGAAGTCATGGCTCTATTTAATACTGTGTGTTTCCCAGCCTCTGTTCTGGAACTGGGGACTGTGAAGAGACCTCTGGTTGAATTTCTTGTGTGGTACCGATGAGTGTCCAAACTCTGTGCCAACTGCTTGAACAGACAGTTCAGTACCTTCAACACATCATCGCCTTGCACAAAGACCAATAGTGATGCAGTCAATCACTCCTTAACTTTGAGCCAGGAGAGACTGACATGAATGTTACTGACACTTTCCCTCCATGTACAGTGCCAGTCACACCTACTCATTCAAGGGTTTTTCTTTATTTGTACTATTTTCTACATTGTAGAATAATAGTGAAGACATCAAAACTATGAAATAACACATATGGAATCATGTAGTAACCAAAAAAAGTGTTAACCTGTTAGGGCTAGGTGGCAGTGTTCGGAAAGTCTGGCGTGCCCAAAGTAACTGCCTGTTACTCAGGCCCAGAAGGTAGGATATGCATTTAATTGGTAGATTTGGATAGACAACACTCTGATGTTTCTAAAACGGTTAACATAATGTCTGTGAGTATAACAGAATTGATATAGCAGGTGAAAACCTGATGAAAATCCATCCAGGAAATTGCTTTTTTCAGCTCCCTGACTTTTCCAATGTTTTGATATAGAACATTGAAAGGAATAGCTCCCAGATTGCAGTACCTATGGCTTCCAATTGATGTCAACAGTCTTTAGACAAGGTTTCAAGCTTGTTCTTCTAAAAATGACCAAGAAGTAGTCGTTTTTAATGGGGTACTTCCTGGGGTCTGTATTCCTGTGGTGCGCGTGACTGAGAGAGCGCTCTTCATTATTTATCTCCAGTATTGAACATAGTACATTCGATCTGAAATTGTATCATTTATTGACATATTAGGGTACCTGAGGTTTGATTAGAAACGTTTGTTTGACTTGTTTCGACGAACTTTACCGGTACTTTTGGGATTTATTTGTCTGCAAGTTTGAACGCCTTTGAACAGGAGGATTACTGAACAAAACGCGCCAACCAAACAGTTTTTGGGATATAAAGAGGGACTTTATCGAACAAAACAACCATTTATTGTGTAGCTGGGACCCTTTGGATTGCCATCAGAGGAAGATCTTCAAAGGTAAATTATTTATTTTATTGCTATTTTTGAGTTTTGTGACACCTGTGCTGGTTATGAAATTATGTTAATTGAGGAAGTATGCAGGGTGCTGTCCTCAGACAATCAAATGCTATGCTTTTGCCGTAAAGCCTTTTTTAAATCTGACAATGCTGTTAGATTACCAAGATTCTACGCTTTTGAATCACGTATGACACTTGTATTTCCATTCATGTTTAATGTTACGATTATTTTTATTTTGAATTTGGCGCTCTGCAATTTCACCGGATGTTGTCGCAGGTGCTAGCGCCCCACCGATCCCTGAGAAGTTAACTTCTTAGGGAGCGGCTCCTGAGGTGACGGTTTTGGAGAGTCTGGCATGCCCAAAGTAAAATGCCTCCCACTCAGGCCCAGAAAATAGGATATGCACATAATTAGTACTACTGAAGTTTCTAAGAGTGTTAACATATTGTCTGTGAGTATAACAGAATGGATATAGCAGGCGAAAACTCAAGGAATTTCTGTCCTGGAAAAAGTGTATTTGACACATTGCCTCATTTTGAACCCCTCCCTATTGAAAATGACCATATATGGGAGTAAGATTGCAGTACCTATTGCTTCCACTGGATGTCAACAGTCTCTAGACAGTGTTTGATGATGTTTAGTTGCTCTGGATGGTAACAGAAGAAGAATTTCGAAGTGGTCATCAGATGTAAACAGAAGAGGATGCGCGTTCACGGGCTCGCGCGCGCTGTGGTTTTTTCCTTTCCTATCGCCCAGTTTATAATCCGGTTGAAATATTATACTAAATATACATAAAAGTGTTCCTAAGGATACATTATCAATGATGTTTGATTGTTCTTGGACAAGTGTATAGGTTGAACGCGTTCTCTTCACGGTTCAATGGGCGAGTGGACGCTGTATTTTATGAACATAATGCGCCAACCAAACGGAGAATTATGGATATAATAAATTACTTTTTCTAACAAAAGAACCATTGAATGTCTTCGTTGGACACTTGGGAAGCCCTCAGCAGAAGTTCTTCAAAAGGTAAGGGATTTGTTTTCGCTGTGAAATGTGTTTTGTGTGAACCGTGATGGTTTATGAATTTATGCTAATGGGAAATATTGGAGGTGCTATCCTCAAACAATCAAATGTAGTGCTTTCGCCGTTAAGCCTTTTTGAAATCTGACAACACTGTGATATTGCCAAGAAGCAGAGCTTTTGATGACTATGCAACACTTGTATATTGATGAATGTTTAATAATTCAACTAGCGCCCCACCACTCCCTAAGTAGTTTTAAACAAATAGATTTTAGATTCTTAGATTCTTCAAAGTAGCCACCCTTTGTCTTGACGACAGCCGACGTGTATACTGTTGAGTCGTCAGCGTACATAGACACACAGGCTTTATTCAAGGTCGTTGGAAGGTCATTTGTAAAAACAGAAAACAATAATGACCCTAGCCGGCTGCCCTGCGGTACATCACACTCAACTGAATTTGTATGAGAGAGGCTTCCATTAACGAAAACCCTCTGTGTTCTATTAGAAAGGTACCTCTCAATCCATAATAAGGCAGAGGATGTAAATCCATAACACTTAACGTTTCTTCAGCAATAGATTCTGATCAATGACATCAAAAGCTGCGCTGAGGTCTAACAAAACAGCTCCCACAATCTTCTACTAGCATTTTCTTTCAGCCAATCATCAGTCATTTGTGCTGAGCTTGTTGAGTGCCCATCTCTACAAGTATGCTGAAAGTCTGTTATATAAAAAAAATATCTTTGTATTTGATCAAACACAATTTTTTCCAAAAGTTTGCTAAACAAGATCCTGAGGAATGACCTCACTGCTCAGTCAGGCATGTGGAGACATACCATCATACCATCCTCATTGGCTCATTGTTATCCCAAAATAAATGTGTAGTGATACAAATAAATGTACCTAGTAGTTTTTTATTTTATAGATAAAAGTATAAGTAGCATGCTTTTGTCCTTCCAGAAAACAACAGCTGTTTCAAAGGGGGGAGGTGAATTTTAAAACACTTCTGTGCTATACTCTTGAGAATCCTCTGCTGAAGTAGGTAATCAAGGAGGAGAGCAGACTCCTCCTTTCACCTACTAATGAATTATCACTCTACTCAACCTCTCAACCACTCATTAGTTTCCCGGTCACTGAGATACATTTTATTCACTGGGAGATTCTCATTTGGGCAAAAGTCTGTCCTTTCCTCGACGACTCTGTCCTCCTCTGTAAGTCTTTCTGAATAAGAACGTCTGCTGAATGACTCAAATGTAAATTGAATGCTCTGCTTTCAGCTGTTTTCCTGTTCAAGAACATCCATTAGATAGTCAACAGAAACCACCTGTTGTTGGAACGCGGTCTCTACTCTGAGGCTCTTTGTGGACATGGGCCCTGATCTAGGCCCGAATTCATGAAGCGTGTTTGGCTTTTTAGATCCTATTGAAGCAGATTGTTCTGGACTGGGAACCTGATCCTAGATCAGCACTCCTAATCTGAGACACTTTATGAATAAGGGACAGGTCTCCCCTGATCTGAAAGGCAACACTGACCACATTGCTCAGCAATCCTACTGAGAAGCTTTAAGAATCCTAGCCAGCAATTCTCCATGGAACAGCGCCCCCATCTGATGTGATGAAGTCATTTTTTTTGTTGTTGATAATATACCATTTTGAATTACCATTCAGTTCATTTACACATGCATTAAGGATGTTTTGTGATGCTCCAACGACGTGAGAACCGAAATCACTTAAGCATTTCTTGACCAAAATGTAAAAATGTTGACAATTATTTTGGGTTATGGGGGGTGGGGTGGGGGGTTCATCAATAACTGTACGTATAACAGATGGTTCCCTGATGTTGTGGGTTCCCTTTTTGATGGTGATGCTGCAGCTTAGCTTCCCACCATGTCACTCCAGGTTGGATCCTTAAGATAACATAAGGACTTAATTATTACTTTCGCGACTTCCGCCGAAGTCGGTCCCTCTCCTTGTTCGGGCGGCGTTCGGTGGTCGACGTCACCGGTCTTCTAGCCACCGCCGATCCACTTTTCAATTTCTGTTTGTTTTGTCTTCATTATACACACCTGGTTTCTATTCCCATAATTACATGTTCCTTATTTAAACCCTCTGTTTCCCCCATGGTTTTGTGCGTGTTTGTTTTATGTAAGATTTTTGTGAGCGTGTATTTTACTACTATTTTGTAGTTTGAATTTTGAGTAAATTTATACGTGATTACTCATCTCTGTTGTCCTGCGCCTGACTCTGCTTACCTGCTACACTGAGACCCTTGACAATTACCATGGGGAAATGTTGTATTTATCTGAAATGCTAATTATGAAGGAAGGCCAAACCTTAGAATAACAAAAAGTTATATGAAGTGTAAGTTTAAGCACAATAATGGTATACTGTAAAAAGATTTGACATAAAATCTCAAATCTAGTCGAAATATTGATTTATCACTTTTAATATGCTATGGACATTCTAAGACATCTTCTGAGAAATCATAAAAGAATACAGAAACATGATAAAGCAAGACTGAGACCATCTTGCCGTGAAGCACTTTTCTAATTGATGTTATATGGAAGTAAATACATGAGTGACAGGGTGAGAGAACAATCTAACCATCATTCTGTTCCTTCTATTGGCTGTAGTCGTAGCTGTAGGTGTAGTAGACGGTGCCTCTCTTCAGGTGGCAGGTCTCAGTGTGTGTTCCTGGACGGATGGTGGTGGTGCAGGTTCCCAGGCGGTGATCTGGTCCGATGTTATCATAATTCTAATAGTAATAATATAATTGATTGCTTTTCCAGTGCTCAAAGCGCTTTGCATAGTAAGGGGGAAACTCACCTCCAGCTTCAGGACAGACTTGTGGATGATGTCTACGAATTTGAACTCGCCGGACCAGGTGGGGTTGGCCTGGTTCTGCAGAATGCTGGTCATGCCACCGAAGGCTGGGCCGCACCACACCTAAGGGAGATAATGTTGTCAGTAGACTTTATTAAACGTTTTTAATTACTCAATGTGTTTTTAATACTCAATGTTTTTTTATGTTTGTATTGTTGTCTCACTTTGCTGAGGAACCTCTATATGCATTTTAAAATGCATTAATTAATGTCAATTAATTAATGCATTTCCATTTGTTTGTTTATTCGTTCACCTCACAAGTAACAAGACAATCACTGACATTTTCAATGTCACACGTCACTGTAGCCTACTTGATATCTGTCACGTTGGTATAAAGGGATGGGGAGACAAGCGCAGGAATGCGTAATATGGGTTTTTATTTGCCCACATTACAGCGTGTCGTGTAAAGGCACGGGGACGAAAAATAAACAAACACGTATACAAAAAACACAGGGTTGAAACCCAAAACAAAAGAGCAAGGAGTACCTGGAATAAATACAGACACGACAGAATGATTAAATACACAGGACGAGGCCCGGAATCATGTGCGCAATCCAACATGGCACGAAAGCCAAAACACACAGCACAGGGACTCACATGCACCAACGGACATAGAACAACAATCGACAGCCCAATGGAGAACTAAAGGGCACATATATACAAACACTAATGATTGCCAATTGGGGCCAGGTGTGCACAATGACAGTTCCCGGAGGGATCCGTGACAGTATCCAAACAAATGACAGCTGACTGTTTACTGTTTGATTATTGCTGTGTCTCTGTCCTGTTGTGTTATGATGTCTGTCCTGTCTGTAACATTACTGTACTGTCACGATCTCCTGAAGACAGTACCCCCCCCAAAGGCGCGGACTCCGACCGCGCCAAAAGTCCATTGGGGGGGTCTTCGGGTGGGCCTTCCTGTCCCAGGTGGCGGCTCCGGTGCCGGCCGTGGTGGCTCGGGATCCCACACCGGAGGCCCTGGGCTATTTGCCAGAACAGTTAGATTTAGACTGGGGACCCTCTCTGGAGGTTCCCGACTGGGGACCCTCTCTGGAGGCTCCGGACTGGGGACCTTCTCTGGAGGCTCCGGACTGGGGACCTTCTCTGGAGGCTCCGGACTGGGGACCTTCTCTGGAGGCTCCGGACTGGGAACCTTCTCTGGAGGCTCCGGACTGGGAACCTTCTCTGGAGGCTCCGGACTGGGAACCTTCTCTGGAGGCTCCGGACTGGGAACCTTCTCTGGAGCCTCCGGACTGGGAACCTTCTCTGGAGGTTGGGACTGGGACTCTGGTGCGGGGAGCAGGAACGGGCCTTACTGGACTCATGACGCGCACTGGGACTCTGGTGCGGGGAGCAGGAACGGGCCGTGCTGGATCCACGACGGGCACAGGAATCCTGGAGCGTGGAACAGGGACAGGACGTGCTGGATCCACGACGGGCACAGGAATCCTGGAGCGTGGAGCAGGGACAGGACGTGCTGGGTCCACGACAGGCACAGGGATCCTGGAGCGTGGAGCAGGGACAGGAGGTGCTGGGTCCACGACGGGCACAGGGATCCTGGAGCGTGGAGCAGGGACAGGACGTGCTGGGTCCACGACGGGCACAGGAATCCTGGAGCGTGGAACGGGGACAGGACGTGCTGGGTCCACGACGAGCACAGGGATCCTGGTGCGTGGAATGGGAACAGGACATGCTGGACTCTCTAGGCGCACAGGGGGCCTGGTGCGCGGAGCTGGAACAGGACGTGCTGAACTCTCTAAGCGCACAGGGGGCCTGGTGCGCGGAGCCGGAACAGGACGTGCTGGACTCTCTAAGCGCACAGGGGGCCTGGTGCGCGGAGCCGGAACAGGACATGCTGGACTCTCTAAGCGTGGAACAGGGACAGGACGTGCTAGATCCACGACGGGCACAGGAATCCTGGAGCGTGGAGCAGGGACTGGACGTACTGGGCTATCTAAGCCTACAGGGGACCTGATGCGTGGAGCCGGTACTTCTCTCCCCGGCTGTTCACTCACCCTTACCTCATGGATGATGGGAGCTGGAATGTCACGCACTGGGCTGTGGATGCGAACCGGAGCCCCCACACGCAGAACCGGTGCAGGATATCTCGGTCCCAGAAGGTGTACTGGGGACCTCGCTCGCAAAGCCGGCACCACTCTTCCAGGCTGCACACTCACCTTAGCCCGACAGATGAGTGGCGCTGGAATTTCGCGCACCGGCCTGTGCATGCACACTGGAGACACCGTGCGCAAAACTGCATAGCACGGTGTCTGCTCAGTGCGACGCTCTCCCCAACGCTCCCTCCAAAGAGCACGAGTTAGCTCAGGAGTCCTTCCTGAACCGGCCAAACTCCCCGTGTGCCCCCCCCCAAAACAAGAAAAGAACAAAATGAACGTAACGAAGATCGTGATGTTGGACATAACTAAACAAACTACAAGCTATGCACAAACAATAACCCACAAACCCCTAGTGAAAACTACAAACATATATATGGTTCCCAATTAGAGGTAACGACACTCAGCTGCCTCTAATTGGGAACCATTACCCCAACATAGAAATATTTAACCTAGAACAGAAAAAAACCTACACGAAAAACAAAACTAAACACTCCAGCCTGTCTTCTCAGGCCTGGACGTGACAGTACTTCTGTTTTATCACCCCACCTGCCTGTCCCTCATTTTATATAACAATGATTTGTTTACTGACTGTTCTTGGTAGATAAAGGTGAAATAAATGAATAATTCACCTTGACATAGGGGTCTGGCTGGGAGAGGAGGTCTCCTTTCAGGTTGGAGGCACTAAGGCCCCACACCCTGACGTGGCCGTCATACAGGTCACAGTGTACAAGAGCCAGGGTGCATAGCACCAGCAGTCCCAGGGACAGAGAGAGAGAGGCCATGGTACACTGTCAGAGAGAGAGGAGAGGAGGGGAGGGGATGGGAAGATATAAACATGTCCATAAGAATTTGAAACTAACACTAAACACTGTATTCTGACAGGAGTAAAGAGAGAGAGAGAGAAACAATCCTGAATCAGCAGAAATGTGTTTGATTTCCACACCAGCGTATCCTGGATGGAGGGAGATAAAACTTGATATACAAACCGTCAGTCCCTTAGAGACCTCGTCACAGAGCTTAAACCATCGGTAAACAGTAAAGAAACACACATAACAATGTATATCCATTTCAAGGTCTCAATCAATTTAGGAATTACAGCTAGGAGAGAGAAGGAGATATAACACATGTCACATTCAGAGAGGAAGAGAGAGAGAAGCTAAGATACTTCTGAGAGAAACAAACCAAGTAGAGACAAAGAAGACTACAGAGAGGAAGAGAGAGAGAAAGATGGATTGGCTGTCCTTTACCTCAGCCTTGTAGCGTCTGAATGTTGTACATTCTACCCCTGTTAATATAACATACTGTACAGTCCCTTCAGCCCCTCCACTCTAAAGGTGATAGCAACATACATATGGTCAGTTCTCAAACATCGTCAGCCAATGAGCGTTCACGGTGCTGGCTATGAGACGGCAACGCCCTATTCTACCTGGCAAACAGGGGTTTGAACTGAAATCCTATGATGCGTCCCAAAAAGCACCCTATTCCCTATACAGCACTATGGGCCCTGGTCAAAAGTAGAGCACTATATAGGGAATATGGTGGAATTTGGGATGAAGCCCGGGTTAACAGAGATGGTCTCATTACATAAAGAAAGGTAGGTTAGGGTACGCCTGTGAAAAAAGGCTTTCCTCCAACAGGTGGGTGACAACAGGAGCCATCGATGTTGTCATGGTTAACAGAGGTAGAAATGGTCTCATTACATAATGAAAGGTAGGTTAGGGTACACCTGTGAAAAAAGGCTTTCCTCCAACAGGTGGGTGACAACAGGAGCCAACAATGTTGTCAACTTCAATTTCCCACTACTGAGCTGAACTGAGCCAAAGCAAGCTGCACAAGTTTGACGTGGTTACACATCCATCAAAGTTTCTGGAGCCGCGTTAGAAAGGACAATGTGAAAAGAAAATATCTGAGATAGTACGGTTCAGATCGGCATGATGAAGGTTTACAATCAGAGACCAGAGCACACATCCTATGATACAGGCTAGAGAACAACAACAGCAGGTCAGCAACAACAGGTTTCCTTTCCAACTCACCACAAAGTCACTACCATAGAAATATCATGAATGAAACGGGCGTCCACACTGAAGTAAATGATGTGCATTTTCTCTGGTCAGACGGCTATCTACACTGATCTGTGTGATAGCAAACTCTCATGGGATAGGTAAACATAAGATTTGCTACAATAAGCTATCCTAACATTTGTAAACGTTACCCAAGGCAACGTCGTCCGCTGAATCCCCTTTCATCCTCGAAAGAGTCTGAGTTTATCTTAACAAAAACTATAAATCTGTAGCTAATATCAATCAATTCTTCACTACCTAATTCTACTATCTAATTAAGATATCTTGTGGTTGTAGAATCAGTATTTATCAAATTCGAATTGTGCACGAAAAGTTGCAATCTAGGTAGCTTGTCTGTGTGGTAGTAAAAACATGGCTAAGACACATTAATTAATTTAATTAATGCACTATGTGATAGCAGACAACATGATTGACATAACTTCGATTGCATTTCTAATATTGGCTGAGGCTTAAGTGCTAAAACAAGTATGCAAGATAACTTGGACAGTTGTCAAGATATAGGTGACACCAATCAAGAACTGAAATAACCATAGGGCCAATGGGAAGTAGTTTATGAACATACAAAGAGTGATCCTATATGCTGAGCAGAGACAGAGGACACCAAGCGCATCTCTCAGAATGCCATTTAGTCTATTTTGCCACTTGTGAGCAGAACATAGGTCAAAGGTTGTCTCGGCTAGTGACAAGGCTGCAAAGCTGTGACCCATAAATACATATGTTAAGAGTCAGACATAGATTAAAGATTACAGGGTCTGTAAAATTAGACAGAGCCCAAACAGATGTCAGGTGTGATTGACAGCAAGCAAATGCTAAGATAGATAGAATGTGGTGAGGAGAGTTCAAGACAAGATATTTTCATATACAGAGATCAATGCAACTGGAACCATAAGATACATCAAGTAAAGATATAATACTAATTTAATCTATTAGGGTCTAAGGGATGACAGCAAAATGGCCAACACAAGTAATATATGTACACAATAAATGTATTATTGTTATAACATTGAAGGGGCTGCTACCATATAATTTAAACTTGGAACAGATAGGGGCGTTACTGGGCGTAAACAAGCAAGACCTCAGATCAAAAGATGAAAGGTGGCATGAGAGAAAGAAGGAGTGACTGCATTTACATATGGGCTGTACTCATATACTGTAAGGGTATAAATTAGAGTTGTGTGATTAATGGGATTAGCTGTTTCCCGGGTCAGCTCGACTTTTAATTACTCTGAATTAAAGGTCTTATTGAATTCACAAGTTTCTTGTATTAGTGTCATATTTTGAAGATCATTTTTTCCACGACATCTGCTTTCTGGCTGAACCCGTCTAAAATCAATCCATTTGAAACTAAATGGATGCTAAAAAAGCCAGCTCACACTCAACGCTGAATACTCCCTCTAGCTAGCTAGTGCAATTAACATTTTGCTAATAGACAAAAAGAGTTTTCATGACAAGACAGTTTCTGATCTGCTGTGGTTAGTTCTGCAGCACACTGACAGCTATAGCTGTGACGTTATCACGTTGGCCAAGTGTAGCTAGCAAAGGAGCGAGGCACAGTGCCAGCTGTCAGATACAAGCTGGTTTCTGAGATCAGTCCATTAACTTTGGTGCTGAACAACTTCATCAACAAGCTGGCAAACTAGCTACCGTAATGGCCCTTCAAATAAGCTTGCTCTATGCTGCTAGTGTGAGTCAGTTTGCTCAACTGATGGAGCTGATAGAGCATGGTTTGCAGTACTAGACAGTGTGTCATAGCTACAGAAAGCGCAGGTATAGAGTACCACCAGCATGAGTTTATTTAAAGTGTTTCCAAAATCCCCTATGGGAAAAATGAATGGTGGAAGAACGCTTGTATCCATTTCCCTGTTTGACCGTTAGGTGTTATGGGTATTATGACACGTCCACTGTGGGGCTCTATGGGAAGCTGCAGCCAGAGTGGAAGAAGCGAAGAAAGAGGGATAACTGAGCCCAAAATGTGCCTTCTCCAGCAGATGGATTTTTGTTTTGTTTTTCTCGCTCACCAAGCGAGGAGTTTTTGTATGGAGGTCAATGAGAGAGTGTCAAATTTGGTTAACAAATATTCTTTGCTTATTAGCTACATGTGGCTTATTTGTTCAAATAGAAGTTTTGTAATGCTTAGGTTATTACCAGTGTACTGATATAAGTAGGATGGACATGTGACATCCCGGCAACTTGGGGCAAAACACTTTAGAGAGCCCTGTAATATCCTGCTAGGATATATTATGTTCAGTGTGATTATGTCTAGACTATCACATGCTGCATCATTGGCATAAAGGTCTCGTAAGTTTATGTCAAGTGCAGGTACATTTCTTTTTGAAATGCGTGCGAAATAAACAAGGCAATTCAATATTCGTTATCAATCCCTTTCCTTTAATTATACACTAAGAGTGACAGTTAAGTGGATATGTAACATGGTGTCAGATAGAAAGAAACAAACTCGCAATCAAAATAATAACATGGGAATCATCAGGCTTTCCAACACAGAGGATGGATTGGGATTCATCAAATTTACCTGACTTGTGGAGAAAGTTTCAACATCATGTCGAGCTAATGTTCTCTGGACTGCTACGTGCTAAGAACGAGAACGAGACGTGCAACTATCTCCTGTTGTGGATTGGGGAAAAAGGACGAGATGTATTTAATACGTGAACACTTACAAACACAGAGGCAAAGATAGGGAAAATGTATTAAGACAAGTATGAGGAATATGTCATAAATGTTTCAAGAAAAACTAACGCAGCATGCCTGACAGCTCAGCTGGACGCCATAGAGAAAGGCTAAATCGTTGTAAAGGAGACTGAGCCTACAGGCTGGATCACCAGGTTTGCTCCCAGACTGTCAGAAGTAAACGCACCACTACGTCAGCTCCTGAAATAGAGCAGTGAGTTTGTGGGACACAGTTCATGACGTTGTGTTCCAGCAGATGAAAAAGCTCATCACAAAAGAGCCAGAACCTGTACTCACCTATTTTGACCCCCACAAGGAATTCAAGTCAAGGCTGAGGTAGTCTCGTTACCCAGAATCAAATGTCCTTCATGGGAAACTAAGCCTAAGAGATTATGGAGGACTGAAGATGACGGTGCAGAATGCCTCGTGAAAAAAAAATGAATGTCCCTAAAACCAAGGAGTGAAGATGACGGTGCAGAATGCCTTGTACATGTTTTATGTCATACATTCTTGGTGTATTGTATTTCTTAACCACTAGAGGGTGATGTTGAGTAATTTTTCAGGTTCATTTGATATATTTTGAATACTAAAATGGATGATAGTTTATTCTGATGTTGTGAATATGAGATTACACATGGAAACAATATACTTGTATTATAGTAAATTAGGAATTATTAGAAATTGTTAAATCCACTATACGATCACAATGACTTTGATAGACATTTAAATTGATCTTTTGTTAGTATATTATACAGCAGATATATGGAGAATTGCTGTGGGAATGCTATTTAAATCCTGTCGACTACTCATCATTCATCCATACTGTGTGTGTCCAACGATTGCAGCTTTGGAAATAAATGAACTATCCATCCATTACTCCTTCCTGTGTTGACTCACTGACTTGATGGACGGGACCAGGAAAGTCACACTGCGGTAATCCATGCTGGTTAAGTGTGCCTTGAATTCTAAATACATCACAGACAGTGTCACCGGCAAGCACCCCCACACCATCACACCTCCTCCTCCATGCTTCACGGTGGGAACCACACATGCGGAGATCATCCATTCACCTACTCTGCGTCTCACAAAGGCATGGCGGTTGGAACCAAAAATCTCAAATTTGGACTCATCAGACCAAAGGACAGGTTTCCACCAGTCTAATGTCCATTGCCCAAGTTTCTGGGCCCAAGGGCTGTCACGTTATTAATGACCACACTGATTATCCAATGGGCAGTCACGTTATTAATGACCACACTGTAATTACCCAATGGGCTGTCACGTTATTAATGACCACACTGTGATTACCCAATGGGCTGTCACGTTATTCATGACCACACTGTGATTACCAAATGAGCTGTCACGTTATTCATGACCACACTGTGATTATCCAATGGGTTGTCACATTATTAATGACCACACTGTGATTATCCAATGGGCTGTCACCTTGTTAATGACCACACTGTGATTATCCAATGGGCTGTCACGTTATTAATAACAATACTGTAATTATCCAATGGGCTGTCATGTTAATAATGACCACACTGTGATTATCCAATGGGCTATCACATTATTAATGACCACACTGCGATCACCCAATGGGCTGTCACCTTGTTAATGACCACATTGTGATTACCCAATGGGCTGTCACATTATTCATGACCACACTGTGATTACCCAATGGGTTGTCACCTTGTTTTAATGACCACACTGTAATTATCCAATGGGCTGTCACCTTGTTAATGACCACACTGTAATTATCCAGTGGGCTGTCACCTTGTTAATGACCGCACTGTAATTATCCAATGGGCTGTCATGTTATTAACAACCAGTACTGTAATTATCCAATGGGCTGTCATGTTATTAACAACCAGTCCTGTAATTTTCCAATGGGCTGTCATGTTGTTATTGACAGTACTGTGATTATCCAATGGGTTGTGTTGTTGTTACTGATATCTATGTCGTCAAACATCATCTTCTCCCTTTTGGCAAGGCTCCATCACCTAGTCAGTTTGAGATACTGTAGTAATTTCCCACCAACTTTTACCAATTCTCTATGTGTCATCAATAACTACCTTGCTTGAATAAAGTCAAATTCTGTCTCTGTAGTGTTGTGGTACAAGCAGGGGTGGGAGAGGGTTAGGGATACGCAAGGGAGAGGAAACCTGTATCACACTCACACACACACACACACACACACACACACACACACACACACACACACACACACACACACACACACACACACACACACACACACACACACACACACACAC
>QNTS01001883.1:236658-256246 GCA_003317085.1 Hucho hucho | reverse complement strand
GAGCCTAGTGGTTAGAGTGTAGGGGCGGCAGGTAGCCTAGTGGTTAGAGTGTAGGGGCGGCAGGTAGCCTAGTGGTTAGAGTGTAGGGGCGGCAGGTAGCCTAGTGGTTAGAGTGTAGGGGCGGCAGGTAGCCTAGTGGTTAGAGTGTAGGGGCGGCAGGTAGCCTAGTGGTTAGAGTGTAGGGGCGGCAGGTAGCCTAGTGGTTAGAGTGTAGGGGCCGCAATCCTCTAGATCGCATTCTAGCGGTTTTGAATGGGGTTCAGGTCTGGAGATTGGGCTGGCCATGACAGTGTCTTGATCTGGTGGTCCTCCATCCACACCTTGATTGACCTGGCTGTGTGGTATGGAGCATTGTCCTGCTGGAAAAACCAATCCTCAGAGTTGGGGGAACATTGTCAGAGCAGAAGGAATCAAGTTTTCTTCCAGGACAACCTTGTACATGACTTGATTCATGCGTCCTGATTTATGCCCCACACCCAGCCAGGGTGGGCTGAGTGGAATGACCAAGCCCCTAGTGAGAACATCAAAATGCCACTCTCAATGCGGTGCAATTTCAGTACCGTATTTCATGCTCATTCCCTTAAGAGGGAGGAGGGGGGGGAGGGAGGAGGGGGCGGCTTACAATATGTCTCACCGATGTGATGCTACTGTGGAAACAGGTTCATTCTGCGCCAAGCGAGGCAGCATTCCCAGAATGCAAAGCGTTATTGACTGTCAGGGTAGGGAGGAGCCATTTGTCTTAGAGCAGTGGGTTCACACACATGCATGTGCACACACACACACACACACACACACACACACACACACACACACACACACACACACACACACCAATGAGAGAGAGACACACTCAACCAAGGTTAATACGAAACTGAAGGGAGATGTGAAAGCTGTCCTTAATGACATGGGGGAAAAAAAGGTTGACATTTTAAAGTTAAGTGTGTAAATAGATCCTATGCTATGTGAATGTGAGAATGAATACTTTATGTCTTACAGTGCATCCTTGCATGCATGATAGAACAGCAAAGAATGTACTTCCGTTTTGCTATACCACAATGCTGGATGCTCCTCTCTTCCGTTTCCTCAGCAAAATAAAAACAATAAATGCACTGGTACGATCAGTGGCGTTGTTTCACCTTATGCGCCTTTCAACTCTAAAGGTTAAATAGTCAAAACATTGATGTTCCAATCCTAGATTGCCCCTTTTTAAAAGAATCCTTTTAAAGATTAATAATTTAAACCTCAACCGAAGGCACTGACACAAACAATATGAAGTCACTTATGAGAAATGTGTTACAGTTTAGACGATGGAGGGTTTGATTTGCAGGTTCTTGGCTTTGGAGAGGGAGAGAGAGAGAGAGAGAGAGGAGAGAGAGAGAGAGAAGGGAATCGAAACCATTTGAGGAGAGCGGTGAGCAAAGAGGAAAGGCGGACTGGAGAGACTTATGACACACCTCTCCAATTAGGTTGACCGTGTTGGAATGCGGTTAGCTCAAGTCTTGGTTCTAGGTGTTGATGTGAGCTTGCAAGACAGTATGTGTGCATGTGTGAATACTGCCATCACCAGGTGACAAGATCAGGTCTTTCCCTTCTCCCCCCCTCATGTTTAAGAATCAGAAGAGGAAACTCATAAACCAGATGAATACATTGATATCCCCTTTTTCTTCAGCCTTATTAGCATGATCAGATAAGACTGTAAAATAACCATTAGGCCCAAGGCTTCAAATAGAAGAAGAAAAGGAAGTAGAGAATATAACGAATCTGTAGAAAGGAGAGTCTTGATTTTGTCATTGACTCATTTGACAGATAATTGTCATAGCATTGTATTGACTAGGGCTGTGATGATACTAGTATAGAAAAAAGTATTCCATAGCAAAAATGAAAACACCAAGCAGACAAAACTCTTTAGTCCTTTAAAAACCTGCTGTATATAAAATATTGTGTGCTATAGATTGGAAAATAAATGTATAAATCTTACTCTGAATGACAACGTAGCGTTTGTTTCCAACATTAGGGATGTTTTCCTAAAGAAGTTAAATCCGATTCGTATGTGGTTTCCTTGCCACGATACTAACGAGTATCACGATACTGGTATCGTCCCGGCCCTACAATTTGATCATAGGACCTACATTCTATACGGCTAAACACACCGCATAGACTCACTTATAAAAGCAGCAGGTGTTAGCGATAGCCTGTGGGGTGTTAACATGCGGTGACGATTCTGCATGTAGTATCGACGGGAAATGAATAGAAAATGATGGCCGATATTTCTACTCCGAGATGATAGGATAGCTTTTGTGGGCACGATGTGTTTTGTCCTTTTGGGATTGGTAGGCTACATTTTTATAAAATATTCACTCAATCCAATAGTAGAGTACCGGGACCTGGATGAGGGTTTCTTGGAAATCAAGAACCTCAGGGAGAGAAGGCTTTGAAAAAACGAGTCGATGAGCTTCATCAACATGATCAAGGCATACTGACTGTTTAGTTTTTGGTCCTTCGTTGCTGCCTGGGTCTAGTACACCGTCTATTCTCCTCCAGCTTGTCTCCTCCTACATCTGTCACTCACTCTCTCTTTCACTGCCTCGCTCTTTCTTCTTGTGCTCTCTTCTCACCTCACCCATGACAGGCTGCTGCTTCTCTCTTCCTTTGTCTCCCTCCCCCTCCCACCCTCCTTCCCACCCTCCTTCCCTCTGTACAGCATGTTCTCTCTCACGTTTCAGTATCATTCAATAGATCAGGTTTACGTGTGTGTGTGTAAAATATATATATATATATATGTATGTGTGGTGTGTAAGCGTTTGTTCCATGCATATGCGTGTGTGTACGTAAAAAAAAAAACCCACCTCTACTTATTCCCATCCAGGTGACTAAGTAGAATCCGTAATTCGTAAAGCGCTTGTCACTTGTCTGAGCGACTATTTATAAAAGGTATTTTCCATCTGTCCGTCATGCACAGCTTTTAATGAATTATTTCACCCCGTGAATATTAATGCTGTATAATATTGAATTAATAACCGGTGATCATGACAACTATGAAGGACTGACCAGTGGTGATAATTAACATATAAACAGGACCACTTTAGACGATCATGCCTACGTCCTAAATGTCACCCTATTAAGGGCACTATATTTGACCAGGGTCCTTAGGGGTCTGGTCAAAAGTAGTGCAATGCCGACCATGTCTTATTCATCGTGTCTTGTTGGACCCTTGGGTGTACAGAGCGAGTCAGGGTTGCGTCCCAAATGGCTCGCTATGTAGTGCACTACTTTTGACCAGACCCTCCTGGTAAAAAATAGTGCACTAAATAAGGAATAGTGTGTAATTTGGGACATGGCCCCTCTTTGATAGTCGCTGGCTGTAAGCGAGTGTGACTATTCATTAGCCCCTCTTATCATGGTCATTAGCCCTACATGGATAGATACTAGATCCTGTTCATGTATATATTTCCCCTATCTCTTTATATCCATGAACAACTACTACATTTCTATCTGCTTTTATCCCTTTGTCCTTCTTGGCCCTCCCTGCCTCCCCTCTTCCTCGGGATGCATCGTTATTCTTCAGTCAGCATGACACTCTTGTCATGTCACCACGCCATAGCATACCATGATCTCCTTTTTTGGAAAGCACTGTTGAAATATGCTCCCTGGAATATCCTGTCGCCTTCCACTCCGTGTGTTAGCGTGATGATTAGCATTTCCCGATTAGAATGCTAGCATCGTTAGCTAATATGCTAATGCTACAGTTCAGGCTAATTGCCTTCTGTAAGTCAGCAAAAAAAGAACGATTAGCATTCATTTCAGCTGCATTGTAATAAGCGATAAGGTGATAACAGTTTAGGGTACCTGGCCTGAACCCTACTGGACGCCCATTCCACTTAAACTGCAGGGGATGTATGAGCAAAGTCTAATTCTCATTATTCCCTGGTCCTCTGCTCACCTCATTGATTAACAAAAAAACATTCATTTCCTTCCTATGATTACTAATGAGGCGTTTGTACCCTGTGCTACTAACCGTCCTGTTAGTAGCACATGGGGATGTGTGACACGTCCTCCCCTGCCTTAAGTGTTGCCGCTGAATAGCTCGCTTTTTTTCGCGTAGCGCCGAATGGTATGACGCTTCAGGAGGGAGGTCACGTGCGCTAGCAGGGCAGAGGTCCTGGGTTTGAGCCTCGGTGTGAGCCGAATCAGGAGGAAGTGGTACTTGCTAAGGAAGCATCGTGACGTCCTTTACATTAGCATGTGACATACTCTCATTCGATCCTTTCTGATACATTTCATTTTCATCTTGGTCCCTGCAATGCTAAACACATAGTAGTTCAATAGATACACTGAGTGTATAAAACATTAGGAATATTGAGTTGCTCCCCCTTTTGCCCTCAGAACAGCCTCAATTCGTCGGGGCATGGACTCTACAAGGTGTCGAAAGCGTGCCATAGCGATGTTGACTCCAATGCTTCCCACAGATGTGTCTAGTTGGCTGGGTGTCCTTTGGGTGGTGGACCATTCTTGATACACACGGGGAACTGTTGAGCGTGAAAAACCCAGTAGCTTTGCAGTTCTTGACACACTTAAACCGGTTCGCCCTGGCACCTACTACCATACCCTGTTCAAAGGCACTTAAATATTTTGTTTTGCTCATTCACCCTCTCTCTGAATGGCACACATACACAATCCATGTCTCAACTGTCTCCAGGCGTAAACATCCTTATTTAACCTGTCTCCTCCCCTTCAGCTACACTGATTTTGAAGTGGATTTAACAGGTGACATCAATAAGGGATCATAGCTTCCACCCGGATTCACCTGGTCAGTCTGTTTTGTTCACTCAGTGTATATCTGTATGTTTTTTTTTTATTTTTATTTCACCTTTATTTAACCAGGTAGGCTAGTTGAGAACAAGTTCTCATTTACAACTGCGACCTGGCCAAGATAAAGCAAAGCAGTTCGACACATACAACAACACAGAGTTACACATGGAGTAAAACAAACATACAGTCAATAATACAGTAGGAAAAAAACAAATCTATATACAATGTGTGCAAATGAGGTAGGATAAGCAACATAAGGCAATAAATAGGCCATGGTGGCAAAGTAACTACAGTATAGCAATTTAACACTGGAATGGTAAATGTGCAGTAGATGAATGTGCAAAGTAAAAATACTGGGGTGCAAAGGAGCAAGATAAATAAATGACTATGGTAGGGGATGAGGTAGTTGGTTGGGCTATGTACAGGTGCAGTGATCTGTGAGCTGCTCTGACAGCTGGTGCTTGAAACTAGTGAGGGAGATAAGTGTCTCCAGTTTCAACGATTTTTGTAGTTCGTTCCAGTCATTGGCAGCAGAGAACTGGAAGGAAAGGCGGCCAAAAGAGGAATTGGCTTTGGGGGTGGCCAGTGAGATATACCTGCTGGAGCGAGTGCTACGGGTGGGTGCTGCTATGGTTACCAGCGAGCTGAGATAAGGCGGGGCTTTACCTAGCAGGGACTTGTAGATGACCTGGAGCCAGTGGGTCTGGCGACGAGTATGTAGCGAGGGCCAGCCGACTAGAGCATACAGGTCGCAGTGGTGGGTAGTATATGGGGCTTTGGTGACAAAGCGGATGGCACTGTGATAGACTGCATCCAGTTTGCTGAGTAGAGTGTTGGAGGCTATTTTGTAGATGAAATCGCCGAAGTCGAGGATCGGCAGGATAGTCAGTTTTACTAGTGCAAGTTTGGCAGCATGAGTGAAGGAGGCTTTGTTGCGAAATAGAAAGCCGATTCTTGCTCTAATTTTGTTATTATACATGTGAAGAATGCAAATCTTGCGAATTGTATTTCCATTTAAAAGTCCTAATCATGCTTTCCATTTTATTTATAGATAATCAGGATATCTCTCAAATGGCACCCGATTCCCTATTTACATTTTAGTCATTTAGCAGACGCTCTTATCCAGAGCACTTTTTCATACTGGTCCCCCGTGGGAATCGAACCCACAACCCTGGCATTGCAAGCGCCATGCTCTACCAACTGTAGTGCACTACATTTGACCAGCGCCCTAAATTATCATTCTCTCTTGCTGAAGCAGATTGACTTCTGCTGTCGAGATTTGCACCCCCTTGTATAAAAGGCAACATGAAATTGGTCTGTATCTGACCATGAAACTAGCATCCGATAGCATTATATCAGGCACACAGCGCCCTTTCATCTTGGCACAGTGAGACAGATGGATACTATTCATTGTGTCTGCATACCAAATAGAGCCCCACAGTGGAGGTGTCATATAGTACCCATGAAACCTAGCGGTTAAACAGGGAAATGGTTCCAATTGTTTTTCCACCATACATTTCAGAAACACTTCAAATAAGGGCTGTGTTTCGTGTAGGTTTACCCTGGCATGACGTTTTCATAACCACGTAAATCTATCTCGGACAAAGTGACTATTTTACTATCAGATTTGAACACGCTAATTAGCATAAAGGTAGACATGAAGACTACAAATCCCTGCATGCTCCTGCACGTCATCTCTAGCACCTTTTGCTAACAGGTACATTTTAAAGAAATGCAGCCAATTTAGTCATTACTACATTTAGCTTACATTAGATGGTTAATCCAGAGATTCTTACCTCGATTTTGCATTCTCATCTGGATCATCATGGCATTTGTAGTTCTTTCGCAGCTAATTAGCATTTAATTTGTTGGGGGTAGATATAGTGCATTTGGGAAAGAATTCAGACCCCTTGACTTTTTCCTCATTTTGATATGTTACAGCCTTATTCTAAAATTGATTTAAATTGATTAAACCCCATAATGAAAAAGCAAAAACAGGTTTTTAGACATTTTTGCAAAAATATTAAAAATAAAAACTGATGACATTTACATAAGTATTCATACACTCAGTACTTTGTAATCGCTGCCAAAGGTGGTTCAACAGCCTCGAGTCTTCTTGGGTATGATGCTACAAGCTTGGCACACCTGTATTTGGGGAGTTTCTCCCATTCCTCTCTGCAGATCCTCTCAAGCTCTGTCAGGTTGGATGGGGAGTGTTGCTGCAAAGCTATTTTCAGGTCTACATAGATGTTCGATCGGGTTCAAGTCTGGGCTCTGGCTAGGCCACTCAAGGGCATTCAGAGACTTGTCCTGAAGCCACTCCTGTGTTGTCTTGGCTGTGTGCTTAGGGTCGATGTCCTATTGGAAGGTGAACCTTCGCCCCAGTCTGAGGTCCCGAGCGCTCTGAAGCAGGTTTTCATCAAGGATCTCTCTACTTTGTTCCGTTGATCTGTCCTTGCAGCTGAAAATCATCCCCACAGTATGACTCTGCCACCACCATGCTTCACCATAATGATTGTGCCAGGTTTCCTCCAGACGTGGTGCTTGGCATTCAGGCCAAAGAGTTCAATCTTGGTTTCATCAGACCAGAGAATCTTGTTTCTCATGGTCTGAGAATCCTTTAGGTGCCTTTTGGCAAACTCCAAGCAGGCTGTCATGAGCCTTTTACTGAGGAGTGGCTTCCGTCTGGCCACTCCACCATGAAGGCCTAATCGGTGGAGTGCTGCAGAGATGGTTGTCCTTCTGGAAGGTTCTCCCATCTCCACAGAGGAACTCTAGAGCGCTGTCAGTCACCATCAGGTTCTTGGTCACCTCCCTGACCAAGGCCCTTCTCCCCCGATTGCTCAGTTTGGCCGGGTTGGCCAGCTCTAGAAGGAATCTAGTTGGTTCAATGCTGCAGAAATGTTTTGGTACCCTTCCCCAGATCTGTGCCTTCGACACAATACTGTCTCGGAGCTCTACGGACAATTCTTTTGACCTCATGGCTTGGTCTTTGCTCTGACATGCACTGTCAACAATGGACCTTTATATAGACAGGTTTATGCCTTTCCAAATCATGTCCATTCAATTGAATTTACCAAAGGTGGACTCCAATCAATTTGTAGAAACATATCAAGGAAAATCAGTGGAAACCGGTCAATTTCGAGTATCATAGCAAAGAGTCTGAATACTTATGTAAATAATTTATTTTTATTTTAAATACATTTGGAAAAATGTGTAAACTGTTTGCTTTGTCATTATGGTATTTTGTGTAGATTGCTGAAAAATGTCATATTTAACTGTATATTGATATAAGTCACCATGTCTGAGAGATTTACTAGCTATCAAAACGTCACGGCCAGGATAAGCCTACATGAAACACAACCCTTATTTGAAGTGTTTCTAAAAATGAATAGTGGAAAAACCATTTGGAACCATTTCCCTGTTTGACTGCTAGATTTTATGGGTATTATGATTCATACTGTGGTACTCTATGGTACCATTATTCCATTTATAGTGCACTACTATGGGCCCTGGTCAAAAGTAATGCACTATGAAGGGAATAATGGTGTCATTTGGTGTGCAAACACTGTCGAGATGCAATTACACACATTTTCAGTTCCCCTCCATATGAATGTCTCCAACATGCCTTCTTATCTGCCCTGTAGTGTGGATAACCAGAGAGGTGTCACTAGAGGACTAGCCATCTGAGACACTGTGTTATGGAAGTCTATTATATGGTGTGTATATACTGTATGGGGAAACTGAGTGTGGGAGGTAGGTGTGTGTGTGTGTGGGTAGAGCATATGGAAGAGGAGAGGACGGTTGAGGAACAGAGAGCATGGATTCACGGAAGCGCTATCCTTTTGTAGCGCCATCCTACCAACCTGTAAACCGGTGGTCTGACACACTACCACTACTTCACCCTCAGTGTCTTGTCTAGGTCTGTGCCAGTCAGATCTAGACTAGGCCTGTTTCCTAATAACACCCACGCTCTGACACACACACAACTAAGTCTTACTAGATTCGTGAATTTTAGTTGGTTTGCTATTCTTGAGAGGACTTCTGGTACTCGCAAGTATAGTAAAACGTGTACACACACACGCGCACACACACACACACGCCCTAGTGTCCCAGTACAATTAGACCCAGGAAAGACCGTAGGAGACCTGGTTTTCAACTCCCCCAGTGCCGGTGTGAACATGTGGGCTTATTTATTGACTTGTTCCCCCTGTCTGGAGGCGCTAGTTTTGGAAGGAGACGATGAGTCACGCCTAGAGAGCTGTGTGCTTTTTAATTAAGGTTGACAACAGGAAACCAACACATCTCGTATATCTCCTACTGAGATCTGTCGGTCTCCTCTCTTGCTTCTTCCCTTTGGCTCTTTTGATTTCTTGGTGTCTTTTTGGTATGTCTTTCTCTCTTTCTGTGTGTTTCTGTGTCTATGCATGTCTGTGTCTGTGTGTGTGTGTCTCTTTCAACCCACCCTCTTCCCCTCTCTCTAATATCAAACTCTGTTTCAGCTATGCAGAGTGAGCAGTCAGTCCGTCCGTCAGCCAGTCAGGTGGTATAGTGCATTAATACAACACTTCTGGGGAGAGAGGGAGAAGGAGAGAGGCTTTTCCGTTTTGCATGTCCTTAGTCCTACACTCCCAGAGGATTGGAGTATCTTTCTAGCCCCAGGTTTTATTTGAGCCTTGTCAGATTGGTCAAGCATGGACTGAGATGCATATAACAGTGAGCTGGGCAGAAGAGTTGAAGTCTAGCCTTTATCTTCATCACTGTCAAAAACAATAACGCTTTAGAAAAACCTTGACTTCATCCAGCTTACCGTACTCGATCATATTCTTCAGTGTTACATTTGCGAACACATGTTTAGCCCCAAAGACTTCACTAGTGTTTCTCTGCATCGATGTAGCTAGTTAATAACCAGGAGCCGTCAGCCGTGTGAAATACGGCTGAGACGTTTGATACTCCGGCACGCACACGCGCTCCCATGCATACACACGTGTACGCACTCCTGTAGTGTGGATCGGTCATGGATGAATACTCTGCTGCTCTATCTGATGGGATAGCTGTAGAGGCAGGATTGCAAGAGCACACGTGCGCGCACACACATTGGATCAGTGTTTCCCCAAACTCGGTCCTCGGGACCCCAAAGGGTGGTGCACCTGACACTAAACAGCTGATTCACACGGTCAAAGCTTGATGATTAGTTGATTATTCGAATCGGCTGTGTAGTGCACTTACTGTACATGTTGAACACACACACACACACACACACACACACACACACACACACACACGTATACACTGGTACAATCAGTCAAACACACTCCTCCTAATCCAATCTGTGGTCCCGCTCCTCTCCTTCCCTCTACTCACCCAGGTGGGTGTGCTTTAGACTGGATGTGCCTCTGTGTGCTAGCACCTCTAAAGTCCCTCCCACCTACCAGACCACTACAAATAAGTATTCACTGCAACTGTTCAGCACCGGTGTCTTTTGCCACCAAGCAAAGGAGATTTTTCTATTCCTTCAAATGACTGTCATTTAAAAAAAAAAGTTTTCGGTCTAGTGTATTAAAAAAAATAATAATTATTTGAATAGCCAGATGAAGGGAATAAGAAAGGTACTCAAAAAGACAGATGTAATATATTCCAACAAAAAGAAATGTAAAGCCTATCGTCTTTGGATAAATGTATCATGAATACCAATTCTTCTTTAACAGTATAATCCAACTCTCTACTACCCGTCTCTGGGACAAAATGGCACCCTATTCCCTACATAGTAGAACACTGTATACGGAATGGGGTGGCATTTGGGACGCATGTGTGCTTTTCCAGGGTGGAGACACACTGTGATACTCACTACCCTGACTACCCACAATCCTACAGCACTTTCTAAGGGGGGATACAATTCTCAAGTGTAAACCAGATAATTCATTACACCATGTATTATATATTGGAGTATATATGTAGAAATCTCTCCGTCACCCTCTGTTCTCTGTCTGCGTCCCAAATGGCACCCTTATTCCCATTCATAGCACACTACTTTTGCCCTGGTGCCCTGTTAAAAGTAGTGCACGTTCTCTTTTCCTTTGATGACGTCCGTCACATCCCATAATATAGAGGAAAATCTGCTCCAGCCACTTCGACTCCTGTATCTGGTAGGTGTTGAAATTGACCTCTCTTTGATGTTTTGAGGGTGGCTGCTGAAATCCTATTGTGTGTGTGTGCCCTTATTGACACATCCTCCCACTGCCTGGAGGGTAAGGGACAATGGCAGTGACTGTGGTGGCAGGCCTTCCTCCTGGTCTCTTTAATTGTGACACTAAAAACAGAAGCAGACAGTGTGAATACACACACACACACATATATATATATATATATATATATATATATATATATATATATACACACACACACACACACACACACACACACACACACACACACACACACACACACACACACACACACAGGGAGCGAAGATGAATCATCAGAACGCTGTTGGTGGATCACAACATAAATGCACTCCTACACGAACCATAGGTATACAAAATGGCAGGTGTGAGATTGTATTCGTGCCTGTCGATTCATAGGGAAGAGTGAAAAGGAGGGAGGGAGGGAGATAAATGAAGAGGGAGAGAGTGAAAAAGAGGGAGGGAGGGAGGGAGGGAGAGAAATGAAGAGGGAGAGAGAAGCTCATAATGTGACGAGTCATTTTAGCAACGGGGGAAAATGGTAATCCTCTCTGGGCTAGTTGAAGATTCACTCATTAGCTTTTCTATGTTACTCAGCATGAATGAGATGAGTAGAAATAGTGTCTCCAAAAGAGGGTTGGAAGTTTATTAAAATATATACGACAACCCTGAGATGAGCTCTAACCCCATATCATTATGATGTTATTGTCAAACTACTGCGCTAACCCACTCAAGGACAGTGTGTGTGGAAACGTTCATTTTGATCCAGCTTCATCACCACTCTATTTATTTACACACCCATTTGATAACCACATCTTTCATGTTGATCAAACACTTCTTCTAATCCTAACCTGAATAATCTCATTTTGGAATGTCTTTGCCCCAAAGACAGAAACTTCATTTCACCAGATGCCAGACATCTCTCAAGTCTAGCCTCTTCCCTTTGTTACGAACCGGCTCATAGCCCGAAACAAAGCGGAAGACAACGCAGAGATAGAGAAATAACAAACATATATTTATTAAATAAAGTAAACTATATACAAGTAACAATGGATTGTGTTGTCAGTAGTGTAAGTATTCATAGATGGTGATAATGAGGGGTGTTGAGAGGTGCCAAAACAAATGATCACAAAGACCCAAATTGCCACAACCACAAGACAACAGTGTGTCTATGTGGACAGTCTCCTCGATATCGATGGCATTTAACAGTCTGTGGCACCTCAGCAGGAGATTCTGTGACATTCAACTGTCTTGCATCTCTGTGTGTCTGTTTGTGTTAAAGATGACACAAATCTTCATGTCCAGCTCCACTGTACTGTGTGTTCTATTGGGTCCATTGTAAATCAAGTGCAGTATTTTACATTATGTATTTGACCCAGGTCTGGTATGCGTGCACCTAACCATGTGGTTTCTGTCCTCCCGTTAGAAGTTGTGTGTTTTTGTATGCCCCAAACCACCCATTCTTCCCATATGTTCCCAGGGAGTTAGGTCACCCAGTTAGTTGCAAACGTAGTGTACTCGCATCCAATAACCTGCAGCTTATAAATTCATGAATTATGCAACGAATGGGTCTAATCCTGAATGCTGATTGGTTAAAACTGCATTCCAGCCGGTGTCTATTCCACAAATTACCACCGGCTAAGGCTATGACGCAATCCACTCTCATCAGCCCAACCAGGCAATTTATAAACTTGATCTCCACTGTAAAAAAATGATCTAGACACCATGTCTCCTTTCTTTTCGACTAGCATTTGGTTTTCAACAGCAGAGATTTGTATAAACCTTGCTGTCTGTCTCTCCGACCTTTTTCAATATTGAAATTTGATCGCCGCTGTCCCATTTGAGGATTAACGTGTCAGGACGAGAATTTTTTTCTCAGCCAGTCGAAATCATGAATCAGCATAATATTTATGGATATATATATATATATATATACAAAAAAATGTCAATAGAGCTACAGTAGTTTGCTGTATTTCCAACTTCAGTTTGAAGTGATTGTGTTAGCTCTGTAGTTGGCTAGCTCCTCTGAACATTGTCCTGAACGAGAGAGCACATGTTCTATGCCAGACGAAATCGCTCATCGTTTGCTCATTGTAAATGTCACTACAAGTAAATGTCACCTAGAAACCCGCTTAAAGAAACGCAAATGCAGTTGCTGTGCTGTTATTCTGTCTGCACTGTTTGACGTGACTGTGTTGGCCATAGTTGGCTAGCTAGCATCCAAGGGATAAAAACATTACAACGAATGACTCTGATATAGATATAGAACAAAAGACTTCATGACTGGGTCGCGTCTCTGGCATCCGAACCAATAGAACAAACGACCAGCCGGCTTGGGTAACAACCATAGATTTGTGCCGGGACTATATCTTGTGGAAGTATAAAATGATATGAATAAATTCATTCAAAGAAAAATGTTATTTATGTCTGTTGGTAACCAGTTGTATAAAAGCGACAACTCCCTCGAAGCCGGTGTTTGGAGGATGTATTGGCACGGTTTGCTGGCCCTCGACTTCGTAGCAATATCCTTCAAATACCGGCTTCTCTGGCATTATTACTTCAATGCAACTGCAACAGTTAATATTGCAGTTAATATTGCTTATTGTTTCCCAGTAAACTGCAGGACCGTTCATCAGTGTGCAGGTATCTATCGACATTTCATGAGGTTGCACTGTTATACCAACTCCCGTGTGTGTGTGTGTGTGTGCGCACTCCTCAAACCATTCTGTTTCTTCTCTCCACCAGGGAGGTTACCCAGAGACCAGTCCATGACTGCTGAGCCTATATGGCTCTGGTCAAATTTAGTGTAACTACACTGAACAAAAATATAAACGCAACATGCCACAATTTCAACGATTTTACTGAGTTACAGTTCATATAAGGAAATCAGTTTAATTTAAATTAATTATTTAGGTCCTAATCTATGGATTTCACATGACTGGGCAGGGGGTGCACCCACTGGGGAGCCAGGCCCAGCCAATCAGAAAAAGTTTTTCCCACAAAAGGGCTTTATTACAGACATAAATACTCCTCAGTTTCATCAGCTGTCCGGGTGGTTAGTCTCAGGCGAAGGTGAAGAAGCCAGATGTGGAGGTCCTGGGCTGGCGTGTTTACACGTGGTCTGCGGTTGTGAGGGCGGTTGGACATACTGGCTTATGGTAGAGAAATGGATGTTACATTTTCTGGAAACAGCTGGTAGACATTCCTGCAGTCAGCATGCAGGAATGTCTTGAGGGAGCCAATTGCACGCTCCCTCAAGGTGCACCTGTGTAATGATAATGCTGTTTAATCAGCTTCTTGATATGCCACACCTGTCACGTGGATGGATTATCTTGGCAAAGAAGAAATGCTCACTAACAGGGATATGAACAAATTTGTGCTCAAAATTTAAGAGAAATAAGGTTTTTGTGCGTAGGGAACAATTCTGGGTATTTTATTTCAGCTCATGAAACATGGGACCAACACTTTCCATGTTTATTTTTGTTCTCTCTCTCTGTGTGTAGGAAATACGGTGCTTTTTGGGACCTAACCTATGTGTGCTTATGCACGCCAGTAACCATCCGTCTCCTCTCCTCCCGATTCACCAGGGAGGTAACCCAGATAGACCAGTTCCTCCAGGAGACGGCGGCGCGGGAGGCCAACGCCAAGGTGCGCCTGCAGCAGTTCATCGAGGAGCTCCTGGACCGCGCCGACCGCGCCGAGAAACAGCTGCAGATCATCAGCAGCTGCGGGACCACGCCCAACGGCAGCATGGGACGCTGCAGCCTGCCCGGCTCCAACAAGGGCTCCAACATTGGACGCCAGGTGAGCTGATCAAAGACCAGTTTTGCTTTTGATTACACAAACGGTTACGGTAAGATCTGTAGCCTGCCAGGCTTCAACAAGGGCAACAAATGCCAGGGGATGTGGAGTGGAGAGAGGAAGTTTACCGTGTAGTAGACAAACAAAAGTCAAATTTTTGCGAGGGGAGCCTAATGGTTAAGAGTTGGGAAAGGTAAGCTGATCCTAGATACTGATCCGAGGTCAGATTTTGTATGTGTAAATCTAATGGTTAAGAGTTGGGAAAGGTAAGCTGATCCTAGATACTGATCCGAGGTCAGATTTTGTATGTGTAAACCTAATGTTTAAGAGTTGGGAAAGGTAAGCTGGTTCTAGATCTGTGCCAGATAGTGGCACAGATAATGTCCCTGTTTTAAAAATCCCCTTCCTAGATATGAAATAATCAAGTGCAATCGAATGGTGTCGAAGCACCTGTTAACTCTCATAACTGTAAAGCGACAAATGGAAGGAAGGAGGATGCATCTTCATAGAATTAGACCAGGGTCAATGGCATCGCCACAAATTAAACACTTCCTGTTGTTACATTGACAGGACAACCAATAGGGGAAGACAAATCCATCGCTGCCCGCAAAGCTGTCTGGGGGAAACCGATGTCAGTGACAACTCGTCAAAGTAGCTTTTTTACCTTGAATAATGGCATAAGGCATTGAGTCTATTGAACTGTGCCACTGTAGACTCACAGGACAGAACCAGAATGGACTTGTATAAACCGGATAGAGCTTGGTCAAGTGAACTGAGTATCTGATTAATAGACTGTGTACTGCGTGTGCGTGTACTGCGTGTGTGTTTACTGAATTGAACAGTTGCACATCACAGGAGGCAGCTGAGGGACAGCGCATAACAATGGCTGGAACGGAACGAATGGACTGGCATCAAACACATTGAAACCATGTTTGATGTATTTGATACCATTCCACTCATTCCGCTCCAGCCATTACCACGAGCCCGTCCTCCCCAATTAAGCGTCCACCACCGTCCCGTGTTCCTTAATATTCCTTAATATAGTCCTTGCATAATTAGTCAACATTACATAAGTCACTTATACAGTGAGGGGAAAAAGTATTTGATCCCCTGCTGATTTTGTACGTTTGCTCACTGACAAAGAAATTATCAGTCTATCATTTTAATGGTAGGTTTATTTGAACTGTGAGAGACAGAATAACAATAAAAAAATCCAGAAATACGCATGTAAAAAAAATTATAAATTGATTTGCATTTTAATGAGGGAAATAAGTATTTGACCCCTCTGCAAAACATGACTTAGTACTTGGTGGCAAAGCCCTTGTTGGCAATCACAGAGGTCAGACGTTTCTTGCAGTTGGCCAGCAGGTTTGCACACATCTCAGGAGGGATTTTGTCCCACTCCTCTTTGCAGATCTTCTCCAAGTCATTAAGGTTTCGAGGCTGACGTTTGGCAACTCAAACCTTCAGCTCCCTCCACAGATTTTCTATGGGATTAAGATCTGGAGACTGGCTAGGCCACTCCAGGACCTTAATGTGCTTCTTCTTGAGCCACTCCTTTGTTGCCGGGGCGTGTGTTTTGGGTCATTGTCATGCTGGAATACCCATCCATGACCCATTTTCAATGCCCTGGCTGTGGGAAGGAGGTTCTCACCCAAGATTTGACGGTACATGGCCCCGTCCATCGTCCCTTTGATGCGGTGAAGTTGTCCTGTCCCCTTAGCAGAAAAACACCCCCAAAGCATAATGTTTTCACCTCTATGTTTGACGGTGGGGATGGTGTTCTTGGGGTCATAGGCAGCATTCCTCCTCCTCCAAACACTGCGAGTTGAGTTGATGCCAAAGAGCTCCATTTTGGTCTCATCTGACCATGACACTTTCACCCAGTTGTCCTCTGAATCATTCAGATGTTCATTGGCAAACTTCAGAAGGGCATGTATATGTGCTTTCTTGAGCAGGGGGACCTTGCGGGCGCTGCAGGATTTCAGTCCTTCACGGCGTAGTGTGTTACCAATTGTTTTCTTGGTGACTATGGTCCCAGCTGCCTTGAGATCATTGACAAGATCCTCCCGTGTAGTTCTGGGCTGATTCCTCACCGTTCTCATGATCATTGCAACTCCACGAGGTGAGATCTTGCATGGAGCCCCAGGCCGAGGGACATTGACAGTTCTTTTGTGTTTCTTCCATTTGCGAATAATCGCACCAACTGTTGTCACCTTCTCACCAAGCTGCTTGGCGATGGTCTTGTAGCCCATTCCAGCCTTGTGTCGGTCTACAATCTTGTCCCTGACATCCTTGGAGAGCTCTTTGATCTTGGCCATGGTGGAGAGTTTCGAATCTGATTTATTGATTGCTTCTGTGGACAGGTGTCTTTTATACAGCTAACAAGCTGAGATTAGGAGCACTCCCTTTAAGAGTGTGCTCCTAATCTCAGCTCGTTACCTGTATAAAAGACACCTTGGAGCCAGAAATCTTTCTGATTGAGAGGGGGTCAAATACTTATTTCCCTCATTAAAATGCAAATCAATTCATAACATTTTTCACATGCGTTTTTCTAGATTTTTTTGTTGTTATTCTGTCTCTCACTGTTCAAATAAACCTACCATTAAAATTATAGACTGATCATTTCTTTGTCAGTGGCAAACGTACAAAATCAGCAGGGGATCAAATACTTTTTTCCTCACTGTACAGTTGAAGTCGGAAGTTTACATACACTTAGGTTGGAGTCATTTAAAACTCGTTTTTCAACCACTCCACAAATTCCTTGTTAACAAACTATAGTTTTGGCAAGTCTGTTACGACATCTACTTTGTGCATGACACAAGTAATTTTTCCAACAATTGTTTAGACAGATTATTTCACTTATAATTCACTGTATCACAATTCCAGTGGGTCAGAAGTTTACATACACTAAGTTGACTGTGTCTTTAAACAGCTTGGAAAATTCCAGAAAATGTAATGGCTTTAGAAGCTTCTGATGGGCTAATTGACATCATTTGAGTCAATTGGAGGTGTACCTGTGGATGTATTTCAAGGCCTACCTTCAAACTCAGTGCCTTTTTGCATAACATCATGGGAAAATCAAAAGAAATCAGCCAAGACCTCAGAAAAACAATTGTAGACCTCCACAAGTCTGGTTCATCCTTGGGAGCAATTTCCAAACGCCTGAAGGTACCACGTTCATCTGTACAAACACTACTATGCAAGTTTAAACACCATGGGACCACACAGCCGTCATACCGCTCAGGAAGGAGACGCGTTCTGTCTCCTGGAGATGAACGTACTTTGGTGCGAAAAGTGCAAATCAATCCCAGAACAACAGCAAAGGACCTTGTGAAGATGCTGGAGGAAACGGGTACAGAAGTATCTATATCCACAGTAAAACGAGTGCTATATCGACATAACCTGAAAGGCCGCTCGGCAAGGAAGAAGCCACTGCTCCAAAACCGCCATTAAAAAAAGGCAGACTTCGGTTAGCAACTGCACATGGGGACAAAGATCGTACTTTTTGGAGAAATGTCCTCTGGTTTTGATGAAACAAAAATAGAACTGTTTGGCCATAATAACCATCGTTATGTTTGGAGGAAAAAGGGGGAGGCTTGCATGCCGAAGAACACCATCCCAACCGTGAAGCATGGGGGTGGCAGCATCATGTTGTGGGGGTGCTTTGCTGCAGGAGGGACTGGTGCACTTCACAAAATAGATGGCATCAAGAGGAGGAAAATGATGTGGATATATTGAAGCAACAGTCAGGAAGGAAGTTAAAGCTTGGTCGCAAAATGGCTTAAGGACAACAAAGTCAAGGTATTGGAGTGGCCATCACAAAGCCCTGACCTCAATCCTATAGAAAATGTGTGGGCAGAACTGAAGAAGTGTGTGTGTGAGCAAGGAGGCCTACAAACCTGACTCAGTTACACCAGCTTTGTCAGGAGGAATGGGCCAAAATTCACCCATCTTATTGTGGGAAGCTTGTGGAAAGCTACCCGAAACGTTTGACCCAAGTTAAATAATTTAAAGGCAATGCTACCAAATACTAATTGAGTGTATGTAAACTTCTGACCCACTGGGAATGTGATGAAAGAAATAAAAGCTGAAATAAATCATTCTCTCTACTATTATTCTGATATTTCACATTCTTAAAATAAAGTGGTGATCCTAACTGACCTAAGACAGGGAATTTTTACTAGGATTAAATGTCAGGAATTGTGAAAAACTGAGTTTCAATGCATTTAGTTAAGGTGTATGTAAACTTCCGACTTCAACTGTATAATTGGTTCTACAACTGTATATGCTAGTTCCAGTCCAAATAAATTGAGTCTTTTTTTGGGGGGTGATATTGGTATAATTTAAATGATCAGTGACGAAAAAAAATATATATATATTTTGAAGGACATGAAAACAGACAGTCAGACAATCTAACCTGGCATGTGGGCTGTGGTTATCTATGCCTGAGACCCAAATGGCACCCTATTCCCTACATGGTGCACTACTTTTGACCTGAGCTCTATGGGCCCTAGTCAAAGTAGTGCACTGTGTAGGGAATGGGATGCATCTTATCACTTGGGCTATTAGAAACAGGCAAGGTGGGCGTGTTGTGATACATGTCGACTCATCACAGTTTTGCATTTTAATTTGATCTGGGCCGATTTAGTGAATGTGTTAAATATTTATTAAACAGAATGGGAGAGCGCTGGACTGTGAATAGCGGAATTGGACAGCGAAGGAGGAGGTGTGTGTGTGTGTGTGTGTGTGTGTGTGTGTGTGTGGGTGTGTGTGTGTGTGTGTGTGTGTGTGTG
>QNTS01001883.1:223824-235916 GCA_003317085.1 Hucho hucho | reverse complement strand
TGTGTGTGTGTGTGTGTGTGTTTGTGTGTGTGTGTGTGTGTGTGTGTGTGTGTGTGTGTGTGTGTGTGTGTGTGTGTGTGTGTGTGTGTGTGTGTGTGTGTGTGTGTGTGTGTGTGTGTGTGTGTGTGTGTGGGGAGCGGGGTGCGTGTGGTGATGTGTGTTTGCATGCTTGTGTGTGTGGCCGCTGGTCATGTCACCACTCTATTTCTTCATTTACCTCAGAGGTATAAGTGGTTGTCTAGGTGTTTAGTCATTACTGTTGTTGGGATAGAGATGCACACAGCTTTAATTTAAATGGGAAATAGCTTTTAGCTAATGATCAGGTATTTCGATTACAGGAATCAGTGCTGTCTGACTCACTTGATATCTGGGTTACCCTTGAGGCATGAGGAAATTCTGTGGGTGACATTTCAGAATTTCCTCACGCCCTTAGATATTATCTGAAATCTAAAATATTGCGTTGTTATTGATTACATGCAGAAAACATCCATACAGTAGAGGCAATGAAGATATTCCACCAGGTTCCATATGCCGCCATATTATAGACCAAAACAAAGACATTGTGATACATTTTTCTAAGCTCTCCCATTTCCAATTCACAAAATCTGAAGTGTCATTTATCCAAGTGTTGTTAGCGAGAGATAGATGGAAGGAAAATGGATAGGAACTGGCCATTTATCGTTTCCATGGAGATTCTTCTTAGATACCACATTCTACTCTCTCTCCCATCTCTGACCTCTCCCACAGTTGACAGAGTTAAGTGAATGTGTGTTTCCCACGCCGACCAAATTCCCCACCATTGATCATGAACACCCTGCATCCCATCAAGCTCATTCATTACTCAGCCTGATGTAGCCTAGCTAGGCTGTCTCCCAAATGGCACCCTATTCCCTACACAGTGCCCTAGTTTTGATCAGAGCCATATGGACCTGGTCAAAATGAGTGCACTATATAGGGAATAGGGCGCCATTTGGGATGCTAGTCTCCATTAGTACTCTATTGAGTGGCTAAATTGTCTACATTTTACAGGGCTTGCACTTCATCTGTGTTAAGAGGCTGTCTGACAGTCGGTGATGTGTAGCGGTGTTATGATGCTTTTGAGGCTTGATTTGTGTCCACAGTAGTCATCTTGTTTGTCTTCTTGTTCTTGTGTCCATGGATATAATTATATTATAGGACATTTGGCATGCTACGGACACCAGAAAGATACTGCATGCCAGCACATTGGTCATCCAGGGATGCCCCTCTCTCTGCCATTGCTCACTTTCCCCTCCTCGCTCTCTCTCTCTCTCCCTCCCTCTTTCCAATTATGTTTTGGTAGTGTGTGAGATGGATGGGTGTTTGCCTGCTTCCTCCCTGGAGGAAGCAGGCCCAGACAGGGTTGGGCCCAGACAGGGTTGGGCCCAGACAGGGTTTTCTCTCTCTCTCTCTCTCTGTGTGTGTGACACACACCTCAGTACATCTGAGATATTTGGGAAGCCGCTGTAGGGAATTTGCTTGAATGGAGAAAGAGAGAAGGGAGGAGAAGAGTGAGAGAGTTGGGGAGAAGGAATCTACAGAGGGTAGTGAGAAAAAGGGAGTGGTACTGTAGATGAAGGTATTGGGCGGGAGAAGGAGAGCGGGATCGAGGTATAGTTCAGTAGAGGGATGGGAGACGGACGTGAGTTCCTATACGGTAGATAAAGGGAGGGGAAGAGACATGAAAAAAACAAAACAAAGGGAAGGAAGTAAAAGGGAAATGTGGCAGGCCCACGCCCAAAGCCTCCTGAATATCTTTGGCACCTTGTGTAAAAGAGGGGGTTTACCAACTCTCCCTCCCTCCCTTTTCACACTCTGTCTGACCAGGGTGGTCAAAAGCAGTGCAATATATAGAGAATAGGGTACCCTTTGGGACACACACACACTTTCAGATAGCTCCAATTACACTTAATGTCAGCCAATTAGCTGTCATGTCTTCAGAGCCTCATCCAATCACAGTTAATTATCCCTAAACCTCAGACAGCACTTGCATACAGGAACTTTGCAGTTCCCTCAAGTGTGTGTGTGCGTGTGTGTGAGAAGTGAGAAGTGAGTATGTGTGTTGAAGCTATAGACTGGACTCCCACGTTTTCAAGTTTATTTCAATTTTTTTCTTCGTTCGTCACTACTGTTCATGATTAGCAGAATGACAGTTTTTTCCTTTTGTTATTTAAATGTGGACTTCAAAATGAATCAAGCGAAGCTTTTTTTTTTTTTTTTAAAGTCACTCATCCACTCCCACTAATTTTAGTCCTTTGTTTGGCTAACTAATTGGTCTCTCTGGTATTGTATCGTTGTGTGAAGTTGACATAGTGTACATAGTGTCATTTAAAAAATGGTGGACAGCCAATGTTGATAGAGAGGATGAACGGGGGGGGATTTCTGCTTCCACGTCGACCATGACGCTAACATTTGATCATGATGGACGTGGACGTACCACTACGATGTATTGATTGTCAAGTCCCGTCTTGCTGGTGCCGCCCCTTCTTGATACTCCATTGGGGGTGGTGGATCTCAATAGTCTCAAGTGGTTTCCTCCCCTCATTATTTACTATAGGCAGGTCTAAAGACTGATTCTGATATGTAGAAAAAGGTATTTCAGAAGAACAGAATATGGGTTTGCTTACTGAATGTTATCTGGCTATGCACCATGCTGTAGGCTTGTACATTTATCAGACAATATTAGACCCGTGACATTATTTTATATTGTAGGATTTTATAGTACGAAAAATGTAATTCAACTTAGCTGAATAAGATAGAAAGGATATTTCTCCCATTCCATAGCGAGTGAGCAAATTTAAGTGGCTATGTTGAGCATAAAAGTGATCATTTTAAACAGGTCCTATATGCTCCATTTTAGAGTTATTTGGCAACTTTTAATTGTGAATGATCCAGACATTAGAATGTCTTAGGAATCAAAATGTATATGGGCTGCATGGTGTGACTATAGGCTATCGATGATTTGAGAAAGTCACAAAATATTGCTCTGTTCCTGCACACCCTGTTCTCTCATCAAGTGATCATATTTTCACCCATCAGACTATTCTCAATTTAATCTGGTCTTTACTAATATGTAAAATGTGTTTGATTTAGAATGGCACATTTATAAAAATGGGCAGGAGAAATATGTCACTCGAATAGCGAATGGAGGCGACTTTTCTGTTCGTTTTTCAATCGTGCCGGATAGGCTACTCCGGTTATTTCACCCCATGCATAAACCACTGTTTGAGAATCATGCAGCCTTTCGCTGCGCAACCGGTGATATTCCACCCAAACTCTGTATGCCATGGGCTCTCCAACCCTGTTCCTGCAGCTACCCAGTTCTTAATTTGGGAAACCAAGTGAAATCTGTTTGGGAACATCGATAGTAACATATGTTTTTCACAGCAAAACACATTTCATTAAACTGTTGACAGCCCCCATCTCTGCACGCTGGAGAAAGGAGGAGATGGAAACACACGGTGGTGAGATATTCTTTATCTAAAGGTAATGTCAGCCTATTTTAATGATAAGAATATACAAAAATGTCCCTATTATTAGACTATTCAAAGTCCAATACAAATTCACTATACCGCAGACTATACCGTATGCTAACTGTGTAATCCGCCCTGCAAAGTCAATGAACCATCTGCATCGCCAAGGCCTATACCGTTCTCTGCCAGACTCAAGGATAGAAAGTGTAGCATAAGGTAACCAGTCCATCCACTATGCATAATACAGTCCACACTCAAAGGCCATTACTAGAATTTGTTTAAATTTGGATAGGCTAAGTAGACCAATTTATGTACCAAAGACATCTTTAAATCTGTTAAATTTTTGTGTGAGTGAGAGATAATGTGTCATTATTTTAATTCCATCCCCCGTCCCACCCGTCCCTCCCCCCCGGGCCTTATATACAGTATAGGCCTATGGGTTGAATCTTCACCTCAGCAAAGCTCTGTCCTTTTCATTGTTATGCTTTGAAACAACATCCACAACGACCATGTTTTCCACTCAGTTTCTTTCTTCAAACTGATCAGTCACAGTGAGGTGAGGGACAATACAGCCCTGAGGGACAATACAGCCCTGACTACCAGGCCATTAGGACCTGATGGAGGGATAATAGAGCCCTGACTACCAGGCCATTAGGACCTGATGGAGGGATAATAGAGCCCTGAGTACCAGGCCAATAGGACCTGATGTAGGGATAATAGAGCCCTGAGTACCAGGCCAATAGGACCTGATGTAGGGATAATAGAGCCCTGAGTACCAGGCCATTAGGACCTGATGGAGGGATAATAGAGCCCTGAGTACCAGGCCAATAGGACCTGATGTAGGGATAATAGAGCCCTGAGTACCAGGCCATTAGGACCTGATGGTAGGTAGCGAGTTACTACCAACGCATATCTAGAGTGCATAAAAGGAGATTACTGAGGTCATGACTGCTGGTGTGGCGGTAATAGAGTCGCCTCAACAGCCCTAGGTGTGAATACTTTCTGAAGGCACTTGTACAGTGAGGGGAAAAAAGTATTTGATCCCCTTCTGATTTTGCACGTTTGCCCACTGACAAAGAAATGATCAGTCTATAATTTTAATGGTAGGTTTATTTGAACAGTGAGAGACAGAATAACAACAAAAAAATCCAGAAAAACACGTGGAAAATGTTATAAATTGATTTGCATTTTAATGAGGGAAATAAGTATTTGACCCCCTCTCAATCAGAAAGATTTCTGGCTCCCAGGTGTCTTTTATACAGGTAACGAGCTGAGATTAGGAGCACACTCTTAAAGGGAGTGCTCCTAATCGCAGTTTGTTACCTGTATAAAAGACACCTGTCCACAGAAGCAATCAATAAATCTCCAAGGATGTCAGGGACCTACACAAGGCTGTAGACCTACACAAGGCTGGAATGGGCTACAAGACCATCGCCAAGCAGCTTGGTGAGAAGGTGACAACAGTTGGTGCGATTATTCGCAAATGGAAGAAACACAAAAGAACTGTCAATGTCCCTCGGCCTGGGGCTCCATGCAAGATCTCACCTCGTGGAGTTGCAATGATCATGAGAACGGTGAGGAATCAGCCCAGAACTACACGGGAGGATCTTGTCAATGATCTCAAGGCAGCTGGGACCATAGTCACCAAGAAAACAATTGGTAACACACTACGCCGTGAAGGACTGAAATCCTGCAGCGCCCGCAAGGTCCCCCTGCTCAAGAAAGCACATATACATGCCCGTCTGAAGTTTGCCAATGAACATCTGAATGATTCAGAGGACAACTGGGTGAAAGTGTTGTGGTCAGATGAGACCAAAATGGAGTGGGCAAACGTACAAAATCAGCAGGGGATCAAATACTTTCTTCCCTCACTGTAGATAAGAAAAGTGCTGGATTGAAACGTAATCCGTTGATGCACCTCCATCGCAATGTTTTCACCTATCCTACATTATCAAATTGTTTTAGATGAAGGAAAGGAGACGAGAACAAGCCAGTTTGGACTATTGAGATGCAACCCGTGTCTTTTTCCTAGTCAGAAATCACATTTGAAGCCTGCTGATAGACACACAACTATCTCTCTCTCTCTCTCTCTCTCTCTCTCTCTCTCTATCGCTTTATTGTTGAGCTCCTGGTGGCTTCTCACAGCTTGGCAGATGTATTTATATCTAAAGAGGAGATGTTGAGTCTCTTGTTATTTTATTAACTTCTCCACAGTATGTTATTATTTCATTTGGGAATGTGAGTGTTTTAGCCAATCGCTACCTCCGTTGAATGGGAATCTGGTTTTTAAACCAATCACCTCTTGTGCTTTTGAATGAGAGTAGTTGTCCTAGTTATTACGGGTCGTTTAAGACGGTATCACACCAGCATTTTTATGTGCTTCAGTTTTATAGTGTTTGGTTGGTGTGTGTAAATAGTTTTTATTTAAAACGTAGAGTAGATTGAAGAGAAGCACTAACAGTGGGAGGTGTTGTTGACCCTTGACAAACAGACTATCCCCTGAACATAGCACAGCAGTACATAGTTGCAAGGCACAACAACAGAATATTGAAGTCTATTCAACATTCACTGTGAGTTACAGAACACAGGAGGTCGGTGGCACCTTAATAGGGGAGGATTGGCTCGTGCTAATGACTGGAGCGGAATCAGTGGAATGCTATCAAATGCATCAAACTCATGGTTTCCAGATGTTTGATGCCATTCCATTTGCACGATTCCGGACATTATTATGAGCCGTTCTCCACTCAGCAGCCTCCTGTGTTACAGACAGTACACTAACAGAGGAGTATTTTCACTACAATGTGTAAAGTCCTGTTTGTTCCTTTTTTTAATAAAGTATCAGAATTCAAGGAAACAGTTTAATGTGTTGACACACCTGTCACTCTCCTTTCTCTCTCTCTCTTTCTTTCTATTTCTCTTTCTCTCTTTCTCTCTTTCTCTCTCTCTCTTTCTATTTCTCTCTTTTTCTCTTTCTCTTTCTCTCTTTCTCTCTTTCTCTCTTTCTCTCTTTCTCTCTTTCTCTCTTTCTCTTTTTCTCTTTTTCTCTTTTTCTCTTTTTCTCTTTCTCTCTTTCTCTTTCTCTCTTTCTCTTTCTCTCTTTCTCTCTTTCTCTTTCTCTCTCTCTCTCAGAGGAACTCCAGGATCTCGGGGACGTCCAGGGGCATGTACCAGGTCTCTGACCGACGATCCTCTCCCAGCACCGGGTAAGCCAGTCCTCCACACGCTATCCCACACTGCACTGCCCTCCTGTAATGATGCCTCCAGCTCTGAGATGCAGTGCCTTAGACCGCTGCGCCGCTCGGGAGCCCAGAGTCGTGTCCTCTCCCCATGTTTGAGGTTGGAATAGAGGGAGATGAGCTGATTCTAGGTCTGTGCCTATGGGTGACTTCTATATCCCGTCTTCACACTTCACTCTCTGCACTGTAAGTGGCTTTGGATAAGAGCATCTGTTAAAGGTAAGATGCAATGCAATGCAACTCCCTGGTGCACTTTAGTACAGTGACTTGATGTGGGGCCCTATGCTTGGGGGCCAGTGGTCCAGTAGATGGATTCTGAGCACCAGACCGTGGCCTGAGCCAGTATGTAGCAACACTGACTCAGACCGAACTGGACCACCCCCGACATGGAAGGTATCAGAGGGCACCAGCCAGGTAATATTTGTCCAGTACTGTGCGAATCTGTCAGCCACGCAGAAACAGTAGGGGAATGTTCTGTCCTAGCTCTCTCTCCCGCCGCTGTGCGTTCCCACTCACACCAAACGCACACAAGCAAACAATGGCGCACACACAAAACCAGCCGATGGGCAACGCCACTGCTCTTTGACACATGCTTGTAAACAACTGCGGTCAGACAGTAAGGACTTAAAGTGTCAGTTCTGCTTACTCAGGCCTGGCTGCCTCTGGGCACAGGGCAGAGAGAGTGATACAGAAAGAGAGAGAGAAAGAGGGAGAACCCATGAATTTGTAAAAAGCTCTCTGTTGATGTGCACTTTTGTTTTGGTGTGTTCATGGATAACTTGTCATATTTGGTTTAACCCCCCCCACTCAGATTAGTGAACTAGGTGATTATGTTGGGTAAATAAACAAGCAAACATTAGATTGGAAAGAAAATTACAGGTGGTTTTCGCACTATTATTTCTTCAAATCTCAATTCAAGTCTGCCTTTTGGTGTGCAATTCATCCACTGGGTATGCCAGATTATCTATTATGTTCTAGTCTATTTTGTTTTGTTTCTGGTGCTTTTTCCTTCATAGGACAATATAAAATCCTTTAGACAAGCAGGAGAATGAGTGATGGAAGATTTCTTACTTTTCCGCCGAGGCTAGGTTTTAAAATTCCTCGTTATTTGCCTATTATGTGGAGGAAAGTTATCGGTATAGTAATTTAACAGCATCTTTGTTCTCGCTGTCTGTCTGTCTGTCTGTCTGTCTGTCTGTCTGTCTGTCTGTCTGTCTGTCTGCGTGCGTGCGTGCGTGCGTGCGTGCGTGCGTGCGTGCGTGCGCGCGCAATGGCTGCCTCAGGAAAAACTGCTGTTTCCAGAAGCAGTCACTGTAGTCAATTTTTCCCCCAAAAGCAATCCCTCCCTCCCTCACTCCTCATGATCTAAATTGGTCTTCTTCATTTTTCATCAGAGATTCAAAACACTTTTATGCTGAGGTAGTATCTTCACTCGCCACTGATGTTATTCCACATTTTGTTAGTAATTGTTGCGTAGTTTTAAAGCGTCTTGTCGGCACCAAGAAGTCCGTCTTTGTCCGTGCATGATGAAGAGGGAAATGTGTTTACAGCTTGGTTTGATATGCAGGCTTATCAACTCCAAAATGTCTCCCTCAGTTGACTAAAAACTATCAGAAATGATTTCTGAAAAAGGGATAGTAGTAGACAAATGTTAATGATGCATTTTATCAAGTGGAGCAGATTTCCATTTAACACAAAATCGAAAAGTTCTTTACACGTAGGCATACGTGTATTAAAGCAATGGGTTATATTGAAATGCTGATTGAAGGGAATGTAACACACTCATCTACAGTATCTAGCTACAGGATCTATCTACAGTATCTACTATCTCAATGAATATGTAATGATATACCAACCTAATTAAAAAGTCCCCTTCCCATACATGCACTACATGGCCAAAAGTATGTGGTCGTCGAACATCTCATTAATCTAATATGGAGTTGTTCCCCCTTTTGCTGCTATAACAGCCTCCACTCTTCTGGGAAGACGTTCTGCTAGATGTTGGAACGTTGCTGCGGGGACTTCCATTCAGCCACAACAGCATTAGTGAGGTCAGGCACTGATGTTGGGCGATTAGGCCTGGCTCGCAGTCGGTGTTTCAATTCATCCCAAAGGTGTTCCCTAGGGTTGAGGTCAGGGCTCTGTGCAGGCCAGTCAAGTTCTTCCACACCGACTTTGACAAACCATTTCTGTATGAACCTGGCTTTGTATACAGGGGGCGTTGTCATGGTGAAACAGGAAAGGGCCTTCCCCAAACTGTTGTCACAGAATCATCTAGAATGTCATTGTATGCTGTAGCGTTAATATTTCCCTTCACTGGAACTAAGGGGCCCGAACCATGAAAAACAGCCCCATACCATTATTCCTCCTCCACCAAACTTTACAGTTGGCACTATGCATTGGGGCAGGTAGCTTTCTCCTGGCATCCGGCCAAACTCAGATTCGTCCGTCGGACTGCCAGATAGTGTTCTCTGGAGTGATGAATCACACTTTACGTTTCCACTGCTCAAGAATCCAATGGTGGCGAGCTTTACACCACTCCAGCCGACGCTTGGCATTGTTGATCTTAGGCTGCTCGGCCATGGAAACCCATTTCACAAAGCTCCCGACGAACAGTTCTTGTGCTGACTTTGCTTCCAGAGGCAGTTTGGAACTAGGTGAGTGTTGCAACCGAGAACAGACTTGCTGGCTCTTATTTTCCATACAGTTGAAAGTTTCTGCTGTACAAATGCCTGGGGTCTCTAAATAATCCAGAGCACAGGAGCTGGGTATAAATTTTTATATCCATGAAAATGGCCACTAGCATAAAAGTTACATTTTGTTTTCCCCTCTACTTTTTTCATGGTTCATATTACTGGTAAGGGAATTAGTCCTCTTGTTTTTCAGCCTGACTTTAAAGCACTACAGTATGTTGTAGTCTAAACTTTAAGTAAACTTTATTAGCTTTGGTCAAATATATCATTTAAAAAATGCTCTGTAGGTGCATTGATTGACAATCGTGTACTTGACACCATGTTGAGGTGTGCGTGTGTTGTCTGTGTGTGTGTGTGTGTGTGTGTCAGTCAGTGGGGAAAGTGTCAAAATACCTTTTTATATATTCTCAATGCTACAGGGAGGGACATGTTCAATTGTGCATATAACATTTTTGGGACATGTAGTGACTGCCAGAAGCCAGTAAGCTCATGAAATGCATTCTGGGTAAAAATAGCTGTCCTTCAGGGGTGTTTCCAGCTATGGTCAGAATCTTAGTCACTGCCAAGACATTAGTCAAATATGTCTCTACAAACTTAAAAGGGACACACCACATCACTATTCAAATATGTCTCCACAAACGTAGTTTAAGGGACACCCTCAAAAACACTCCTAGACAAGTGTCACACCCTAACCTGTGCATTTGCAAGGTTTAAAAAAACAAACAATGTGTAAACATTCATTGCAGTTGGCAGATACGTTTCATATTCATCGTTTTGGAGGTTGTTCATCTCACAAAGGTCTCCGTAAGTCTTGGTCTATACTGAGCTGTGGAAACCATGGCAACGCACTGTTGGGCTGTGGAAACCATGGCAACGCACTGTTGGGCTGTGGAAACCATGGCAACGCACTGTTGCGCTGTGGAAACCATGGCAACGCACTGTTGGGCTGATAGAATCATGTAGTGTCAGGAAGTGACAACGTGTGGTGACTCATTTCAGCCAGTCACTGACCTGACAAACAGATCTGGGACCAGGCTACAGTAATGCAGATGACCTATCTGATGAAACCTGTATAGAGAAATATATAATACTGTATACGTTTCAATGGTTCTGTCTGTTAGTTGTCCATATGTAAAGTGTCCACAAGTTGCTTTGAGTTACAATTTTTTAAGTGGTACCTTTTGCGTATAACTCATCCCCTCTCTTCCTCTCTCTCCCCAGAGCGTCGGGCCGGGTCAAGTCCTTCTCCCAGGGCTCGGGCGGGGGCTACGACAGCGGCGACAGCGTGGAGATGCACCCCATGGAAGAGTGCCCAGAGGGCCAGTACTACCACGTCCAGTGTCGGCTGGGGGAAGGGGGCGGACAGGGAGGGGGCGGACAGTGCTATGAGAGGGCCGGGGTGTCCCGGAGCTGGGGGCTCCGCAAGCAGGCCATCCAGAACTGGCAGCGGAGACCCTACCGGAACAGCACGGAGGGAGAGGAGGGAGAGGAGGGGGACGTGTCGGACGTGGGCTCCAGGACTACCGAGTCGGAGGCAGAGATGTGGGAGCAGCAGGAGAGGAGGGCCACCATGGCCGAGATGCAGCAGTCTGGAGCGCCGAGACAGTCTGGATACCGCCTAGGCACAGGTAGGACTGGATAGGAGGCTAAACTAAGCTAGGCCGCTAGTCTTTACCTTGCTTAGGTACAGTACGGTAGGAGGCCGGGCTAGGCTACGTCAGGTAGGAGGCTAAGTCGCTTACCATTTAGTTTATTCTGATTTGTCCATTGATTGATTGCTTTATTGTTACTCAGCAGATACTTGTAATGAACTAGTGTGTTCTGGTGCATTGAAACAGGCATTTCTAAAAGGAACACCTTTCACGTCTGGCACACCTTATGACCCTGATAGCCTGCCGGCCAATGGCAACTGCAGCCCACACACACACACACACACACACACACACACACACACACACACACACATACATACAGAATCGCCTCCCTCCCCCACACACACACACACACTGACTTGCGGCCCAGGCTAACAGTAGTCAGGTCTGTCAGAGAAGGACAGAAGGTCGGTGGCTGGTGTGAAACTGGGTCATGGCTGTTCTAGTCCCAGGTGTTCCAGGGTAAGGCTGTCCAGAGAACAGTGAAGGACGACTAATGCACGCCACAAACTGATTCCCGAATCAGCCCAGGGAGCCTCTGTCATAGAGGGATGACTTTCACCAGACTGATCTACTAACACACACTACCCATATAGATCACACATGAACAACCTCCTGGGGATGGCCATGGAATGACTGTGTGCGTGTGTGTGTGTGTGTGTGGATGTCTTTGTGTTTGCTTGTGATTATAAACTCAGCAAAAAATGAAACGTCTTCTCTCTGTCAACTGTGTTTATTTTCAGCAAACTTAACACGTGTAAATATTTGTATGAACATAACAAGATTCAACAACTGAGAAATAAACTGAACAAGTTCCACAGACATGTGACTAACAGAAATTGAATAATGTGTCCCTGAACAAAGGGGGGGTCAAAATCAAAAGTAACAGTCAGTATCTGGTGTGGCCACCAGCTGCATTAAGTACTGCAGTGCATCTCCTCCTCATGGACTGCACCAGATTTGCCAGTTCTTGCTGTGAGATGTTACCCCACTCTTCCACCAAGGCACCTGCAAGTTCCC
>QNTS01001883.1:188181-205445 GCA_003317085.1 Hucho hucho | reverse complement strand
CGTTTTTTCCACGTTTAATTTTATATCCTGAGATTTTTGAGTATTCATAAAATATTATTAGCAATAAATATTGGTCCGGTATTATCAGGAGATCATCTGCAGATTAGTTTATATTCATGTTTACTGATACCTGTTACGTTTCGGGTCCTGTCTAATACTTTCTGCAAGCGGTTCAATTGCCAGTGCAAACAGGAAGTATTATTTCTGTATAAAAAGTTTACGTCGATCCACTGAGTCGAAAAGAACAATGTCGGAGTTTAATTCTACAAGAGAAAAGCTGCAAAAAGGTTGAAAATTAATAGAAGGGTGGACCAGAACAATAGTTTAATGTTCAGGAAAGATTCGGTGTAGAGGACGATGACCGTGTTACAAGTGACGATTGTGAGGCGCTATACAAATTAGACAGTTAGTGACCATCTATAGGTGCTATCTTTTATCAGCATCATAAAAGCAGATTGTAATTTCAACCACATAAAATATGCATCCAAGTCAAACTGAAATCTGATCAGAAACATGTTGGGTAGTATTCAGTTCCTTACAACTGGTCAAACCGTTGTCATTGGGACATCTTGCATCCCTAAACATCTTTGCTACGCAAGAGAAGCAGAGGTGAAAGAACTTCGCCGACGTCAACTAGATTGAATCATTTATTCTTTCGATATATGACATTATTCTGGCGAGCGAAGGGTTTATTTAGTCTTCTAGGGCAACAATTAATGACAGAACAGAAGCTGCGTGTATCTAATTATAGAAAAGTTTACTAACAAATAGCGTACCAAAATGTGGGAAATGTATAAGCAGAAACATAGGCCTGTCTCTGACTGTACAGTGCCTTTTCTATATTTGCGGGCCTAAGATTTTCACTTAATCACATATAGTTAGAAATTGCGGGTTATCACTAGCGCGTCGATGGCGCAGAAGTCTGTGTGTTTATGCTTCTGGACGGTCAGATAGCTAACAACAATGACAAGAAGCTGCCATGTGGGGAATTGTAGGTGGCTCATTTCAACTCATTTGGATCTTGTTATTGATACCATGTCTTGTTTTGACTCTTCATCACGTCTATGCTAATATCGCAAAACATTTGCTAGCTAGCTAACCAACAACTGCAATGATGTATTTGAGAGACAACAATTGCTCATTGTGCAAATTTATTTTATGTTTTCAAATAAAGCTTTGGAGAGGAAATATATAGTTCACATGTTGTTAACAATCCTTTGATTCTAAGCCAACCCCGCCTGTTTTGCTCCACGATTGCGCATGTATCGGCTTTGTTGCTCAACAACCCACCTGTCTATACAGGTACTACCACCACGGGGTGCTCACACTCTATACAATATAATCCACTACAGTGTACTATATAGTATTCCACTGAAGTATTACAGAATGTACTGTAAGTACACTAGCATTAAATCTGCCACATTAAATCAGTAGACGAGCCACGTTTGGCCCGCGTGCCATGAGTTTGAGACCCCTGATATATATTTTGAATGGGTGTCTAGATTGATATACCATGAAGTATAGTGCATTGGTGTTTTTTGTTCTAGGAGTGCCACAGACCCTGTAGGACAGGAGGTGATCTGGGCTCTAGGAGCAGGCTGTAGAGACATAATCTCCCTCCAGGTGGCACCACTACATCCATGGTGAGAGGCAACTCTCTTAGCACACATTTATTTAATGAATACTGTTAACACATATATTGTAATGTACCTCGCTCTCGCTCTCTCTCTCCTCCAGCCAACAACCGGCTCGCTTCAGCAACCGATGCCTGCAGACCATTGGCCGATGCTGGCCGCACCTCCGAGCCCTGGGCGTGGGCGGGGCAGGGTGTGGCATTCAGGGACTAGCCTCGTTGGGTGAGGAAATTAATTTGGATAAATATCTCATGAATATTTAATCTCATTGGTCATTTAATAAATAAACAGATATAGGGACTATTCTTTCAGAAAAAAGAAACAATTTGGATTGAAGTGCTTTGTATGGCTCATATCAGAGGTCTTTGTTCAGTCCCACCAGGATTTCGCTTTTTTTGTTGTTGTGATTTCTGCGATACATTTTGCGATGTTTTTTTTTCACGCTAATTTCATATAAAGCAATAAAAAGTAATGTGCTCAGTTTTAGGAGGATTTGAAGCAGAAAACAAAATCAATTAGGAACATCTAAAGTGCTCAGTTGTGTTTATTTTCCTGAACAAACAGCTGTGTCATAATCCACTCACATCAGTCACACACACCTCTCCTCTCCGTCAGGCTTGGGGCTTGCTATCCACACAAGATGCACCTCTCTCTCTCTCTCTCTCTCTCACTCACTCACTCACTCACTCACTCAATAAATCCCAAATAGATTAATAGCTGATCACTCGCTTTCAATTTGAGGATCGATATTTCTTTCTAATAAGTTGTCTTCAAAATTCTTGAGAGAGATTTTTTTTCTGAAAGGCTCGTAAGGGAGACAAAGAACAGAAAACATAAAAATAGAGTATCGTGATTGAAATGTACTGTTAATAATTATCCAGAAAGATTGTGCTTTCGTGATCTGTATTAAGTTTTAAAAACGGCAAATCTGACAAATTACACTCCGTGCTTTGAGCAGCGCTCTCCGTAGACAGACAGACGGGAGAGCAGAGTACCGACCACCCCTGCTAAAGCCAAGGTTAGCGGAGTAAAAGTTTGAGGAAAACGCCACTCAACTTGATTCAAACTACTTTCAGCGCTTGTCTTCCCTGCTACCACTCCAGTCATGGTGGTCTGCAGCTGCTGTGGGAACTGTTCTGACATTCTCATATGCTTTGTTGATTTGAAGTGACTGTTGATTGTCGACTTTCTCTAGTTTCCAAAAACATTTGGAAATTGTTTCGCACGATCGTTAGCTGTTATTTTTGTTGGCAAATGAGATTGATTTCCATCATCTTCACACGTGAATACGCTGACAGGCTAGGGGGAAAACGTTGTTGACGTGCGGTTGGATTTGGGCCATTTTCCACGGTAACAGTGCGGTAATTAGTCAAAATTACGAACCCGCTTTTGATTGGACCCTTTTATGCGCTAAAAGTGCGGGAATTGGTCAAAATTGAGATCTCTCGCATTATAAACGCTGATTGGTTGATTTTGCATTGAATTATGCGATCTCAGAATCGCAGAATCCTGGAGGGACTGTTTGTTGATGGATAAACTTTGTACTTCAAGCTGTTATTTGTCACATTTTAGAATTTATTTTTCTTCTGAGGAACAAAATATTCAGATTTATTTCTGGCCAATCCACACATATGGGAAGTGGGATGCGTGCGACTGCAAATACCCTCCCAGTCAGAAGGAAATGTAACCCAGCTATTGAGTTCCTACTCACGATTCACAGCATGCAGGAACAGAGGGAGGAAATTAATTTTGTGGCTAGATGAGAAACGGTTGTCTTGGTGGCCTGTCTGTTTATCAGTACATGGGCTGAGTGAGGATGAGGGGTGGCAATAGGAAAGGACATTGAGTGCCTCTCAAATGGCACACTATTCCCTATATAGTGCACTACTCTTGGCCAGAGCCCTACAAATGCCTTCAAAAAGTATTCACACCCCTTGACCTTTTCCACGTTTTGTTGTTAAAGCCTGAATTTAAAATTGTATAAATTTATATTTTGGGTCATTGGCCTACATACAATACCCCATAATGTCAACGTGGAATTATGTTTTTAGAAATGTTTACTAATTAATAAAAAATGTAAAGCTGAAATGTCTTGAGTCAATAGGTATTCAACCCCTTTTTTATTGGCAAGCCTAAATAAGTACAGGAGTCAAAATTTGCTTAACCAGTCAAAATATGTTGCATGGACTCACTCTGTGTGCAATAATGGTGTTTAACATGATTTTTGAATGACTACCTCATCTCTGTACCCCACACATACAGTTACCTGTAAGGTCCCTCAGTCGAGCAGTGAATTTCAAACATACACTACATGACCAAAAGTATGTGGACACCTGCTCATCAAACATCTCATTCCAAAACCATGGGTATTAATATGTAGTTGGACCCGCTTTTGCTGCTATAACAGCCTCCACTCTTCTGGGAAGGCTTTCCACTAGATGTTGGAACATTGCTGCGGGGACTTGCTTCCATTCAGGCACGAGTAATGGTGAGGTCAAGCAATGGTGAGGATGGGCACTGATTTTGGGCGTTCCAATTCATCCCAAAGGTGTTCGATGGTGTTGAGGTCCTGACTCTTTACAGGCCAGTCAAGTTCCTCCACATAGATCTCTACAAACCATTTCTGTATGGACCTCGCATTGTGCACGGGGGCATTGTCATGCTGAAACAGGAAAGGGCCTTCCCCAAACTGTTGCCACAAAGTTGGAAGCACAGAATCGTCTAGAATGTCATTGTATGCTGTAGCGTTAAGATTTCCCTTCACTGGAACTAAGGGGCCCGAACCATACAAAACAGCCCCAGACCATTATTCCTCCTCCACTAAACTTTACAGTTGGCACTATGTGTTGGGGCAGGTAACGTTCTCCTGGCATCCGCCAAACCCAGATTCGTCCTTCGGACTGACGTCTGACTCTTGGCATTGCGCATGGTGATCTTATGCTTGTGTGCGGCTGCTCGGCCATGGAAACCCATTTCGTGAAATCCAGCCATTCTGATCGGTTCACACTCATCCTACCATCTAGGGCGAAAACATGATCGAAACACTATCCCCAAGCTGTTGAATTGAATCATCTCAAATATATATATATATCTATATCTGAGATGATCATACAAATGGTAGAAACACGGTGAACATGATGTTTGGTTTTGTAGGCTGGTTATGTGCGCTTTTGCTATGACCGTCTGTCTTTTTAAACTTATTTAGGTCGCATTGTTGTTAAGTTTTATTTTGATGTAAGCATTGCTAACACTTCAACCCATGAACAAACGTACGTCAGTATGTGCTGGCCAGGTGCCAGGTGTATATGACTGTTTTAGACTCCTAGATAGGCTCTTTCGATATCTTACCCAGCACTTGAAAAATAATGGATTAATACATACCAAGCGTCCTGTCCAGTGGGTGTACTTGTGCATCTAGCTGCCTCACGCTACAGAAACAGAAGATATTCTCCTGCCCTATGGGCTGTTCTGGAGCGGTCAATGCTACTTACTTACATACTACCGACTAAGTTGTTGGCATCAAAGGCATCTCAACCTCCTCCTCCTCCTCCTTTCCCCCCTGTAGCCAGGAACTGCATGCGTCTGCAGGTGTTAGAGCTGGACCATGTGAGTGAGGTCAACCAGGAAGTGGCAGCTGAGGTGTGCAGGGAGGGTCTGAAGGGCCTGGAGATGCTGGTCCTAACCTCCACGCCGGTCACCCCGAAGGCCCTGCTACACTTCAACAGTGAGTACACCCTACTACACTACATAGTACACTACATAATACACTACATAGAACACTACTGGGAGGGTCTGGAGGTTCTGGAGATGCGGGTCCTAACCTCCACGCCGGTCACCCCTAAGGCCCTGCTACACTTCAACACTGAGTACACCTTACTACACTACTTAGTACACTACATAATACACTACATAGAACACTACTGGGAGGGTCTGGAGGTTCTGGAGATGCGGGTCCTAACCTCCACCCTGGTCACCCCTAAGGCCCTGCTACACTTCAACAGTGAGTACATCCTACACCAGACCCAAATAAAGATGTGCTTTATTGAGCTCGATCTTCACAAAGGAACCAGTAGAACAATCCCAAAAGTGCAATCCCTGCCCGTTTAGTTTTCCATTGCTCAAGCAACGGCTCGAAGTGTTGAGTAAGCACCATTTTGAACCCAGGTCTGCACTTTTCTCATCCAGACAATCATTTCAGATCTACACAAGTGGCTATAGGGCATAGGGTCGAGGGGTCTGTTTGGAATTGGGTGGCGAGTCTGCTGCTTCCGTGTGAGCGTTGTACACGATCTCGCCCCTCCAGGTGTGTGTCGTAACCTGAAGTCCATCGTGGTGCAGATCGGTGTAGAGGACTACTTTGAGGACCCCAACAGCCCTGAGGCTAGGAAGCTCTTTGACGAGATGGTGAACAAGCTGCAGGTAATTATAACAGCGCTTTAACTTTCACTTCAGAGACCACATCCCAATGAATCCCAATGCTCTTAAAAATAATTGCATTTGAATAATCTTAGATCATTTAAAAGGGGGTGTATCTTAATACACTTAATAAGACAGGGAGGGGCGAATACTATTAAAACTGACTCTGGATCAGTGCTTTGAGGGCAACTCCTAACTATGCCAGTCCAAATAATTTCCTGTCTTTGGGTTCTCTCCTGCCCACAGTATACATGTCATGTATATGACTAGCTCTGTAGTATCCGTTAGCGAGAGTGGTCTATTATTACAACTCAACCATACTGAACCGTACGTGACTCAAAACCAAGATCTCCGGTTCAAGCTGATCGTCTGAGGAATTGGAATGATCCAGCTGCTTTCTGGAGAGGAAGTGGGGGGGGGAGGGGCGTTGAGGGCGGTTGCACGCCCACGACGGGCGCCACTCAGAGGTTAAGAGGAAGAGCGCTTCGATATTCGCACTCGGACTTCATCTACATTTTTTATCTATGGGCCCTGGTCAAAAGTAGTGCATTAAATAGGGAATAGGGTGGGCGTGTGAGCCTTCCCTCCTCCTGTGAGTCAGTGTGGAAGGTGTCCCTTTCTCGCTGGCGGATGCTGTGCTAGATTACTCATAGCCGTTAAGTAACCAACTCCAGAGAGCTAAAAAGTGTGTTTTGTAATTTCGGCACTGTTCATTTGTCACGGCTGTAGCCAGACGGGGGAGAAGCAAAGCAAACATTTAGTCAAACTCAATGAACCCTCGAGGGGGAGTAACCTGTGAGTTATGTGTGTACTGTACAGTCTGTGAAAACCGCTATTCCAAAGGAACCAGCACAGTCATTTCATTTCTGACGTGTGTAAGTGTGCGCAATGGTCGACAAACTTAGTTAAATGCTTACCTTTTTCTGTTTCTACAGCTTCTCCCGGAGACACACTCTTAAGCATATTTTAGGTTCACACATTCTTAATAAGGCTGTGACGATATCGGTATCTCAATATTTTTCCCAATGGCGAAAAACGAAAACACGAAGCAGACCGAACTCTTTAGTCCGTTTTTTTTAAACCTGTTGTATGTAAAAATGCCGTGTGCTAATAGTTTGGGAAATAAATAAATGTGACTCGGGATGACAATGTAATGATGTTTGTTTCCAACGTTAGGGCTGCTTTTCCTAAAGAAGTTGAAGCTGCTTTGTGTTTTGCTTCCTTGCCACGATACTAACGGGTATCGCGATGTTGGTATCGTCCCCGGGGCCTTAAATGATTGAGGCACGCTCATTTACAACACACCCTTTTGATGGTTCAACGGTCTTTACTGTGCGTGTGCATGTGCACAATGGTCTACAAACTAAAGAAGTGATGTTGACTCCTCTGCATAAAGGAGCATAGTGGTCTAATCCCTCCATCCATCCCTCCTTACCCTCCAGGGCTTGAAGAAGAGACCGGGCTTCTCCAAAATTCTGCACGTGAAGGCGGACATCCTCTGCTAACCCCTTTCGCCACTCAGGACCCCCCCCCCGAAAAAGAAGGGTCTGCCATTTTGTTTCCAGCCACACCCAACAGAACAGACCCAGTCATTTGAAACCCCTTGACGTACCAGACAGCCAACACACACACACACATAACGGAAGAGGAAATTCTGCAACTGTTGGAGTGGAAGTTGATAAAAATGCTGCTTTTTAGTTAAATTAAAAACCAATGTGTTTTTCGGCCCTTAGCCTTGACTAAAAGACAGACAGACACCACAGACAGATAGACGCTCCATAGACCACTACAATGCATTACAGAACAGAGAATAGACAAGACAAGAGGCCTGGGTAGGGCCTGGGTAGGTCAGGTCCACACCTTACCCTGGAGCATACAAACCCAGTGGAGATTCTCATGGACCAAACCCTCCTTTACCATAGATATGTACTAAAGAACTCATCTCTTATCTTTTCAATGGCTGCTTTTTTTGACCAAATGGGCAGCACCATTGAGGACTATCTCCATTTTTAAAGTAGTACATTTTGTGTGCCCTCTATCCAACTTTATGGTGGGGTAAAGTGTAGTAAAGACATCATCAGGCAGGTAACAAGACCAGGGGCCCCTTAAGTCTCCGCGAAAGAAAACAGGGACCCTGCCTGTGAGTTGCTGACCTGCCAAACCCGAATTGAAACATAAACTCAACAGGACTATTGGAACTTTGTAGATGCTGTAATCTCTGGCGGCCATTTTGATTTCAACTGAGAAAAGAGCTGTAAGCAGGAGGATGGATGTCATGAAGGAGCAGGCTCTCGTTCTCTCTTTTATTCACTGAGAGCATTGCAGAGAATGTGTTTGGGATGCTTTTTTTTTTTATCAAGATGCTAAACAGTTTGTTAAAATAGACCCTGTGTGTGTGTAAGGGAGGGCAGTACATGACATACCAGCTGCAGACTACCATAAAACGAAGAAGATATCTTGTCACCTTGAGGACCTTTTTTACTCCGCGGGTCTTTATCGGCCTATCAGCCCGCTCCGTGGTGTGGTCGCCACGGGAACAGTGCAGTATTGAACACTGGGTCCATCCTCAGCAAGATCATCAGCGGAGTGCAGTCTCTCTCTCCCACAAACCCCCTTGGATTTTCAGCTGTCAATTACTTTTGTCTGTGGAACTCTTACAGTATCTACAGGTCGGTTTGTTCATTAGGCAGCTACTGTTTTATTTTGTTTTTAAACAGGGTTGCAAATGGATTCATTAATGCCTTTCAGAATTGATGACGTTCATAGCTGTGTCTGTTCTATCTTCATTTCGTAAAATGGTTTCTCCAATGTGCCACTAATCTATAGGAGCGTTGTAAAGACAGACATTCACCCTATACAAATAACTAACCACTAGCTCTGTAAGCTACAGTGAATTCCATACATAAGCTACATCCCAAATGCAGCCTATTCCCTATGTAGTGTAATAGGTTTAACCAGGGCTCATAAGGCTCTGGTCAAAAGTAGTGCACTGAATAGGGTGCCAGGTGAGAAACGGCTATAGCCTACGTCCAGTTGCACGTAAACCACAACTTCCATGAGCAAAAGAGAGTTGCTGATCGTTGATTGACATGATGCAATTTATATGTTAACTTTGCTATAAACGTAATGTATAATACATGTATATACGTTACAGCCGTTTGTTATGATATATATATATACACACACACTGTTGTATTTACAGCCAGTACACCGGAAGGGCTTTTTTAATGTCCTCCCATTGCATAGAGTTGGATAGAGGCCAATTTTTGCCTCTTTGTCACAATGGCTTCATACAGTGTACCCTCTACCCAGTTGCAATTTATTCGATGTCATAGATCAGCTCTCTGGAGCCCTCTGCTGAGCAGGATGACTCATGCAACGACACAGCTGGTGGAGAAGTGTCTCTGGAGGCCTCCCAAAGGGCTCCGGTCAATAGTAGTGCACTATATAGGGATTAGGGTGCCATAGGGCTCTGGTCTAAGGTAGTGCACTATATAGGGAATAGGGTGCCATAGGTCCCTGGTCTAAAGTAGTGCACTATATAGGGAATAGGGTGACATTTGGGATGTTGACTTGATCTCAATTGCCTCAAAATCCTCCTCTTGTTTCTTCATCTGCACTGAGTGCCTTGTCAAGTGAAAACAAAATGATGGAAGCTCATCGTTAGTCTTTTTACCTAACCACTTATTTTCCCTCAGTGCAGATGATGGGAGAAGAGGACCGAGTTAGCCTGTATGGATCCACTCGCAATACTGTACCGTTAATACATTCAAGCAAGTCGTCGAGCTCAGGCAACAATGCACACCGACCCAAACCATGCACTCACCCCAGGGAGGCATCTCAAGTCTAATGTGGACTCCTTCTGACAGAGGAAAACAGTTGGAAGCTGATCCTATGGTAGGCTTTGACTTATCCTTTGTTTGTAGGTCATTGTAGATCAAGGAAAGAAAAGGAGAGAATTTAAGACTGTTGAGATGCAGCCCGTGTGCTGGAGAGGAAAGGCTGCAGGGAAATCCTTTGCTTCCCCGTTTAGTCTTTTTCAACTGAGAGATGTTTAGTAAAGTTGAGCACCGAGTTATGCGCTGGTTCGTTTTAAGTAGTAGCTAGCCTGACATGAACACACACTCTACAGTTGTGGTTGCTCATCTCTCCATGTTCTCTTCCAATACTGAATATTGTACTGCCTTGCCCCTCAGAGATTGAAAAGGGTTTTTTAAGTTGAAGGTGTTTTTAAAGTCACTGTCACAATAGAGAAAACACAATGCACTTGTTGATTTTAGTCTGTGCTCCAAATGGCACCCTTTTCCCCTGTATAGTGAACTACTGTACGTTAGACCAGGGCCCATAGGGCTCCGGTCAAAAGTAGTGCACTATATAGGGAGTGGGGTGCCATTCGGGATTGCAACTTTAGGGGGTTTTCAGTTCCTGACAATCTTGTCTTCTTTAAGACATTAAACACTGTACATAATGTTGTTTATAATATAAAAAGAGTACTGCATTTGGTGTTAAGGTCATAAGTATAAGGATCGAAATGATGATGGGAAAAAAATGACTGAGTCTACAGGTGTCCATTCTGTAAGTTTTTTTTTTTTCTTCTCCAAAGTCGAAAGGAAAGATTCAACTACAGTGGCAAGAAAAAGTATGTGAACCCTTCTGGAAATACCTGGATTTCTGCATAAATTGGTCATCAAATTTGATCTGATCTTCATCTAAGTCCCAACAATAGACAAACACAGTCTGCTTAAACTAATAACACACAAACAATTATACGTTTTCATGTCTTTATTTAACACACCGTGTAAACATTCACAGTGCAGGTTGGGGAAAGTATGTGAACCCTTGGATTTAATAACTGGTTGACCCTCCTTTGGCAGCAATAACCTCAACCAAACGTTTTCTGTAGTTGTGGATCAGACCTGCACAACGGTCAGGAGGAATTTTGGACCATTCCGCTTTACAAAACTGTTTCAGTTCAGCAATATTCTTGGGATGTTTGGTGTGAACCGCTCTTGAGGTCATGCCACAGCATCTCAATCCGGTTGAGGTCAGGACTCTGACTGGGCCACTCCAGAAGGTGTATTTTCTTCTGTTGAAGCCATTCTGTTGTTGATTTACTTCTGTGTTTTGGGTCGTTGTCCTGTTGCATCACCCAACTTCTGTTGAGCTTCTATTGGTGGACAGATACCCTAACTTTCTCCTGCAAAATGTCTTGATAAACCAAGGAATTCATTTTTTCCATCGATGATAGCAAGCTGTCCAGGCCCTGAGGCAGCAAAGCAGCCCCAAACCATGATGCTCCCTCCACCATACTTTACAGTTGATGAGGTTTTGATGTTGGTGTGCTGTGCCTTTTTTTCTCCACACATAGTGTTGTGTGTTCCTTCTAAACAACTCAACTGTAGTTTCATCTGTCCACAGAATATTTGGTAACATCCAGGTGCACTTTTGCAATCTTCAGACGTGCAGCAATGTCCAAAAAAAACAGCAGTGACTTCCGTGGTGTCCTCCCATGAACACCATTCTTGTTTAGTGTTTTACGTATCGTAGACTCTTCAACAGAGACGTTAGCATGTTCCAGAGATTTCTGTAAGTCTTTAGCTGACACTCCAGGATTGAGCATTCTGATTCTCATTGAGCATTCTGCTCTGCGCTCTTGCAGTCATCTTTGCAGGACGGCCACTCCTAGGGAGAGTAGCAACAGTGCCGAACTTTCTCCATTTATAGACAATTTGTCTTACCGTGGACTGATGAACATCAAGGCTTTTAGAGATACTTTTGTAACCCTTTCCAGCTTTATGCAAGTCAACAATTCTTAATCTTAGGTCTTCTGAGATCTGTTTTTTGTTCCGAGGCATGGTTCACGTCAGGCAATGCTTCTTGTGAATAGCAAACTCAAATTTTGTGAGTTTTTTTTTATAGGGCAGGGCAGCTCTAACCAACATTGCCAAATCTCTTCTCATTGATTGGACTCCAGGTTAGCTGACTCCTGACTCCAATTAGCTTTTGGAGAAGTCATTAGCCTAGGGGTTCACATACTTTTCCCAACCTACACTGAATGTTTAAATGATGTATTCAATATAGACAAGAAAAATACAATAATTTGTGTTATTAGTTTAAGCACAATGTTTGGGACTTAGATGAAGATCAGATCAAATTTGATGACCAATTTATGCAGAAATCCAGATAATTCCAAAGGGTTCACATACTTTTTCTTGCCACTGTATATTATGTATAAACGGTAGTGTTTGCAGTTGTGTACTATAGATGCTTTATATTCAATGTTCATCAGAAATGTGCTATAGAGATGGACATTATTTAAGAAAGAAAGAAAGAAAGAGGATAAAGATTATTTGAGCTATTTATTTCTATAAAAAGAGAGGTCTATAATGTTGGCATGTTTTTGTGTTCATGCATCAATCATCACGTTGCCTTTAACATATTCTGCTGTAGTGGCTGTAGTTATAAATTATTAATATTTAAAAAAGATTTGAAGATTGCTTGCAAAAGTTTATGCTGTATTTTATTTTTAATATGTCTTGCACTAGTGGGGGGGGAAACAAGATAATACTGCTATTTAATATTAGTGCTGTTTTTTTAATGTTTAAAACGCTTTCTCAGTATTTGACATATTATGATGCGCTTTTAGAGGTCCATGGTGGTTCGGTAACATGAAGAAAAATCGCACTTCAGTCAATCAACATTGTCATGCTGTTTTCCATGGTTTCCTCTGTCGTGTGAGCCGATAGGTTGGTTGCTCTCTTGCACAGTCGAGATGATTGGTTGATTTGTTTAAACTGAATGGTGGCCAATTAGGGGCAAGAAGGTAGATTTACTTCACGACCAGGTAGCCAATAGCAATGAGGAGTTTTTAACATGTGACACAATGGCTGTGGAAGTTTTGAAGGTTGAACCGTGGGTCGACCTGGTGAACAACTACATTTCAAGTGCTTTTGAGGTCAATTTTACACTGACATGACCTTATGCTCACAATCATGATCGTTACCAGGTAATGGTGAGGATAACTATGTTTGTGTACTCTTGTGTTGGTTTCCTTTTAAAGCTTCTTATCCAGATGTATTGTGTGACAGAAGTCCTGCTGAAATTGTTTTAGTAGAACGTGTCCTGAAAACTGAATCGAATAAGAGAATGAGATTAAGAGTTGGAGTCATTCGGACAAAAACATACTGTGTGTCTGGGTTCCCCAGCTGGCGGCCCCGGGCAGTGATTTTTATTTCCATGTTTGTTTATTTCTGAGCAACAAAAACAAAACTCGGTTGGACATAAAAGTACAAATCTGCTCCAATTGATTTTCATTTAGGAAATCTGTTCCAAAGTATTCAAATAAAATCAAACTTCATTTGTCACGTGCGCACAATACAACAAGTATAGACCTTACCGTGAAAATGCTTACTTACAAGCCCTTAACCAACAGTGCAGTTCAAGAAGAGTTAAGAAAATATTTACAAAACAAATGGAGGAGGGTGGGGTCAATGTAAATAGTCCGGTGGCCATTTGATTAATTGTTCAAGCAGTCTTATGGTTTGGGGGTAGAAGCTGCTAAGAAGCCTTTTGGACCTAAATTTGGCGCTCCGGTACCGCTTGCCGTGTGGTAGCAGAGAAAACAGTCTATGACTTGGGTGACTGGAGTCTCTGACAATTTTATGGGTTTTACTCTGGCACCACCTATTACCACGCATAATAGAGAGAGATATGTGATGGTATACAAATGTAAGCAAGGTTTGAAATTATTATGTTTTAGTCAAATATACAGTACCAGTCAAAAGTTTGGACACGTACTCATTCAAAGGTTTTTCTTTATTTTTACTATTTTCTACATTGTAAAATAATAGTGAAGACTATGAAACTATGAAATAACACACATGGAATCATGTAGTAACCAAAAAAAGTGTTCAACAAATCAAAATATATTTGAGATTCTTCAAAGTAGCCACCCTTTGCCTTGATGACATCTTTGCACACTCTTGGCATTCTCTCAACCAGCTTCTTGAGGTAGTCACCTGGAATGCATTTCAATTAACAGGTGTGCCTTGTTAAGTTAATTTGTGGAATTTCTTTCCTTAATGCGTTTGAGCCAATCAGTTGTGTTGTGACAAGGTAGGATTGGTATATTTGCCTATTTGGTAAAATACAAAGTTCATATTATGGCAAGAACAGCTCAAATAAGCAAAGCGATACGACAGTCCATCATTACTTTAAGACACGAAGGTCAGTCAATCTGGAACTTTTGACTGATACTGTATCTGATTGGCCTTCTTACGGTAAATGTTTAGCCTACAAATGATTTGTAATTATCCCCCTGACCATCCGCTCAAGAGTAAAATCGGCCCGCTGCTGATTGTAGTTGATGATCCCTGCTGTGTGTTCTACTACTAGGATCTTATCCATAGCTAAGATTCAATGTGTCTGTGGTTAAAGAGATAATTACCCCAAACTACACAATGACATAGTTTCCCTTACCCTATAGGCAGTCTATTGACAAGGTAAGTCCATGCTTTGGTTTTGTTTACCTGGCCACTGCCATAGACTGCTTATAAGGTAAGGAAACCAATGTAACAATTTGTAATTTGGTGAACTATCCATTTTTAATGTTTTTATGACTTGATTTGGTAACTTAGTCATTCCGAATATCAAATCATTTAATGATTCCCACGATCAAGATTCCTTTTATTTGATTCGTTTATTGTAATAAGTTGGTACATGATGTTTTCGTTATTTGTTATTTTCGAGAACCTTTGCTATTGATACACCCCAAAAAAATATTGTGTATCTTAATTTTTGCTCTTTCAAAGCCCAGTTCTGATTCATGGAATAAGGTTGTTTTGGATATTGACAATACATTGTCTGTAAAAAAAACGATTCTACTGTGTCAGGCATTTGACTGCAAAGACCAGCTTTGTGCCAAGATTTTGTGTTCTGTCTCATTCGTCCCAAATGGCACCCTATCCCCTATATAGTGCACTGCTTTTGACCATAATCCTATGGGCCCTGATCAAAAGTAGTGCGCTATATAGGGAATAGGGTGCCATTTTAGGAACACCTGTGTCAATTCTTATGTAATTAATTAGCCTGGATCCAGATCTGTTGCTACATCTTGCCATGTTAATGACCATAGGGATTGGCAAGATGGCACGCACAGATCCGGGACCCAGGCTAGCATCTTTTTACCTCTTTTGCACACATTCCCTGTATGGATGATTGTATTCTCTGCCCATTTGTCTGAATTGTATTTGAACTCATTACCTCAACACTTATCTGGGCAACTAAGTGTGCACATTCTTTAATTATTATTTTTGGACAGTCATTGATATTATGCTCATTTAATGTACTGTATCGAATATAGGTATGTCTTGTTGGTATGGCCAGGTTTATTCAAAACCCAAACAGTCATTCCCTCTACGATGTTATGCCGTTCATCATCCTAAGACCGCTGCAATAAATGGAACAAGTGTTATTTTCCCATTCATATTCAAATTCATCCATTTCTTATCATCAATAAAATGGCTTAAATACATTGAATTGTTTGAAAAGCAAAATTGTAGAATAAATCAATCAAATGTATTTATAGAGCCCTTTTTACAACAGCCGGTGCCACAAAGTATTTATACAAAAAACAAGCCGGTTCTTTTTTAAAAACTCCTAACACTGTTTCCCCTAGGTACAGATCTAGGGTCAGCTATCCCTTCCTCCAATCCGATCCTTAACCATTATTTGGGGAAAATACTAAACTGACCTAAGATCAGTGTCTAGGGACAACGTCACCCCCTACTCTATTTAAGCGACCAATAAATGGACTTGAAGCGTCCTATTTGTCCACTAGAGGGCAGTGTTGCTCCATTTACAAGCACAGTGGCCTAATGTTGGGCCTAGGGCTGTGCCTATGGTAGTTCACCTTATTCCTTCCTCTCTATTGGCTAACAGAACTCAAACTGGTAAAACAGGCCAAAATCCAGTCAAGATTATTATCACCTTTCATTGGTGTATGCAACTGTGACTTATTTGACATTTTTCCCAATGAACAACTGAACATTGTGGACAGGTCCCTCACTGTACTGTACCTACTCTAGTAAAGTATAGTGGCTCTATTAAATCTGTATCAATGAAGCATTACAGATTGTGCGACATAGACGACATATTCAGTGTTTACCGTAAATGCAGAGTCTCCGCCAAACGCGGTACCTTTGGCTTTTAAATTTCAATTGGGCTTTTAGCGCTGAACTGTCGTGTTACGGATTGAATGGAGCCCTAGGCCTCACACAGCCACCTTTAACATAATGCATGTGACAATAGCAAGGCTCCCACCCAATGTACCTATCGTACACTATCGCTGCTGTTTTTCGAAGTTTTTCTAGAACATTCATGTGATGACGATATTTACGTGGACTGCACACGTATTGTCTGCCACATGTCTAACCTTTTTAAACCTTTTGATTTGGCTAGATATAATTTATGTGCCACACAACTTAAACCCGTCCAATCCTTCCGTCATAGTCTAGGACAGTGGTTCCCAAACTGTGGGTCGGGACCGACTTTTGGGTTGCGGCAGGGGTCCGGATGGGTCACAGGATGACTTTTTCTTTTTGTTTGTTTGTGCTTTGTTCCAAATATTTGTATTATTATACAGTCAATTCCTTAAGACCCAATACTCGAATCTACATTATATGTTTTGAAGAAGAAGGTATTATTCATAAATGATTAATTTATTCTTTGGGAATCCCCCTGGTCTACGCTAGGGGTGGTTTCTGGACAGGACCAAAGGCTATCAACTAATGGACAACCCAGCCAGACCACGCTACTCTAAATTTGACCTTTGACCGGGTCACAAAATCTGACTGCAGGGGAAAGTAGGTGGAAGTTAAGCGGCTGATAGTCTTATCCTTCTCTCTCTCGCTCTGTCTCTCTCTCTCTCGCTCTCTCTCTCTCTCGCTCTGTCTCTCGCTCTCTCTCGCTCTCTCTCGCTCTCTCTCGCTCTCTCTCGCTCTCTCTCGCTCTCTCTCGCTCTGTCGCTCTCTCTCGCTCTGTCGCTGTCTCTCTCTCGCTCTCTCGCTGTCTCTCGCTCTGTCGCTCTCTCGCTGTCTCTCGCTCTGTCGCTCTCTCGCTGTCTCTCGCTCTGTCGCTCTCTCGCTGTCTCTCGCTCTGTCGCTCTCTCGCTGTCGCTCTCTCGCTCTGTCGCTCTCTCGCTGTCGCTCTCTCGCT
>QNTS01001883.1:161789-188093 GCA_003317085.1 Hucho hucho | reverse complement strand
TCTCTCTCTCTCTCTCGCTCTGTCTCTCTCGCTCTGTCTCTCTCTCTCTCTCGCTCTGTCTCTCTCTCTCTCTCGCTCTGTCTCTCTCTCAATCCAGAGTAGACACAACACAGTATGGACTGGGAGAGGTCCGTAGGGCAATGGGAAACAACAACACAGGCTGCATCCCTTATTGGCACCTATTCCCTATTTAGTTCACTACTTTTAACCATGGCCCATGGGGGCCCTCAACTGCTGAAGACTGGTCGAGGTAGTTAGGCTCCCACCCATGGTGCAGAGGTTGCACGTGATGTGTGGGCCCTGGTCTGCTTTTGATATATTCTTCACCTTTCAGACCATCTTTGCTCCAGCTGTACAGAGAAGTCATGAATGGCCGTACTATTTGATTTGTGGCCCAGAGGGCTCCAGTGAAGGCCAAGTATGTCTCCCAAATGTAACCTATTACCTACATATTACACTACTCTGGTCAAAAGTTGTACACTATATAGGGAATAGGGTGACAATTGGGATGCACAAACACTGGAACAGGATTTACTATTGATTGTCATCACTGCTGACCAGAGTGTGTGGAATGTACCAACTTACTTGCATTCCCCACTGCTGTAAAAGTGGACTGAGCAGCAGAGCCCGCGGCTCTATTCATATACTATGACAATGGAGCCTTTCTTCCTCTCACCCACCCAGATAACACATTGGTTTCATTACCAAATGTTGACATAGATGAGTTGTCGTTACACAACATGGAGATCTTATGATTAAATATAGACAGGAGGGCAGTGGTGCTCACAATGTACAATGGCATGACCAGCACGTAAACATGGCTGAATTCCTCCCGGCAATTTACCCAATCAAAACATAACATTTTTTAAACACGTGATTTGTCATCCTCCATTGCTTATGTCTTTTCAAGTTTCATTCAGAACTGAAAATGAACCTGATGTCAAATATCAGATTTTTTTTTTATTTTCAACGTCATGTTGCTAACTAGAATGGTTCTGTGGTGTATGCGTGAGTCACTGTGTTCTGAATATGGGTATCTGGAGTGTGAATTCGAGGTGAGAGTTGCATATTCACTTGCCTGTGATTTGAGAAAAACTCAACAGGCATGGACAAACTGACCTTAAAACAGGAGTAAAGTGGTAAGGCAATTTCCTTTTATTTCAGCAAACTGAAGGCGTCCAACCAGGCACTACTTTTCATTTCCTCTTGTGGCCAATTCACATCTGTCTTACGTTTTTAAAAGTACTTTAGAGTGGTACAGCTCTTAGGCTGCTTCTACACAGGCAGCCCAATTCTGATCTTTTGCCCAATTATTGGTATTTGGGCAAAGAATCAGAATGGGCTGCCTTAGAGCGCAGATAGATGCAGGCCACTTTGTGGTAGCCTGGTTACACCATACTGAAAGATGGGATGCACAATGGTGAGTGCAGTGTTCAGTCTGGTTTATCCAGGCTAACTTTCTGGGCCCCATATCCTTAACATACATTAAACGTCTGTGGATTCTTTATAATGGTCAATCAAGCACCAAACTCATGTTTAGTTCAACAGGTAGTAAGTTAGTGGTGGCACTTTACACCCTAATCGGTCCGTATTTACATACACTTGGAGACACTAACTCGTTTTTCAACCAATCCACAAATTTCTTGTTAACAAACTATAGTTTTGTCATGTCGGTTAGGACATCTACTTTGTGACACAAGTAATTTTTCCAACAATTGTTTACAGACAGATTATTTCACTTATAATTCACTGTATCACAATTCCAGTGGGTCAGAAGTTTACATACACTAAGTTGACCTTGCCTTTAAACAGCTTGGAAAATTCCAGAAAATGTCATGGCTTTAGAAGCTTCTGATAGGCTAATTGACATAATTTGAGTCAATTGGGAGGTGTACCTGTGGATGTATTTCAAGGCCTACCTTCAAACTCAGTGCCTCTTTGCTTGACATCATGGGAAAATCAAAAGAAATCAGCCAAGACCTCAGAAAAAAATCCTTGGGAGCAATTTCCAAACGCCTGAAGGTACCACGTTTATCTGTACAAACAATAGTACGCAAGTATAAACACCATGGGACCACACAGCCATCATACCGCTCAGGAAGGAGACGTGTTCTGTGTCCTAGAGATGAACGTACTTTGTTGCGAAAAGTGCAAATAAATCCCAGAACAACAGCAAAGGACCTTGTGAAGATGCTGGAGGAAACGGGTACAAAAGTATCTATATCCACAGTAAAACAAGTCCTATATCGACATAACCTGAAAGGCTGCTCAGCAAGGAAGAAGCCACTGCTCCAAAACCGGCATAAAAAAGCCAGACTACGGTTTGCAACTGCACATGGGGACAAAGATCGTACTTTTTGGGGAAATGTCCTCTGGTCTGATGAAACAAAAATAGAACTGTTTGGCCATAATGACCATCATTATGTTTGGAGGAAAAAGGGGGAGGCTTGCAAGCCGAAGAACTCCATCCTAACCGTGAAGCACGTGGGTGGCAGCATCATGTTGTGGGGGTGCTTTGCTGCAGGAGGGACTGGTGCACTTCACAAAATAGATGGCTTCATGAGGCAGGAAAATGATGTGGATATATTGAAGCAACATCTCAAGACATCTGTCAGGAAGTTAAAGCTTGGTCGCAAATGGGTATTCCAAATGGACAATGACCCCAAGCATACTCCCAAAGTTGTGGCAAAATGGCTTAAGGACAACAAAGTCAAGGTATTGGAGTGGCCATCACAAAGCCCTGACCTCAATCCTAAAGAAAATGTGTAGGCAGAACTGAAAAAGTGTGTGCGAGCAAGGAGGCCTACAAACCTGACTCAGTTACACCAGCTCTGTCAGGAGGAATGGGCCAAAATTCACCCAACTTATTGTGGGAAGCTTGTGGAAGGCTACCTGAAACGTTTGACCCAAGTTAAACAATTTAAAGAAAGTGCTACCAAATACCCCATGCCCCATGGCAAGATATCTCCCTGGCCAAAACATTCTGGGTGAGCGGGAGGGGACAATAAGTAGACCAGAGCCAACTTTCCCCTCTCTCACATGAGCATGCCAGATACTGGGTGAACTCCTCTGCCCAGGCGTCGTTGATGCCTGCTAGATCTTACAACGCCTGGATAGGCATTTTACGTATCAGCTAACCACATGTTATAGCAATCTGTCAGTCGATGACAGTCGCCGTACCAGGCGGTGATACAGCCCGACAGGATGCTCTCGATTGTGCATCTGTAAATGTTTGTGAGTGTTTTAGGTGACAAGCCGAATTTCTTCAGCCTCCTGAGGTTGAAGAGGCGCTGTTGCGCCTCCTTCACCACGCTGTCTGTGTGGGTGGACCATTTCAGTTTGTCCGTGATGTGTACGCCGAGGAACTTGAAGCTTTCCACCTTCTCCACTACTGTCCCGTCGATGTGGACAGGGGGCTGCTCCCTCTTCTGTTTCCTGAAGTCCACGATCATCTCCTTTGTTTTGTTGACGGTGGGTGTGAGGTTATTTTCCTGACACCACACTCCGAGGGCCCTCACCTCCTCCCTGTAGGCCGTCTCGTCGTTGTTGGTAATCAAGCCTACCATTGTAGTGTCGTCTGCAAACGTGATGATTGAGTTGGAGGTGTGCATGGCCACGCAGCCATGGGTGAACAAGGAGTACAGGAGAGGGCTGAGAACTGAGAACGCACCCTTGTGGGGCCCCACTGTTGAGGATCAGCGTGGTGGAGATGGTGTTTCCTACCCTCACCACCTGGGAGCGGCCCGTCAAAGTCCAGGACCCATTTGCACAGGGCGGGGTGAAGACCCAGGGTCTCGAGCTTAATGACAAGTTTGGAGGGTACTATGGTGTTAAATGCTGAGCTGTAATCGATGAACAGCATTCTTACATAGGTATTCCTCTTGTCCAGATGGGTTAGGGCAGTGTGATTGCGAAATGCGTCGTCTGTGGACCTATTGGGGCGGTAAGCAAATTGGAGTGGGTCTAGGGTGTCAGGTAGGGTGGAGGTGATATGATCCTTGACTAGTCTTCCGAAGCACTTCATGATGACGGAGGTGAGTGCTACGGGGCGATAGTCATTTAGCTTAGTTAGCTTTCTTTGGAACAGGAACAATGGCGGCCCTCTTGAAGCATGTGAGAACAGCAGACTGGCATAAGGATTGATTGAATATGCCCGTAAACACACCAGCCAGCTGGTCTGCGCATGCTCTGAGGACGCGGCTAGGGATGCCGTCTGGGCCGGCATATGGAGGAACTGTGAGCTCACGCGGGAAAAGCATGCTCTCCGGAGAGAGGAAACACCCACTGACACAGACAGGAACCTGGAAAAAAATTGTCCAATGATAGCTAGCTGGCTAGCTATGTGAAGATGTCACACTGCATGAGGCAAATGGTGGTCACACCAGCTGACTGGTTTTCTGATCCACACCCCATTTTATAATTTTTTTTAAAGTTTTGTGACCAACAGTTGCAGATCTGTATTTCCAGTCGTGAAATCCACAGATTAGGGCCTAATTCATTTATTTCAATTGACTGATTTCCTTATGTGAACTGTAACTCCATTTTTTTAATTGTATATATTTTTGTTCATTATAGCTTCCTTCCTAGTATACCCCTCAGGAGTATTACCACATCTTCAGGATCACGAGATCTGGCTAACTCTTTGACATGGTAAACAATTACCGCTGCAGTCCAATGTTAAAGGCGCAATCTGGGATTGGAGTGGTTCCATTTCACCAGCCCCATCCCTCAGCTGTTTACAACAAAATGTGGAGGGGAACCACTGCTGTTTGAATCCTATGTTGCCCCTTTAAGGATGCTGCTACAACCATGTAAAGGAACTTCACTAACAAAGCATAGCAAGCAGGTCATTATTTCCAAAACGTGGTAATTTTATTTACAGTTCAAGTCAGTCACATGCAAAACATTTTTTTTATTAATAAAACAGAATTAGCAAAAGAAATGCATTCATTATTTTTTCCCCCTCCAAAATGGCCATTAAATATACAAAAATAGAGCTTACAAATACTGTACAGCAAATTTCTCAAAAAATATTCTGTTGCAGAATTCCTAATTTTATAAACAATGTTATATCTCAGGGTAGGATGGGTAGACCCATTGAGGGTAGGGTAGGTTCACCCATCAAGGGAAGAAAGTGTGGGCTGGTGGATGAAGCGGGAGGTTGGGGTAAGATGGTGGGGGAGGTTATCACAGGGTGGGGTAGGTTGACCCATTGAGAGAATGTGATGGCTATTGGACGTAGTGGGAGGTTGGGATAAAGTGGGTTAAGGGGCGAGACAGGGGATGTACTTGAGGAAGGGAGAGANGCACTACAAGAGCTATACACTGAATAAATAGACACCATACACAACAGAGTTTTCAGTGAGGCAGTGACACGTGTTATTGAGGCCCAAGCGGCCAATTACACAGCATTGACCTTGAGGTCCAGCCCAAAAAATGGCTGCCAACAGCCAGGTATACCAAAGATGGTTGATAAAAAAAAGATGATTCACTCAGATCGTTTACCATTTGAAAAAAATGTCTACATAAGGGAGTGGCTCTACTATAGACACCAATGTGATAGCAGCTTCGTCTGGTCTACTTAGTTCATTGGCTTCCATTGAAACAGAACAAATGAGGGAGTGGGATGTTCCAGTTTCTCGTCTGTTTCTGGGTATACTTAAAAAGCACCTTATAGAAAGGATGCATGTTGGTTGCTGTCGTGACAAAGAGCCTCACTCTCCTCTCAGTAATTCATGATATTGGGGCGGCAGGGTAGCCTAGTGGTCAGAGCGTTGGACTAGTAACCAAATGGTTGCAAGTTCAAATCCCCGAGCCGACAAGGTACAAATCTGTTGTTCTCCCCCTGAACAAGGCAGTTAACCCACTGTTCCTAGGCCGTCATTGTAAATAAGAATTTGTTCTTAACTGACTTGCCTAGTTTAATAAAAGGTAAAAACAAAAAAAATATTGAAGCAAGTCAGTTAAGAATAGTCCTTTTAATATTACAGCCTAATAGCCTGGCGTTCTCTGGAACAGTGCTGACGTCCACGGAGATCACTAAATTCATCAACCGTACAAACTCCCAATGTTTTTCAAATAGATTTGGCCTGGTACCTTGGGCAGTAATGACTAGTAGACGAAGGTGTGTGTGTTCGCAGAAGGGCCTATAACTGCCTGCTGTTCTGGCACTTGACCATGGCTGCATGCTTTCCAGGACTCGGGAGAGAATCTAGATCCATGCTGTCTGGTCCGAGAAGCGTGGGGGAAGGATTAGGGTGTTTACAAAGGAAGAAATTATGGGGTATAATAGATAAGGGTTATATTCTGACCTTCAACTCTCATTTTGAAAGAAAGCATTACAAAATGTATGGAATTGTTCCAATTCTCAGATGGGCAAATGGCAGTTATAAGTGCTCAGATGCAGTGTTTGATGGAAGAATTATTTTCAACTGTTCGGGGTGTTGGATTCTGGGTTAAACTTGGAACATTGCTATCCTAGAGACTGGGTTTTTTACATCAGAATTTAATGGAGGAGTTAATCTGTAGGAGCCGGAATGTGCTGGGTGGATGGGGGGGGGGGGGGGGAGGAGTCACAGGATTGCTAAAGGGGATACGGGTGGAGATCTTTGGATTAGGCATCAAGGTGGTTGAGGTCCGGTCAGATCCCCTTAGGGTAATAAATCATTGTTTCTCCCTTATCACTTTGTCTTACTATCGAACCATAAAAGATGTAAGGATGGAGAGGAGGAGTGCCTAAATTGGAGTGTATATATACTGGTGGTGGTGGAAACATGTATTTGTCTGAATGCGGCTGTATTGACCCTCTGGGCTTAACTTGGTTAAGCTTTCATAATGTCCGTTGAATTCAGAATTAGAACCTAACAGATGCACAATGCACACCCCCTGACAGTAAAAAAGTGTGTATGCAGTATGTCTTCCTACCAACACTACTACTACTCTATGTACAATTTACAAATGGTGAAATCGGTTGCAAGCGCAGCCGCCATTTCATCGCATGCTCCTCCCCGCCCAGTCCTATTCCTTAAATCTCCCTCTAAACCGTGAATTCAGAGACAACCACACATAGTAGAGGACGAAGCGTCAAGACTTGCTGTGTTCTTGTCGGGCTATCTTTTACAAATTTGGGAGTCTTAAGGGAATAAGAAAGTGGTGCGGGCTAGTTGTCAAAAGAATTTACTTCGGACCAGTCAACCATGGGAGTTTTGAGATGAATATCAGAGTTGAAGTCTGTGTGTTACATACTTATATTTGAGTTATGTACAGAAAGGGTGACACCTCCATTGGTTCCTGTGTAGCTCATTTTTGTGTGTAGCCACACAGAAGAACCAAGAAGAGGCAACCGGAGTGACCCGCACATACAAGCAACGCCGGGCGCCTTCAATAAAAAAAAAAAAAAAAAAAAGTTAGGGTTTTTCTCAATCCACATTCAACCACAGACTAGTGTCTCTTCAAAACAAATAGCCAAAATGAACACACATGGTAAGTAAAGCACAAGTTAAAAACAAAAAAATACAATCACAATTGTCATCCTCCTCCCTCCAATACAATAGATATTATCGGGAGGGAGACATTGTTTCTGATATTGGCAAGAAATCATGTCCTATTATTCTTCTCACCAGCTAGCTACAGTAGGCTAACATTTCCCTCTTGCTGTTGTACGAAAGTAAAGCCAGTGGACATCCGGTACATTTCGTTGTGTGGTTTATTGACTTGGTGGTCTTAGAATACCATTCTATATTTAGGAGACACAAGCGCAGTGGTTCTGGAGCTGGGCCTGATGCTCAGCGCTGAAAAAAATCTGTGGTCCTGAAAAGGTACAAACACTTAAGAGGGAAGAATCGAATCGACCCGGTTAGGACAGATCAGGCTGTCTTATAAATAAAGTTGTATTGAACGCCATTTATTATGACCCATCACCTAGATCTAGTCTGTGACCTTTTTGACACAGTGACACAAGCTGACCCCTGACCTATGGGACACTGTTTCCCCTCTGTTCTAAACTATCACACAGCACTTTTACTACAGTGATCCCACAAAAGGTGGTGCAACAAAGCACCAGGGTGTGTGTGTGTGTGTGTCGGGGAACAAAACACCAGTGTGGAGAGAGCGATTGGTGAAAGCGCTAGAATGAGCCTGCTGTTCTCTGTACGACTGCAAACCAGGGCCTAAACCAGCTCAATGACATCTACTGGGAACGTACGTGTGTGCTGAGCACTGCCAGAATTTGAACTAGATAATTAGCCTTTATCCCCCATAGCCTAATTAGATCAATGCTAAGCTGAAGCTAAATAACGTTTAGTAATTACTAAATCCCGCAAGCAGCTTTGAGTCGTTGACTGAATTGAGAAGGAAGTGAAAGCCCGGGTTTTTTTTCTGCCATATGTAATGCTACATCAAGTAACGGTTAGCGAACAAGAGACAAGGTTTGTTGCTTAAACTAAATAGAGAGCAAATTTGTCCGGTTTTATACATTTTTATGTATAGCTGTCCAAAACGCAACAATGCCTTAGTGAGGTTCTCTTAAACTACTGTGTGGGTTGCGAGTTGTGAGAAAACATCTATAATCACGCACTATTTATTCTTCATTTGGGTTGTTGGAGGACCTTTTGGGTCAGGGGAGGACGGTCAATTTCTAATTTGGTTGGAAAAGTTTTAAGAACCCCTGTCTCAGTGGACCAATATTTGTTCTAGGTTTCGTAAAAGATCAGCCTGTAGAATATATGATTCTAGACATGAACACATCGGAGACAATATGGTATATCAATCATCTCGACATTATATGAAAGTACTCTTGTTTACTATGTAGTGTGTAGATTGGGACTAGTTGTTTTAGACTTCCCATCAGGATAAACCTCATTCAAACTCAAACCTGAGGACGGCAAGAGAGGGATCTATTTTTTAACTGTATACAACCAAAATAGAGAAATCTTCCAGCTATGTGTTTTCATTGCGCTCCGTTGCCACAAGCTGAATGAGTAATGCTTAGGGAGCGCTGTGGGCTCGGGAGGGGCTCAGTCTTCTCTTATGTAACAATAACAGAGGCATCTGATTGGATGTTGGCTCTAGGGGTACCATGGGCTCTGGGTGTTGGGTTTCTCTTACTTTCTGATCGCCAGTCCGCAGGACAGAGGCCAGGACCTCTCCACAGTTTTGTGTCGGGTCTGTGTGGGACACACACGCGGGGCTCTATGTTTACACTAGAGAATACTGCTATTTTCATTTGATTCGACCCTCATAAAACCTCATAGTGAAATCTTTCAATGAGAATACGAACTCGGCATTTTGTTGTGTTTTAACAATTAGTTCAAATTTTTCCCCCCCCAACAGAATAGTAACTATTGGCCTTTTTCTGAAATGACAGATGCAGACCGTGACAGTGGCCACATAGCCATTTTGTAACACACACAGGCAGTGTCCCAAATGGCACCCTATTCCCTGAATAGTGCACTTTTTAGAGAATAGGGTGCCATTTGGGAACGCAGACACAGGTGTGCAGTGAGTAACAAAATATGCAAGAGGAGAGTCCGATGCACACCGGCGAATCACATCCTAGTCACAACCCCACATTCAAACCCACACACACACACACACACACACCCCTCCAATATCCACTTTTGTATGTGTGAGAGAGCAGGTGGATCAGGCCACAGAATTCTGCGGTTCCTTGAGCTTCCCACGAGTATCCTGTGACGTTAATTCATTTGGAGGCTACTGTCCCTTTAAGATATTATGCCCCCCTCCCCCCAAAGAGTATCCACTCAACTAAAACATGTATGTACACACAAAAAAAAGTTTATCGTAATAATAAAATATAAAATATAACCTTGTTGCTACTATAACCTCCTCACAAGCAATTTAAGTTTGAGTTCAATTTTTAAAGTGCTTGTAGAATATTTATTTTTATAATACTAAAGGTTTAGGTGTTACAAAAAACTAAACGATGAAGCCATTTTCATTTCAACGTGTTGTAGTTGTTGGTTTTCGTGCCACTTATTCGTCACGCGCTGGTGTCCCCAGAAAAGTGCTTTGGTTGTGAAACGGTCAGAATAGTGACCACAGCTGTGTCCAAAAGAAAATGAAACCCCCCCCCCCCAAAAAAAAAGAGATTGTCAGTAAAGAACTGTTTTTATAAATGTGAATCCACCAAGGCAGAGAGATGAGAGGAAGACAGGCAGCAGATTCACATCTTCGTCGCCGTGAGTCTCTGTCCGCATCGTAACACGGTTGTGTTTCTCCGTTGTCTGTCCTGTCTTTTAAATCACATATAAAAACGCCTCGATCACACCTACAGCGTCGTTGCGCAAAAATGGTACGCGGCATCATCTGGATAGGTGTGTAACAAAAGTTCAACAGTCACTTTCTGCTACCATTTCTGTCAAGCCGTCTACGCAAAGAATTTGCTGGAGACGTCCGATGACGCAAGGCAAACACAGCGTTCCATTGGAAATGAATGTATTTCTGGTGCACCAATAATGCAATGACGCTGTCGGTGTGATCGAGGCATAAGTGTACCTGTACAGGTGTGTGTGTGTGTGTGTTTGTGTGTGTACTGCAGTCTGCGCTACACCAGGTTTTCCACGCCTGGCAGGGGCTGCTGTATGGGCACGGTGACGTCGATGGTGATGCCCGCCTGCTGGGCGAGCTGCAGGACGGGCATGTTGCACAGCGGGCACACCTTCCTCACCTCCAGCCACTTAATGAGGCATCTGGGGGGGGGGGGGAGAGAGAGAAGGACAAAATGGTACATTTTTAAGGTCACTTAGCAGACACACTTATCCAGAGCGACTTACAGGAGCTATTAGGGTTAAGTGCCTTGCTCAAGGGGCACATCGACAGATTGTTTACCTAGTCGGCTCAGGGAGTCAAACCAGCAACCTTTTAGTTACTGACCCAACTCTCTTAACCCCTAGGCTTAAGTCATCACTTGCAAATGTGGGTGACACTAACATGGGCTAGACTATAAGTGTACGCGTGTGGGTGTTTCTAGTGTTGTCTCTCTAAACACGAGCCCTCTCAGTTCAGCTCTTTGACTGCTGCAACGGATCCAGCTGATCTATTTCTGACTGCTCACAAAGAGCTAGCACTAGAAGACCAGGGGGCTTATTCCACAGGGCAGACTGTTCCGCATAGCAGCTAGAAATAGCTCAGTAACTGTAAAAAAAAGAAAAGACTCATTCTCCAATGTGCGTGTTCTATGTCTACCTGTTCTGTGTGTTCCATTTCTATCTGCAGCCATCTACCGTCCCTGCATGTTCAGCCCTACTGAATAAGGATGCGCTGTGCTATGCATTGTTAACGGAACAGACAGCGAGACTACAGCGCGAGACAGTACAGTAGGTTGATGGGGCCTAGACTGGGGGGGGGGTGTCCCAAATTGCACTATATAGTGCACTAAATAGGGAATAGGGTGCCATTTGGGACGCAACACTAGAGCTTCTGCCCATGACTCAGTCAGAAGTGAGCAGGGGGCGGCGTGGCGTGTTCGTCGCTACTGAATTATTTACAGTGGGGCTGGCAGTTCTATTTTGGTACACTCTGGTCCCACAGGGGTGGGAAGGGACTCACACACAGGAGTGAAGGGGGAGAGGGACTGTGCCACTGTGCTTCCTTCTCACGGTCACCTACTAGAGGGGTGCATTCAACCCCTGTGAGGTTTATAGATCTTCTGCTCTCTAGTGCCTCCCAGAGGGCCACACACACACAGCGGAGTGTGTCGACATGCAAGTCAGTGTGTTGTGATTGAGTGGGCCCCGCCCCAGCTCCTGACGTGGTAAAAACTAGGCAGAGGCTCGCTCGACGTAAACAGCCCAATTTAAATTGTCATGCTGGTGGGAGGAAACTCATTTGGCCCCAGGCCACCAGAGACTTCCAATCCATCAAGCGCTGCACGGTGTTGCCTCTCACTTGCTCTCGGGCGGGCGTTTCCTTTCCCCATAATCTCTCTCCATGGCATTCATCTCACACCCCAACTTTCACTCTTTCTCTTTCACTCTGTTGCCGTGTGTTGGGTTGCTCTACTAAGAGACCTTGGAGGGGGCGGGTAGTGTAGATAGCAGTGAAGAAATGACAGTAAGGGAACCGTCACTTCTGCAGCCGAACCATAACATGTTTGACTTGGTGTGAGGAGGGGTCCGGTCCACAATATTGGGTCCACTTTGCCCCTCAACAGAACTTACTGTTATTGTGCAACTGGGGCTGAGCGCGTTGGAATCACTGGACTAACTGTGTTGATGATAAGCCATCTGTGTGAAGAGGAGGTCCACCATTTTGGATCCACTTTGCCCCTCATGCTTTACAGCAACAGACCAATATTATTGTTCAATGTGCGACTGGGCTGAGTACAGTGTGTGTGAATTAAGACTAGGATGAGTGAGTTGGAATCACAGTTTGGATGGGAAGGGCTCTGTGTACCATTGTGGGTCTAGTTGGACCCACATGCTCATCAACAGAACTTATCGTGCCACTGGGTGATCCTTTGGAATCGCAGTTTGGGTGGGAAAGTGGCTCTGTGTCCCGGGTGTGGCTATTACATTGGGTTATGTAAATGGTGCTCAACAACACTGTTTAATGTTATTGTGAGCCTGGGGCTGAGTGAGACGGGAAGATAGCCCAGGCCTAACTGGGCCAGGTCCCATCCACAGGCTCTGTGTATTAGCCAGGCCTCTGGCGTACTTACTTCCTGTGAAAGGCGTGTTTGCACGGGCAAATCCCCAGCTCGTCTTTCTGTGTGAACTCCTCCAAGCACACCGCACATATCTGTTGACACAGACGGGGGGGGGGGGTTAGCAAGGCAGCAAAACAACCACAGCCATTGTAGCTAAAGTTTAAGGAGAGCGAGAGAGATTGAGACAGTCTCTCTCGTTCTAAGACAGAGATGGAGAAACGTCTGTTAGCACTAGCAGGGCAGAAAAACCGAACAACAAACAGCTTCGAGAGAGTTTAAAAAAAATATATATGTATGTACCGTTATGGCAACGCATCAAGGATAACAGACGTCAGTATCTCAAACTAAAACATGTCTGGGTATAGCCAGTGGAGGGAGCGTCGACACACCACGGTTTGTACACCTCTGGGCCCATATTAACGAAGCGTCTCAGAAAGTGCTGATCTAGGATCAGTTCGTTTTGCCTTTTAGATCATAATGAATAAGACTACATGGACAGGGGGGAACCTGATCCTAGATCAGCATTCCTACTAGATGCTTTATGAATATAGGCACAGGAACCCATCACCTCGATATACCACTTCTCATGCCAGACCTCAATATGGGATTTCTCAGCCCTGGAAAGAGTGGTGACACACCTCGAGATGAGACTCCTCGGGCCTGGAGAAAGAAGCCTCGCCCTCAAACAGTAGAATGTTTTAATTAAACTGGGACATTAGAGGGAGAATTCTGGAGAGTGGAAACAGAAAAGGCCTCTTCACCTGGAGGGTTGTAGAAATGCAACTTGCGTAACACACACACACACACACACACACACACACAGGGTCGCACGCACAGTCGCACAAGACACCGATGATGTCGATGGGGCCCTCAACTTCACACAAGCCATTAAAACCAGTTGAAACTAGATCCAGTAAGGCTGTCCTCAGCCCAAACTAGTCTGGCCCAGCTGGGTGCGGTGTACTGCGTGCGTGTGTACTTCACTGCGTAAGGGTGCCAGCCCAGACAGCTAGGCAAATAGGCCTAAATAAGACCATTAAAAGCTAGTTTTATAGCCTAGTTTGGCCAAGCTGAAGCAAATACTAGCTGTGTAGTAAGACAAGAGAACACCACACAGGGAGGGAGAGAGAGAGAGAGAGACACGACTGGGTATTTAAAGTCCCTTGTTGTGGAGGGCTGGATTCAATCAATCCTGCATTAGTAATATCGATGCAGGGATCGTTGTTCAGAACGGCACACAGCATCCACCTTAGTCGCCCAAAGCCAATCGGCTCTGTCATAGTACACACCCCCGGAGAAATTAGTCTATGCATGAGTCTCATGGCACCTTATTCCCTATATTATGCACTACATTTGATTAGGGTCTCATGGACCCTGGTCAAAAGTAGTGCACTAAGTAGGCAATAGGGTGTCATTTGGGACGCACCCTGTTTGTACCGCAGTGTGTGTTCGATTGAGCAGCGTGCAGAGGCAGTGGTTGGTGTGTGTGTGTGTGTGTGTGTGTTGACAATGACTGGGAGTCTGTTTGTGGCAGTGAGGAAGCCATACATGCATTAGCCATACTGTCACAATAGGACTCTGTGTGGACCGGGAGATCTGTGTGTGTGTGTGTGTGTGTGTGTGTGTCGTTGGACACAATGGAGAAGGTACAAGACAACGCTGCTGACAGAGGCAGGATGGAGACCGGCAGACTGGATAGAGCTCATCTACTCACTAGCTTGTCAGTGCTGCTGCACACACACACACACACACACCATTCACTGACCTATCAGCACTATTGTGTGTGTGCGTACACTACTGCCAGTAGTGGTTCCACAATGTTCATGAAGAATCACCCTTGTAACTCTAACCAGACAAATCTAGTAATGTTCTAGCCCAGACATTACCACTGCGTCATTAAATGCGTCACTATATCCAAGGGTACTTTCAATCCATATCAGTACAACACATGACGTTTGTCCTGGGACTCACTAAACACTGCACAGTGACCTCCTATCTGAGTTACTCGGCTAAATTCAAGAATGCGTGTAACATTCCCTCGATTCAGAAGAACTGCTAGTGCTGTGTATCCTGGCCATAGAGTTGGATAGAGGTCACATCTTTGCAAACGTGTCCTCTATCCAACTCTGAGCCTAGCTTTTTTTTGGGGGGGGGGCCACAGGGCCTATTTTGGACTGCTACACTTCCAAGGACAAAAGGCATACTTCTCCCTCTCTCTCCCCCCTTTTCAATGCAGACTAGCTTGGGGCCGGGCGATGAAAAGAGGTACTGCCGGCTCAGCCCTCTGTAAGGTTTCTCTCTAGGGTAGCCCTCTGTAAGGTTTCTCTCTAGGGTAGCCCTCTGTAAGGTTTCTCTCTAGGGTGTAGTTAGAGACAAGACACCTTCCTCTCGGGTTGAGCTCCATTGAACATTAACCCGGCGCCTTCTCATTCACTAGATCAACGGAGTCAGTTGTTTTCAGTGCCCTCTCGTTAACTACGTTGTTACGCTAACGGGAGGAGAGGAGTGATGATCTAGGATGTTGTGTGTGTGTGTGAGATACGGCCCAAAACTGCACGTCTCAGCACCACCACCTCCTGTGTGTGTGTGTGTGTGTGTGTGTGTGCGCGCGCGCGATATGGACCAAACTGCACGTCTCAGCACTACCTCCTCCTGAGCTCAGTACAGCACACACCCAGGTCTCACAGCGTGTGTGAGTGTACGAGGGCATGTACATGTTTTACAATCACTAGAATAAATTGGTGTGCTGCTGTGCTCAACTCTGGAAAGCCAGTCTCTTTGGGTGTAGCCAGGGTTACAAGAGCAACCTGCACTGAAAATACTCTAAGGAGCCTGCTTACATACAGAGGACCTGAGCCCTAGGACCATGCCTCAGGACTACCTGGCCTGATGACTCCTTGCTGTCCCCAGTCCACCTGGCCGTGCTGCTGCTCCAGTTTAGACTGTTCTGTTTGTGGAACCCTGACCTGTTCACCGGACGTGCTACCTTGTCCAGGACCTGCTGTTTTTGAGTCTCTCTCTCTCTCTCACACTCACTCACACACACAACCCTTCTGAATGACCCTGCTGGTCATCTATGAACGTTTGAACATCTTGAAGAACAATCTAGTACAGCCAGAAGAGGACAGGCCACCCATCAGAGCCTGGTTCCTCTCTAGGTTTCAGGCTGGGTTTCTGTATAGCACTTTGTAAAAGGGCTTTAGGCTTTATAAATACTTTTGATTCATTAAGACTCAGGACATAGGGACACTGGTGATAGTCATTATGAGACCACTGATCTCTCTCAATCTCTGTCGCCATGGGAAAAACCTCCCGACGACTCCAACCACTGCAAACCCTGGAAAACATTTTTATGAAAAGATAGTCACTCCACTCAAGGAGAGGAGTCTCTTTACTTGGATTCCAGCTCAGCCCATATTGATAAAGCGTCTCAGTAGGAATGCTGATCTAGTATCAGATTTGCCTTTCAGATGATAATGAATACAAATATATGGACAGAGCGGACCTAATCTCGGTTAAACCAGAACTAAAGTATTGCTTAATTGGTCAGCTGCTCGATTTTAAGTTCTGGGTCCATACGTGTTAAGAGAAGGGGTGAAGAAATGCTAGAACGAGGAGCTCCACCTTCTCTCTTTGCAAGTTACGGGCCGAAAGTACCCTCCCAAATCCGAAATTCAAAAGACACTAACCCCTGCAAAAAACGTGATTTGTCCAAATAACCCAAACTACTGCTCCTCGTTATCCTACGCATCCCGTACAGTCCCGACAGATTCTACAGTACCAGTTATGTTTACGTAGATCTGTCCACGAGAGATTAGAGGGGACCTGATCCTAGATCAGCACGCTTTATGAATACAGGCACTGGCAATTGGCCAGCCATTGCTCATCTTGGTCCGTATCCCAGCTCACATAAGACTTACCTTGTTGCTCTCGTAAAGCTAGCATTTAAACAAAGCCAGGCAGCCTGTGTCTGGTTGAAAAACAACCGCTCTGCTCCAAATGCCAACGGCCTCATGAAAATTCACGACGGCAAATTCATTTATTCAGTCTGGCTCTATTATTACCGTTCCACCTAAAGGTTGCTCGGGTTGTGTTCTGTCTGAAGTTTCCCCTAGGTACAGATCTAGTTTCCCCTCCCCCAATCCTATTCTTAACCATTAGTGGAGAAAAAGCTAAACTGACCCAAGATCAGAAAAAACGTCTCTTGCGCTGGTTCACGCTAGGCCAATTGATGAGATACAATTCCTATTAACCAAACAATCAAGTTCTCCTTGTACCGTTCTGCGTAGTTCTAATCCCACGTAGCCACTTAAGAGGGGCGGCAGGTAGCCTAGTGGTTAGAGCGTTGGGTCAGTAACCGAAAGGTCGAATCCCTGAGCTGACATGGTAAAGATCTGTCGTTCTGCCCCTGAACAAGGCAGTTAACCCACTGTTCCCCGGTAGGGGAGGTGTGTGTGTCAGAATGTGTACTGGTCAGTGTGTGCGCCCCCAGGCAGGCTATGAGTTGGAGGGTAAGCAGCTCTGCCTTGGGCAGGAAATGGGGTCACCAGAGACCCAGGCTGAGGCTAGTGGAGTTTTTCCACTCTGAGTACTTTTTTTCAATTAATTTTTTTATTTAACCAGGCAAGTCAGTTAAGAACAAATTGTTATTTACAATGACGGCCTAGGAACAGTGGGTTAACTGCCTTGTTCAGGGGCAGAACGACAGATTTTGACCTTGTCAGGTCGGGGATACAAACTTTCAGTTACTCACTGAGCTGAGGTGAGATGGGCTGCATCTCATTCCTGAAGGGTTTCCCTCCTCCCCTCTACAACTGCACTGAACTAGAGTTGAGGGGCTGTGTTTCATTCCTGATGACCAGTTGCCTCCTCTCTATCCTGAAGAGAAAGCAGCATGGCAAGGAAACTAGGCAAAAGTGAAGTTATCGGTTAGGCTATATCTGTCCAATGGCAGATATGAAGCGGAAATATTTCTGGAATGAAACACAACCGGGGACAAAGAGCTTTTGAGTTGATGGGGACAATGTGGGGGCGTAATGGGGACCTGAATGGGGAAAGTGATTCACCCCCAGGGGCCCATTCAAAACTACTGTTGAGGGCCACAGTCCCTCAACAGTGTTCAAACTGAAAAAGCCTACCTTAATCTATAGGCAATTATTGGCAAACAGGGAGCATTGCTGCTCCTACCAAATCATGCCCTTGTAATGGTATTTAATTCATGTTCCTGATATTATCAGTAGTGCTGTGAACATAGACCTTGACGGTGTCCCCAAAAGGCTCTGAACAAAAGTAGTGCACTGTGTAGGGAATAGGGTGCCATTTATGACGCAGAGCCAGAGTTAGGCTTATCTTATCAAAATGATAACGGCTGACTAATTCAAAAGTAGGCCTCTGTTTGCTATGGGAAGGATCGCAAGTAAAATATGGCAGGTCAAACAGAGCTGAGAGCGTATTGAAGCCAAAGGCAAGTCAAACAGAGCTGAGAGCGTATTGAAGCCAAAGGCAAGTCAAACAGAGCTGAGAGCGTATTGAAGCCAAAGGCAAGTCAAACAGAGCTGAGAGCGTATTGAAGCCAAAGGCAAGTCAAAGCTTGCTAATGTCAACACACAACAGCCACATACAGTAGTCCTACATTTTGAATAGGCTACTTTGTCACAAGGTTTAGACCTAGAATCATCCCTTAATGTTCTTTGAATGTTGCGGCGGCTGTACAGCGCAACGTCACAGCAACACAGTGGTTTGGCTGAGTACTATCAAGGACACTAATACTGGGGCGGCGGGCAGGGTAACCTAGTGGTTAGTAACCGAAAGGTTCAAATCCCCGAGCTGACAAGGTACAAATCTGTCCTTCTGACCCCTGAACAAGGCAATTAACCCACTGTTCCTGGGCCGTCGTTGAAAATAAGAATTTGTTCTTAACTGACTTGCCTAGTTAAATAAAGGTAAAATAAACTGAACTGCCACAATATTGAGCTGATGCGCTTCCTCACACAATACACAACCCCCGTCCATCCTACACAGACAAGGACACGACGCGATGTTCCCGGTGTGTGTGCGCGTGTAGACCTATGTGTATCTATAAAGGTTGTGTTCAGCTGGATACAGTGAATGTTTTATTCACAGCTGTTGTTGACATGCTCTGTGTCAAATGGAGGTTAGATGTATACAGCTGCATGAGGCGCAATCTATACACTTTTTCCAAAACATTTTCCTTTGGACAGGGCCCTTCCAATAAAATGGGTCATTCCCCCCCCGGCCAGCGTTGGTGAGTGTTTTTCAGCATTACATAACAACTTGGCCATCCAACAATCACGCACACACGCTCACAAACAACACACAGGTCACATACTGTGGCGCTCTCTCCCACTTTTAATGACATAGAATGATTCAATAATGGCTACATAACTAGAGCTCTGCACTGTGGGAAATTCCTGAACCCGCCCGGCGAGCCGTTCGGTTAGCGACGTAGCGCTTTCGCTACTTACACGCGGGTGCCAGCGCTAGCCTTTTCATTAGCATTGACGTGCTAAAGGGAGTAGAGGGGGGGGCTAGCGAGAGGCTGCTAGGGCCACTTGGTGCCCAGTTTAACAGGGGCCAGAGTTGACGCTGCTAGCTGGGCTAACATGACTTCTAACACATTGTCCGACGCAACAGATGGACCGTAACGAGCTCCAGAGACAGACATGCATAATGAGAGGACAGGGCACATGCACACTCAAAAACACAAGTACACACACACACAATGTGCCTCTTCTGACATGGATGCCCTAAACATGAGAGATATACAACAACGACAGTCTGTTGACAGCTCAACTAAATCTGTCTCGACAGATCCACTTTGCATCAAGGCGTTCCCTCGCTATTTAACCAGGTTAGTCTAGTTGAGATACAAATCTATTTTTCAAGAGAAACCTAAGGAATCTTGAACAACCAGTTGTCTTCAAGATGACAATGAATGAATCTGCTTTGTCAAGATCACACGTTTCTAAATCAACAAGTAGCCTAAATGTACGTCGTGGGAACCCCATACACGGTAACACAGCAGTAAACAACAAACCAATCAATGTAAATACCAGACCAACGGCGACGTTACAGTTCATCAAGAGCAGCCGGTTCAGACAGGAAACCAGAGTATATGCATTAGCTGACCAATCATATTCCCCAGACCACTTTCTACCTTAATAGGGTGGTATATTTAAGCTGATCAGTTTTACTCACATTCTCTACTGCTGTTGGTTACTCGATAGTACGCGGTTGTATTTTCTTGTACCCACCCACCACCCCAGCCTCCACCTGTTTTTGGTTCTGTGTTTCCGTCCCACACTGGGATTGGTACAGAGTACCTTGCTCCCTGCCTGTAATTATTATGATCTTAAAAAAGGTGCACTTTGCAAAAATCACTACGCCATATCCTGGTTTGCAAAATTTTTGAATAGTTTGCCTAATTTCAGTTTATGTGACAAAACAAGCAAGTATAGTGTAGATAATCATTATCATCTAAACCACTGTCAAATAGATTTTTCATTAAACCAAAAATGTTGTATTTTCAGCTGGTGTACAAAACTTAAGACACACAAAAAAACAAAACTTAAAAACATAGAAATAGCGCACATAGAACATATCTACCGCTTCTTAGACTTGCTTTCAATGAGAATGACAGATCTATAACTCATATTTCTATGTTAATTGGGTAAAAAGGGGTCGCCCAAAAAGTGACGTATTACAGCTTTAACATGATGCACGCTCTGGCAGTGACATACATCGAAGGAGCAGAGCCTAACGCAAACCCTAACGTAATTGCCATCATTTTCTAAATAACGGTTAAACAAATACGTAGCGTTTGCCGTCAGAAAAGTTGCATTTGAGTGAAGTACAGTTCAGTACAACGACCAAACACAGTTACTAATAGGTTTACATTAGGAAAGTACAGCACAGAGTGTGCTAAGCTTGTCAGTCCTATTACAGAATGTCCCATGTCCGGTCCAATAATTTAAACAAATCCAAGACCTGGTGTAATGCTATACAATATCAACTCAAAGCTCATGTAACCATGAGATACAGTATCAATAGAAGTCAAGACAATGGAACAAGAAAAAACGTGCTTTACCTCATGCAAATTTAGCTCTTTGACCTTTTCCTTCTGTATAACCTGAGGGGAAATAAAAAAAAACAGGCATACAATTAGAACTGACAACATGAACACACTTTTTCTCAAAGGAAACATTCAGAAGTGAATCCAACACTATGTTTTTTTTAGTATTAGAAGAATGATATGTATGAATGGACATTCAGTTCAGTTACAGGTAGTTATGGCCCTGTGTGGTTCAGGCCCCAAGCCCTCAGGCCTCAGGCCCCAAACTCTCAGGCCCTCAGGCCCCAAACTCTCAGGCCCTCAGGCCCCAAACCCTCGGGCCCCCAAGCCCTCGGGCCCCAAGCCCTCGGGCCCCAAACCCTCGGGCCCCAAACCCTCGTCACTCACTTAAAGGGATTTAAAGACGTATCAACAAAATCAATACTTTCTGCTGCTATTTCACGCACAGAATCTGGAAATGTGTTCTGACAGGAAGGAGTACAGCTACGACCAGAAGTTACTTTTTTGTAGCAGGATAGGAGACTTAAGGTTAATGTTAGAAAAAGGGTAAGGGTTAGTTAGTCACAACTGTCCTGCTGACCAAGCCTGGCAGGCAGGCTGGCTGGCTAAAACTGGCTGTACATTTGATTAAGGGCGAGTCCCCCACTTCCATTGAAACTAGCCCTTCTACAGTATGTATATTACAGGTGTGTATTATATAATGTGTATGTTCAGCAACAGAGGATTTGTAGAGAACAGTGACATACTGTGAGAAAAAATAAACCATGTTCATAGTATTGTGTGTGTGTGTGTGTGTGTGTGTGTGTGTGTGTGTGTACGTGCGCGTAGACGACGGGGCCTCTTACCTGTTTGTATGCATACAGCTCCTTGTGCGCCTGGTGCCTTAACCTGCAGGGACAACGCAGAGAAACACAGCATCTCTTCCATTAGTAAAGGAGCCGCTACAACTCGCCAGTTGCACTCACAGTACATTCAGATACAGTGACAAGTCAATAGACCCTGAAACAGGAAGTGAGCAACTGCATAGATAGAGAGCATTCAGGGGCAGAAGAAGAAAAAAAAACAACATGGCTGATTTAACAAATTTCCATTCAAATCTCCAGCACTGAAGTCAAATTCAACTGTTCAGATGCTGTAGAAACAGACATTGATGGCAGTGCTGCAGATTTGAACTAGTCTGGTCTACATTGGAATAAAAATGATTTTAGTTCTGCGAAACTTTCAGGAAACTCACCCCTTGTACAATATCTTGACTACGGTAGCCTGGATTCAATCTTAACTTTCACATTTTTAATTAAAAAAAAAAAATCTTTAGTCATAAATCAATCCAGATGAGTTGATGGAAGATAAAAGCTACGGTCATTGTAATAACCACTGAATTGAATCCAGGCCTTTTCCCTATGAAGTCTTTATATACACACACAGGAAATACTGTCTGTCATCGTAAGTGGTTCCACTTGGCATTTCAAAATGGCTTTTGAAAAGGATTGGATCTGCTATCTTTTATGGTCTATGAAATGGAATGGCCCGAGTTCGGGTAGGGCACCCGTTCTGCCCACAGACACATTTGATTTCACAATGGTGGTATCCCAAAATGGCACCCTATTGCCTATGTGCTCTTGTCTAAAGTAGTGCACTATATAGGGAATAGGGTGTCATTTGGGACAAACACTATGTGATAGCACACCCATCTCACAGCTGTGTACCTGTGACATTTAACCCCAATGGCTTTGGCTGCTTCTGACCCTAATGACACAGTTAAACATATTTTGATATTTTACTTTCACCTTTTAAAGTCCTTAGATCAGTGATCAAGGGGATAGAATACAAGGAAAGGAAACGACCGGGGCACATTAACCTTCATCGTTAGTGGGGAAGCTAAGGCCCTGAAAGAAGGCATGATAATGTTAACAAATGGGAGAGGAGTATTAAGGTCAACTCAAGAGAGGAGGCAGCCAAGCATAGCGAAGTCCATATTCTTAAGATAAATAAAACCCTTTGAAAAGTGTTGTGAATGGAAAATGACACCTGACTAACTATAGCTTGAAGAGTCAGCCATGAGGAAGAACAAAATCTACACAGATCCACAAATATTCTGAAAATTGGTGAGTATATACCACCACCCTGTGAACATTTTTACTATGAACAGTTAATAGACGTAGTGCATTTACACTAAGCTGGCTCGGATACTAACAGACATTTATAAACAAAATACCAAAATAGTTAACTCCGTTTAGACATTTTCCCATCACCTGAAGTAAAAGGAAGATCGCAGGTAACGCCAGTGGTCAGTTTGTATTGTCATACACCAACCATTCACTTCAGCACAAATCAGAAAATAAAACACGTTCAATGAAAAACAGAATTGAAAGACAGTAGGAGGGATAGACATACACTGAGTTCACAAAACATTAGGAACACCTGCTCTTTCCATGACAGACTGAATCCAGGTAAAAGCTATTATCCCTTATGGATGTCACCTTCAAATCAGTGTAGATGAAGGGAAGGAGACAGGTTAAAAAAAAGGATTGTCAAGCCTTGAGACAATTGAGACATGGATTGTGTGTGCGCCATTCAAAGGCGGACGGGCAAAACAACATATTTAAGTGCGTCTGAACAGGCTATGGTAGTAGGAGAATGGTCCACCGCCCAAAGGACATCCAGCCAACTTGACGCAACTTAAGGAAGCATTGGAGTCAACATGGGCCAGCTTTCCTGTGGAACTCTTGACACCTTGTAGAGTCCATGCCCCAACGAATTGAGGCTGTTCTGAGGGCAAAAGGGGGTGCAACTCGATATTAGGAAGGTGTTCCTAATGTTTTGTACACTCAGTGTGTGTATATATATATATATATATATATATATATATATATATATATATATATATATATATATATATATATAAAAAAAAAAGAGATTGAGATACATAGGTGTTGAAGATTCACCTCCGTTACTAGTAACCTTAACCTCTCGGGGCAGAGCGAGAGGCTGAGGGATCTGTAACACACAGCAGCACAGTTCTAGGAGAGAGGCTGAGGGATCTGTAACACACAGCAGCACAGTTCTAGGAGAGAGGCTGAGGGATCTGTAACACACAGCAGCACAGTTCTAGGAGAGAGGCTGAGGGATCTGTAACACACAGCAGCACAGTTCTAGGAGAGAGGCTGAGGGATCTGTAACACACAGCAGCACAGTTCTAGGAGAGAGGCTGACACCTTCTGAAAGAGAGCAGTGGGTAAAGTTGCAGAGACTCCCATTGGGCAAGGCGCAGAGATCAGGGGTCAAAGGTGAGGAGTCAGGGGGTTGTCAAAGGTGAGGGGCAGGGGCTGATTTTGATGAGTGGCCCTCTAAGCACATAAGTGAGAGGGCGAGATTAAAATGTTTCAGTAACATTTAGTACAGTAGACCACAGAAAGGGCCACGTGGTGCTTACGAATGTGATCTTTCCATGGACTCCTACACTAAAATAATGTAACAGACTTCTAAAACAGAACTGGGCAACATAAACACTCCTCAATGTGTATGTATGTATGTATGTATGTATGTATGTATGTATGTATGTATGGTGTGTTCGCCAGCCACAGGCTTATTTCACGTATGTGTGTGGACTTCGGGACTGACCGAGAGGAGGGAGTCGAGTCTAGCTGTGATGTTCAGCCTCACGTCAAGCTGTCCGGGCTGTGTTTGCTTGGGCCACACTGGGAAAGCGAGCATTCACACGTAAATGGTTAAGGTTAGGATTGGGGGAAGCTGATCCTAGATCTGTATCTAGGGGAAACGCCACACTGGAGCCTCGATGTGATGTGAAGGGGCCTAAAGTTAAGACAGGGCTCAGTGTTTCGTCCATCTGTCGTCTCTAAAGGCAATGAAACTGGGTCAAGGCAAGTCAAACTGATTCTGTGTTAGGCAACACTTCCCATGTATATTATCTAGTGAGGCCTTGTGGTTTTGTGGTGTGTGTGTGTGTGTGTGTGGTTGGTGGGCGGTTTAGGGAACCATGGGGGCAAAGTGTTAGAAACGGAGACTGCATCTTTAGAAGCCTTTCAGAGTAAAAACTGTCCCAAATTGCACCCTATTCCCTACACAGTGCATTACTTATGACTAGGGCCCATAGGGCTCTGCTTGCTCAAATGTAGTGCACTATAGGGAATAGGGTGCCATTTGGGACAACGTTTTTCTATAAATTACTTGGTAATCCGACCACCTTTTTTAACCCTTTTTTTTCTCTTCTTCTTCCTCACAGAGTTTTATTGTGATACTGCATCAATTTCATAGTTTGTCTTGAGGAGGGAGGGACAAAACAACCAAACAAAAGCAGAAACACACTTACCCTCTCCCCCCGCCGGGTTAGGTAAAGGGCAGGGTGTATTTGAGTTGAGACACGCTGCTTTAGGTAAGATATGCTACAGAGTTCCAACGTCATTGGCCACTGTCCACCATGGCAACAGTGCTCAGGACTATCGTGATTGGACCACAGGTGCTAGTGTGGCGGGCCAATAAGATCTCCACAAAGCAATATACTACAGCCAGGTCTGGGACTTCAAAACGTACTGAAGGGGCCATTCTTTAAGGAGATAATACTAATTTAGTTGTCCCAAGGTTGAGCGCTGGTTAACCAAATCAGAGCTAAGAGCCCAATCGACCCTGGTCGAAAGTAGTGCATTATATAGCGAATAGCATGCCACTTGGAAGCACGCATGAACCGTGCTGGATTTATAACAACATCTATACAGATGCCCTTGGATTTCCAGCTAAGAGAAGACAGGACTGTTAACTTCTTAGGGATGAGCACACGAGGTGACCGTTTTGGAGAGCCTGGCGTGCCCAAAGTAAAATGCCTCCCATTCAGGCCCAGAAAATAGGATATGCACATATTTGGTACCATTGGATAGGAAACACTGAATTCTCCAAAGCTGTTAACCATTTGTCTGTGAGTAAAACAGAACGGATATGGCAGGCAAAACCCTGAGGAATTTCTGTCCTGGAAAAAGTGGTTTTCACAGAGTGCCTCATTTGGAACCCCTCCCTCATGAAAATGCCCATATAAGGGCATATGAATGCAGTACCTATCGCTTCCTCTGGATGTCAACAGTCTCGAGAAAGTGATTTGATTCTGTATAGATGCTTTAGAGCAGAGAAGAAGAGGGAATAAGGAAGTCTCCCTTTGGAACTCTATAGGACTGGGCGCGCGCTCTCGCCAAGCACGCACTGTGTTTTTTACCGTCTTTAGAGCTCAGTTTATATTCCGGTTGATTTATTATAGTAAATATACGTAAAAGTGTTCCTAAGGATACATTTAAAACTATGTTTGATTGTTCTTGGACAAGTTTATAGGTATAAGTTGAACGAGTTCTAGTCACGTTTCAATGGAGTAGTGGACGCTGTAGTTTCTGATTATAACGCGCGAACCAAATGGAGATTTATGGATAAAATACATGACTTTTTCTAACAAAAGAACCATGGATTGTCTTCGTTGGACACTTAGGAAGACCTCAGCAGAAGTTCTTCAACAGGTAATTGATTTGTTTTCGCTGTGAAATGTGTT